>CM077811.1:67256147-67718647 GCA_039764185.1 Tamarix austromongolica
CTACAAAGAGGGGGATAAGAATGGTTGTGTTCACTAGGGAATGTCTTGGTGGAGGTGTAAAGGGTGGAGGCACTAAGATAGTGCAAAAAAAAAGGAACCAGTGTAGGGAGGGTTGTTTGGTTGAGGGAGAAGGGTGTAGGGGGTCTGGGTTTTTGAATAAAGAAAAGAGATAGGGAAGGAGGGTTGTGTATCCATGCATTTATTTATGCACGTAGATGGGAAATGGAGTATGGTTTGGGAGATGGGGTATGGTGATGGGGCTAGTGTAGTGGGCTCAATAGAGAGGGGTATGGGTAGTTGAGTGAGGTAAGGAGGGAGACCTGGAGAGTGTTTGGGGGAAGAAAAATAAGCATTATGAGGGATTTTTGTGAGTGAGAGGGGGTTAGTAGGGATCGGGTCAAAATATTTTACTTTAGTCTTTGGTTTAG
Organism: Tamarix austromongolica; assembly: GCA_039764185.1. Classification (NCBI taxonomy): domain Eukaryota; kingdom Viridiplantae; phylum Streptophyta; class Magnoliopsida; order Caryophyllales; family Tamaricaceae; genus Tamarix; species Tamarix austromongolica. The sequence continues at coordinate 67,256,576 of CM077811.1, forward strand.
TTTGGTTAGGTTAGTGTACCTAGCAGGAAAAATAACATTGGAAAAATAATACATTTTAGAATAGGTTTAACAAGGAAAAAAAGGTAAAATAACTAGGGAAAATATTTAAACAATTATTTTGGTTAAGGGTTAAAGGTTAGTTTTGAATAAAAGTTTAAACACCCAAAAGTAAATGTTAAAAAAATTTGGGGTGTTACAATCTATCCTATGTTAGATGCGGTAGTAGCACCCTAGTTTTTCTAAGTGTGTTTGGTATTTTTTACTTCCACAATATTCTGAAATGAAAATTTTCAATAATGAAAAATCTGGGTGTTACGCATAAAACCATGTAACAATTATTGTACTTCATGAAGACCAATGAATATCCTTAATGGCATCATCGGTTACCTAACTATGATGTGGTTAGTGACATTATATTTGCACATCTGGATTCTATTGTTTTATGGAATGCATTTCCATATGTCATTTGTTTGGATTGTACATATAGAACCAATAAGTACAACCTTCCATTTTTGGAGGTTATTGGTTGAGTGTCTAGTGATAATCATTTTTCCATTGCCTTGGCATTTACGATGAACGAAAAGTAATATAACTATGAATGAGTGCTTGATAAGGTAAAAGATTTATGGATACCATGAGATAAATGTGTTAATCATTGATGGAGACCCATGAATTTAGATGCGTTATTCATTAATAAGGTAAAAAGATTGATGAAGCCCCATGAACAATGATCAATTTTTTTCCCCTAATGCAACACCCTTATGTAGATTTCACATTAGTAAGAATGTTCTCTCGCATGCTACACAAAATTTAGGAAGTTTAAAATTAAGATAAAATTTCCTAGGCAGATAAATGAAGATTTTACAAGTGACTACATTGGAGACATATAAGAATGAACTTCTACTGGTGTAAGACAAATGAGGTAGGTTTCCACATCTAATACAATATGTGCATGAGACTTGGTTGAATCCCTATAAGGAGAGCATTGTTTCCATGTGGGTTAACAAAATTCTTCACTTTAACATTCATATGATCAACAAGTATAAATTTGTTGTTGTGAATATCCATTATCATTTAACTTATTATTAAATAAACATTACTTGCATTTTGAAATTATAATCATAGGGTGAAAAGTGATCATAGAAATATAATTAAATATATATCATCATCACAAATGAGTTTCAACACATTATGCTCAAAGACCAACACATTGATAAGTCTCTATATTAATGAGGTACAGAAAGATCTAGAACATTCATGGGTCATTGTTCCACAATATTGTACATATGGAATATGGTTCAAAGAACTAATGTTTGTTGTATTTCATATATCATTTCACCTTATGAAGGAGGAGAACAAAAGGTCCAAATATGGTTGGTTTTCACCCTTTAGGATGTGGGTGTTACTTCATGTTGATACACAATCTTCCATGTGTACACGAGATATTTTGGTACAAATGATATCATCAACCCATTTTTGTATCGATAGTGAATCACTTATGGAATACTTTTACTTTTGCTAGACCAAGTGAATAAATGTTTGCTTTTGATGATTCAACCATTAATCCATCCTTATGTCCCTTTACTTCTAAGATTATGTCTAACGTGAAATTGATACTTGAGCATCCACTATTATGCCTATGATACTATTCTAATATGATTGATAAGATTCTCGAGCCTATTATGAAAAGTTTGGTAGAGTCAGATGTTGAATAAAGGAAATGTTTCCTTAGTAATAGCACAAGAAGAAAAACATCATAGCAGAAGCACATAAAAGCATGCTTATTCAGAATCACCTATAGGAGACGAGGCCAATTGTGTTTGGGGTGTGGTTATTCATGTTCTAGTAAAGGTCGTTATTACCATAGTTTATCGGATCAAGCAAGAAGTAGTAATGTGAGGCATAGTATTGGGAAGACTCATCGAGTCATCCATGATTTACTATGGTCATATGAAATTGAGGCAATAATGCCCCCGTGGATGAAATTATGGTGTGATATTTTGGGTGATGAAAACTATGGATTTAGAGCATTTACAACTTAACTCCTAGGTGTAAAGGAAGAATGGTCAAAATTTAGAGATGCAATGCACTAGGAAATGATGATTTGTCAAGGATTGTACAATCATCCTTTAATAGATCCTATTGCTGAAAACATACATTAACTAATACATTAGCGGGGTCAACTTTGATAGAAAAATGGTAGCAACAACTTGACTTTGGATATCTCTTCGCGATGACATATAATGTGGTATTTCTTTGCTTGAGTCATCGAATATCAATTACATGTTTACCGCACAAAAATCCACATAATGATCGATAGCCTAATCAAAACATTACCACTTTTAAGTGTTAATAATTTATTGTGTTATATATCCGTATGTCTTCTACATACACTAATAATACTCGCACTAAATGTCAACTAATATGAGTCTTTCCTAAACTAATAATTTTGGGCCTACGAAGTGGTAGCCCAATGAAAGAAGGCAGCCCATGGATCATTAGTCATGCTTGCTTTTCAAGAAGATATTCCCTTAGGATGCTACTGTGGTCTAATAGTGGTCGGTCCATCTCACTGCCTAGAGATGATTACTGTTCCTGACCACATAATATTTACCCCTTCCCTTTATCCTTGGTCCTACCTCTATAAATATGGAGCCTTGCACTTATTTTGTGGGATTAAAAATTATTAATACAACTTCTTACTTTTACTCCCTACTCTCTTGTCTAAGATCTCCTCTCGGTATTTCTTCATTTCATAGTATATCACTCGATATCCTTAAGGATCCCTTAGTTCAAAAAAAAAAACTAATAATAGCAGGCATTGTCTATGGGGATTTGAATAAAAAGCTATGTCTCCCATCCAATCTTTCAGAATATTTAATCCTAGTACTAGTAACCCTTCCTAAAAGGATAATCTAGTAATTGCCTCTTAGTTTCAAGCTCTAAACACTAAACTCTGAGCATCCATTTAGGAAATGGTCACATGTTTGTTCCATTAGGATGCACCCTAAGCTAGGTGCCAAATCTTTTAGATCAAAACCATCGACATCATTATGAAACACCCTTATATCCCACCCTATAAGATAATTTAGGGGAGGCCCTAGAACTTCCAAAAAGAGGTCAAAGAACTAGGTTGCATAGTTCCATCATCTAAGAAGAGGAACTAGAGTTAATAAAATACACAACCAAAAAGAACTAGAAGATATAGGCAACAAATTTATTTTGAGCCCTTCTAAGCATGATAAGAGAGACAGGTGTTTAAGTCAAAGAAGGGGAAATGATAGTCATAGGAGTAATAGACATCATGAAGAATATCTTACATCCAATAGCTAGTGGAATTCTAGAGAAGAAGATTATTTCATCAACGGTTTGATAGAAAAGAAAGTGCAAGATGCTTTAGAGGATAAGGGGAAGAATAAAAATGATGTGGATGATTATAATCTCCAAACACTATTCACCATGAGTATATCTGAAAAACCAATACAAAGAATAAGAATTTTAAATTTTGAATCATTTGATGGTTTTTTAGATTCAAAAGACCACTTGAATGTGTTTAGGAATATGATGCTATTAGTAGGAGCACGAGAAGATATCTTGTGTAAGGCATTTATAGGAAGTTTAAAGGGATCGACATTGAATTGGTTGAGAAAAATAAATGCTTAATGAATAAAATTATTACTCAAATCGTGATGAGTTTCATAGAACAATTCAACGCTTGCGGTTGTTTGAGAAAGACTCGTCCTCCTTGATGGGATTATCTTAGAGGTTGGTAGAATCTATTTAATCTTTTTAAAATAGATTTAATTAGAATGTCTGATAGATAGAATAGCTAGATAATGGCATTACCATATCTTCTTTACTCAAAGAATTAGCTAATAAAGAACTAGATGAAAATCTATACTTGGACAAACACATATCATATCCCTCTTTAAGAAAGGATGTACAAGATAGGATAAACACAAAGGAAATTACCAAGGTGATGTAGCCAATGATTAGAAAATTAAATACTTCCTCAGTTTTAAGACATAGGTTGGAGAGAGGAAAATACAAAGTAAGAATAGATCCATGTGACATTACGACTAATGGTACAAATGCCTGCACAACGGTCTAAATAGTGATATTTGACAAATACACACCTCTGGTGGCTAGTTTAGAGCACATATACAATGTTGTAAATGGTTGGTAAAAATTTCCAAGACCATTTCCCATATGCACATACATGAAGCATAGAAACCTTAACAAATGGTGTGCATATCATAAAGAGTATGGGAACAATACCGAGGAGTGTAAGACCTTAACATATGTAGTTGAAGATTTAGTTCACAAAGGCCATTTGAAGCACATACATAGAAGCCCATGGAAAGATAAGAGATAAGGATAGCACAACAATTACTTGAGTTGTCTCAAGTCAAAGGACCTCATAAAATCATGCATACCATATCTAAAGGAGATTCTCTAGCTAGGGTAAGTAATATAATCTTGAAAGCATACGTTAGAGAGGTTGAATCCTATAAGACAAGTAAGAGTTTAAAAATAGACAATTGGGAAGTTAGTTTCACAACTAAGGATGAGGGGTAAAGCTTAGTTGAAAAGCATGGCAACCCCTTAGTAATTTAAGTGAAAGTATCTAATTGCTTAAGGAAAAGGGTCTTCATAGACACAGGAATTTGAGTATATATTATATTTCAATAAGCTTATAAGATACTAGATCAGCTAGATAAATGCTTAATAAATAAAATTACAACCTTGGTGGGATTCATTGGTAACATCATAAAATCAAAGGGAATGGTGGATTATACTATAATGGTGGTCTAGCCAAAAGCAATGAAAAGTAAACAAGTAAGTTTTGTGGTATTTGATTGTCCGTCAACCTATTATATGATATTAAGACAAACAATGCTTAATATACTCTAAGAAAGCATTTTTATAGATGGTTTATTGATAAGATTACCGGTCAATGGAGTAAGGGGAGATGTTTAGGGTGATTAAAGGATGACAAGACAATGCTACACTATTAATGTAAAGGGGATGCTTGGAAGGTTAGATAATACTACAAAGTTGTGGGAAAGTATGGTATTAGGGGGCATAAATATCAATAGAGATGGTATAAAAGTTTCTACAGAGGCATAAAAAATACAAGTACAAGATGCAAATCATAGTTATATATGTTTCTAGATTTCACATAAATTTCACTAGTGATGATAGACAAAGATATTAATGAAGGTAATAAAGAGGAGCTACTAGTTTTCCTAAAAAATAACAAGAATGTCTTTTCTTGAAAATTATATAACTTGTAGGGTATCTCCCTTAAATAATTGAGCATCATCTAGATATACAAGATGGGTTTAAATCAGTGAAACTAAAGAGTCATCAGGCTAGACAAATACAAAGCAATTAGAGAGTAGGTGGAAAAGTTTATTTCTTCATGTTTTTTTTTAGGAAATGAACTATGGTAGTTGGATACCCAACCCATTCATGATGAATAATTATAATGGGATATGTAGAATGTGTATTGAATTCACTAATTTAAATAGATCATGTTTATAGAATGGTTACCCACTCCCTTAGATTAACCAATTGATTTGATGGCACAATAACAAAGTTTAATTTTTTGGGATACTTTCTTTCGGTATTATCAAATTAAACTTGTTGACAATGACCTAAAGAAACCACCTTTATAATAGTAAATGATCTATATTGTTATAAGGTGATGATATTTACACTCAAGAATATTGGGGCGAATTTTCGTAGGTTGATAAATATAATTTTTCAATGATAGAGTAGAAAAGGGATAAAGGCTTATAAGGATGACATAATAATGAGAAATAATAAAAGGGAAATGCACTTTATAGATTTATATTCTATTTTTGAGACCCTGAGAAGATATCAAATTAAACTAAACCCTACTAAGTGTGTGTTTGGAGTTGGTACTGGCAAATTCCTAGGGTTCATGGTGTCATAGAGGGGCATTGATGTAAATTTTAAAAAGGTTGCCATTATCCTAAATATGAAACATCTGACAAGGAAAAGAAACATCCTGTTGCTAACTGGAAATTTGGCTATAATGCATATGTTCTTATCTAGTGGAGTAGATAATAGTTTTAAGCTTTTATGAGCAAATGATAGTTTCAATGGATAGAGGAATTCCATAAGGCATTCGTTGATCTAAAGGCACACATATTTAAATTGACAACCCTAACCATTACATTAGAAGAGGAAGAACTATTCTTACACCTTGCATACATCAATGTCGGCAATCCCTTCTGTACTTATTCAGGAGGATGTTGAGGCCAGAACATAGAGACCTAACTATTACACTAGAAAGGTCCTCACTAACTTAGAATAATGGTACTCCAAATATAAGAAAATTGCCAATTCCCCATTAATTGCCTCTAGGAATTTGAAGCCTTATTTTGATACTTAGTATATTGTAGTTTTAACTAACATTTCCTTTGGGACCATTTTGCATAAACTAGAGAATTGACACAAAATGATGGTGTGGGTTGCTAAATTAAGCATATATGATATTCAGAATAGGCCTAGACCTACAATTAAAGAGCATGTTTTGGTAGATTTTATAGTTAAATGTTTGTTTGAGACCTGTCCAAATCATCAACAATGTCATGGGAACATGGGGGAATGGATGATATATGTTGACAAAGCATAAAAAAATTTGGACTCTAGGGTTGGTGTAGTTTTGATTGATCATAATGGCATAGTTGTCGAATACACATTGAAATTTGGCTTTACTATCATCAATAATGAAGAAGAATATGATGTTACTTTAGTTGGAATTAGAGTATCACATGATATGTGGATAGAAAAGTTTAAGCTCTATAGCAAGTTAGAATTAGTTATTGGATAGTACAATGAATGATAATAGGTTAGAGAGCCTAACATGAAGAATTATTTTTGGGGAAGCTAATTGAAATGACAAAGCACTTTTCCTCTATTAAAATTACTCAATTACCATGGGTAGCTAATCAAATGGCTAATGCACTAGCTATATTAGCCTCGACCAACTTTTCTTCATCTACTTGGATAGTTAAGATAGAGTATAAGATAGTAAGGTCAAATGACTCAAAAAGAGCCCAAGAAGAATAATATGAGATTGTAGAAATATTTACATCAGAAAAATGGATAAAGGAGTTGGCAGATTACTTAGGAGTCATGACAATGGACAACAATAAGGATTTTAAGCTAAGAAAAGGGTTGTGAAATATTTTTTTATTGATGGAGAATTATATAAACATTCATAATCCATGTGGGTTCTTAAATGCTTACCTCAAATAAGTGGACAAAGGATATTAGAGGAAGTCCATGTTTCTATATGTAGTTTGCATTAATCTACTAGATTCCTCTCTGCCAAACATTTGCGTTAGGGATATTATCAAAATATGATGTATCAAGATGATAAGGAAATTATACAATGATGCCAAGCATGTTAAAAAATTACACCGGCATAAAATATTTCTACTTCCATGCTACAACCAGTTGTAAGTCCATGACCATTTTCCATCCCAAGAGCTGACATTTCTGGACTAATTAGTCCTATTAATATAACATATTGAAATCAATTATGCTAAATACTTATGTAATGTTTCCTAAAATAATATATTGAGTGCAGGTATGGGTCAAAAAAAATTGTTATTGTTACACTTTACTATTTTATAAAGTGGGTAGAAGCAAAAGCTCTAGCTCAAATCACTAAAAAGAAAGCAATGGAGTTTTTCTAGAAAAATATAATATTCTTGCAAAATAAGAAAAAGAATACATTAATGAGATTCTTATTGTATGAAGGAAACTAAGAAACTTTTACTGATTTAGAGTACCATAAGCAATTATTAAAGATAATAGCTAACAATTTGATGACTATAAATATAGATATTTCTATGAAAATTGGGGTATTGATAGAATATTTAATTTTGTAGCTCATCTACATGTAAATTTCATTTAATTTTTTAGATGAATGATATAATAGAGCACATTCTTCATTGTAATCAATAATAGTGTAATGGTAAAGTCAAGTGTGCTAATAGAGAAATATTAGGAGCATTGAGATGTCAACTAAAGGGAGATAAGAGATGTTTGGTGGGTGAGGTTCTAGAAATATTATGGGATATTAGGACAATAATAAAGAAACCAATGGGAGAAACTCCTTTTAGATTATCTTTTGATGCTAAGGCGGTTGTTTTAAATGAGACAAATACTAGGTCATATAGGATCAGTAAGTGTGATTCTAGAGAAAACAAAGAAGCCTTAAAAATATTGAAGGACTTGCTTGAAGAATAAAGAGACATAATCCAAATACAAATCAAAAATTACTAACAATAAATAACTAAATAATGCAATAAGAGAGTTAACCTCATGTGTTTGAGAGCATGAGATTGAGCATTAAGAAAGGTTGAGTTTTATGGTAATAACCATCGGTGTAAGCTTGGAGCTATATAGAAAGGTCTACATTAAATTATTGAGAAACTAGGGTGGACGACCTTTATATTGGTAGATTAAGTTGAAAGATACTTAGTCAACTCTTGTAATGCAAAACACTTAAGAAGATATTATTTATAAAGCTGCTCAGGATTTATTTAAATGATAAGATTGTCATATATGCATTTACGTGCTTTGTTGATTTCCTTTTCTTTAAATTCTATCAATAAAGGAATAAATTTCTATTTCTTAATGTCTTGGTAATAATAATGCCTTCCTCGGTGAATAAGATCACTGAATGATGTGTACATATAATTAATATTATTTAGCTTTCTAAGAAGAAATCGTTAGCATAGTGGAAACTATAAGACCTCTCATAAGGAGGCATATAATCAAATATATAAGTCTTCACTGAGGCTATTGAGCATTGAAGATGGGCATACTTAGTGATATGAAAGTACACCAAAAAGCTTTCATTCATTAATTCTGATGCTCAACACATAAGACCTCTCAGAGGTCATCAAGTAATGAAGGCGAGTACACTTAGTGAATTGTACTAAGCCTAAGACTCAATACATAAGCCCTCAAAGAATTCAAAATTCAAGAAGGGTAAAACTAGTGAGTTCAAAGACATGATTGCTTTCACTCACTAATTTGAAGGGGCACTCTTGCAAAGAGGAAAGAGTGAAGTTCTATTTCATTGACTAAGCCCAATATCTAAAGGCCGTTTCTTGGTTAAGGCACCAAAGTATAATAAAAATTTGAAGTGTGATCCATATGGATCATATTTCTTATCAAAAATATTTTAAGAAGACAACCTTATTATCTTAAGTACTTTATCCTTGGTATTATTACATTATTATTTTTCTCTTCCTAATATGGCATATCATCTCTAATTAGCATCAGTACAGAAACATATGAGAAGAAAGATATGTGTTGAAAGAAAAAAAATGTCATGTTATATATAAGGAAGATATATATAAATTATGTGAAACAAATATTGGAGGAGGGAACCCTTGAGAGTCATATTCATAATCATCCTCAATCTCATTATACCCTTTAAGAATAGGAATACTCTCCAAACCTTCACCCTTGTACAACTGGCCACCGAATTTATGTATTTGATCACACTCAGCCAAGACTTTAAACTGAGTTTATGCAATAAAGGCACCATAATCGTACCATTGTCATTGAAGTTGTTTCTCATATTGGGGAAATTATTCACTTGCTAGAAAATTTTGTTCAAATTCACTATTATGTATCAATTTAACATCAATAATCACTTTATTTATAAGATTTTCTATGTCATTTTGTTGTGCCTTGATTGATTGTTTGGCTCCAGACACTTATTCTTGAAGGCTCTTTGTTTCCTTACTTTTTGTCAAGTCTTTATCTATTATTTATTCATGTTTCCTTTTAACCTCAGCATGTTGCTCAACTACTTTAGCATAGAGAAGTTTGTTCTTTTGTTGAGAAGCTCTTAGTTTGTCAAAATACTATTAAATCATCTTGACATTTATGACCCAATTTTTCTTCATGGTGGTCATTTTGTCGATTATGATTATCTCTTTGCACATATCATACTCTAAGTAGATATTATTTATTTCAATAGCTCCATATCAAACTCTGATGCATGTTTCACCCTTTCTAAATGATCTTCTAATTTATTAATTTGAGTGTGTAAAAAATCTTCATCAATGATAGATGATTTAAGTTGACTTTTCTAGGTCTCTAATTCATAAACTTTAGCTTGAAGAGATCCCTTCTTCATCATCCAAGTTCAATGGAATTTCTATAGATTTTTATATTCAATCTCTATCCACCAGAAGTGTCTGGAAATTTGAGAGAAATGAGCATAAAATTGTTTTCTCATGAATAGTTGCTATAAATAGCAATTTTAAGTTTAACAAGATTGAAGTAGTAATGTGACTGCACAGATGTGAAATAAGAATATGATATGGCCTAAAAAATTATGTTCATGTTATCCCTAAGCAAATTAGTTTTCATTATACCTTCAAAAATCTTTGTCTCTTCACATAGGATTAGAGCCTCATTCATCTCAAGACTTGTGGAAGCCTCTGGGTGAAAAATGGATAATGACTTGTCTTTAGGTTTAGATAAGGTAGATCCACGGTCCTCCTACAAGAATTTAATCCCCTCTTAAGTAATATCATTCCTTAGAGGAAAAGTATCTAATTTAGGAACCACATCATTAGGACATTTTAGTATATCATCAAGTGGGCTAGAAAACCTATCGTTTGATGGATGGGTATTCTTGATTGCCTCAGGTTGATGAGAAGGTATAGTATTGACTCTTATATGAACCTCAACCCATCTTGCTACTCCCTCTCTATCATTTTTCTCCCCATCAAATGTAATAATATGTTTATTAGAATCTAGAATAGGGGGTATTATGGTTTCTCTCAAAAAAGGGTTCAACAACCCCTTTATTTTTCCTAAGGTCGATTGTTGAGAGGAATGGGAGGGTTCTTTAATTAATACAGAGGCTGATGAATTCAATATAGGGGTGAGAGGAATAGATAAAGGTTTGACTGGCCTAGGAGTGGATTTGAGAATTTTTTTTCCACTAATACTTTTGGAATGGCCTTTAGGGCCCCTAATTTATGGATAACATACATAAATGGTGAAGAGAGGATATCAAACGGAATGACAATTACCACTTACAAATTTATTAACATTTCTAATCTTATTTAGCATGAATTTTTTTTGGTTTTTAGGGACATGTTACTTTTAAAAGAAATACTATGAATTTTCCTTTAGGGCCCCTATTTAACATTTCCCTCACCCTATTGAACACATAACAAGGGAGAATTACTTTTAAAAGAAATACTATGAATTTTAAAAGAAATAATTCATAATGTATCAAAAGAATACTTACTTTTATTTTTATCCCTCGATGAGAATTAATATAGCGAGAGGAGGCTTAGCACTTCTTTACACCCCTCACTAAGTTGGGAGTGACCGTATATTATTGAGATTTGTAAGAATTGCACTCTAAAAAAATGACATGGCATTATGAGTTGACATACATGATAGAACATTAAATAAGTTAAATAGACGAGGGGAAAATATTTTGCTTACCAATTTCAGATATCAAACCTATCTTCTTCAAGATAATAGAATCATCATCGACATCACTATTATAGACGATTCACCTTTCTTGTACAAAATAATTGAGTCTATCTACATGGGATTTTGACTCTAGATTTAAGGGAAGACATTCTCGGACCTCGAGGTTAAGTTGACCCCACTTTAGTAATTTCCATTCATAATCACTCAAAATGGAGAAGTATTGGGCTTTAACTTTTTCATGGAGGATCGAGACTCCTTAATAAAATTATTTTACCTTATCATTTAAATGTAGTAAAAGCCCAGAGCCAAGAGGTGACTCAAAAATTTTAAAAAGTGGCCGAAAAGGTCCATTTTTGGTATGACCTCTAATAAATCACACATATAAAAAAAATTATCATCCTCCAGGGATCAGGAACAAAATATGCTAGGCTAAGTTGATAGTTTTTGAAGAACTCCCTCACAAAAGGATGTAAAAGAAAATGGATGGTGGCGTAAAGAGCCTCAACATAAAGAAATATGCATTTGTCTGGCAGACTATTAACCCTGTTCGACAGAGTTGGTTCAATCAAAGTGAGAGAAGAGGGAATATAATACTTTGCGTGAAAATGCTCAAGTTGATAATCATAATTATTACTAGGAAGGAGAGTGCTTGAGTTGAGCAAGGAATATTTAGCTATAATGGTGGGCAAGGAAGAGCCAAAAAAGGGCAAAAGGGTCAAGAGGTTTTTGGTCAATGAGATAGTTGAGGTTGAAGAAAGTATAAGAGAAGCACATTGAGTTGTAGATGTAGGTGAACATCTAGAAACATAAGGAGATATAAAGTAAGTAATATGTTTTAGGAAAAGACCCATTAGTGGAATAGAGAATTTACTAGGATGGTTGCAAAGATTAGCAGTTGGAGCAACAACAACGCAAACTCTACTAGTGCGATTCCAGTCTGATAGCTTATAATGTTGCATATATCCATTGGTCGTAACTATAGGAGTGGTCATGATGATAACTATAGAAGAAGAATATAGTGGTGTGTAAAATATCCTAACAGATGATGGAAATAGAAATATAAGGGATGAAAGTTTGAAGATGTAAATTAAGAACAAGGGAAAACTAGATAATGGTAATCACAAAGAGCGAAGAAGATGATAACAAATGTGAAGGGTTTGTGTGTGTGCGCGCGCGTACAAAATGAGTGAATTTACTCTATTTATGATAAGAAGATGAGGAATATGTAGTCATTAATAACATAATCTACTTGATAATCTTATTTGGGAGAATTCAGAGTGCCAAATTCAGCCTTGATTCTTGCTTGATCTCTACCTTTTCCTACAATAAATAACAACATAATGAATGATATGTAATGAACTAGAAAGTTAATCCATTTCATACACTTGAGCATATCATGTGGTCCTTATTCACAAAGCTTTTGCATAATTTAGACACGTAGGGGGGGGGGGATGAAAAATAAAGCTTATTTGGTAAGTCTCACTTTGGGTGCCATTTTATATTTTACAAATAGTTAAAATTTAAAATTTTATGTTAACCAATGAAATTGGTGTATTTTTATTTTTTTATCAATAGGAAATGCCAATGAAATTTCTCTCAAACATTTGATGATGCTTATGAGTAATATCCAATAGCCATTTTTGTTATTGTACTTTTATGCAGTTAGGGGTATTCCTATGTAATTTCATTATGAGTAGTTGAAAATCTTTTCTTTTGTAGTAGACTGGCAATTACTTTATAATTATGGGTTGTTAGTTAATCTTTTCACTGATAAGTAGCCAATGACCTTATATTATCACATTTAAAAATGACAAAAGAAATTTATCATTTTTTTTTATAAATACACCATGTGGGCCTTTATTAGGTCTCTTATGTTCTGTTTATCCATTCTCTTAGTGGTTCACATTTAGTTTATCTACCCTAGGAAGATAACTGATGTAATGGATAAATTTTTAAAGGGAGTGTTGATATGGGTATTTACCAAACTAATACTTTTGGGATTAAGGAGTGGTATCCTAATGAAAGAACGAAAACCTAAGGATCCTCGGACTTGCTTGCTCTTTGGGACGCTCTTCCCTTAGGATGCTATTGTGGTATCATCGAATATTGTCCATCTCTCCACCTAAAGACGGTTGATCATATAGTATTTTGCCATTCCCTTCCTCCCTTGTCCTAACTCTATGAATATGGAGTCTTGTACTCATTTGGTGGGCCCCACAATCATTAATACAACTTCTTAATTTTTCTCCATTCTGTCTCCCCTAAGATTTCCTCTTGGTATTCCTTTTTTTTTTGGTAAGTAAAATTTTATAACTACCAAATTTGAAGAGATGTACAACCTAAATTAGACCACTAAGTCAAATATATATTCCTTCCATTAGTCATATTTTTTGACTCTATGAGGGACAAAACTCTTACTCGACACTACAAAGCATATATCTTTAAGAAGAAAAAGAGGGTGTCGAGTCCTATCACAAAAGATCCTAGAATTCCTTTAATGCCAGATAAAGCCTATGAAGGTGACAAAAAGGGCTCAAAGCATGTCTTTCTTCTTCTTGCATTGCTTTGTTGTTTTTGCCAAGATCTTCATTTCTACCTCCTAAAAAAGGATATGATCTCTCCCGTTAAAGGATCTCTAGATTTTCTTCCATATCACCTGACTATATGGGCAGTCAAACATAAGATGCTTAATGTCCTCCTCTTGACTTGTAGTGTAAAGGCTACACTCTGTATCCTCTAGAAGATTTAATTGCTTTAGTCTAACCTTGGTCATCAATTTATTTTGGATGGATAACCATGCTATAAATTGATGTTTGGGTGCAACCAAACTGCACCAAGCAATGGGCCACCATTATATCTTTTCACCCTTGTGTCTAGTATGATCATATATTTGCTATATATTGTAGGTTCCATCCTTCGTTAATAACTTTTGCATGCCTTGAGAATAAGAAAAAAGAGATTTAAATTTATCTCTGAGATTGAAAATTTGCTGCAGCTACCATGAGCATAGATGGACTGAGGTGAAAAACCACAATGGTTGGGTGCTTAGATAAATTGAATGGACCCATTTGACCCAAAGGAAGTCATTTTTGCAGCATAAATTCTAAAGCATTTTCCCCACTACCATTTGATTCCACTTTTGCATATCAATTAGTCCCACCCACTCTCCTTCTTTGGTAAGCAAACTTGCTTCCAAGCCACCAGGGATTTCTTTAAAGTATTAATCTTACTAGTCCAAAGAAACTGTCTGCACATGCACTCAATTTGATGGATCATTTTCCTTAGAAGAATGAATACCTGAGACCAATAAAATTGGAAGCTGAAAATTACTAATTTCAGAAGCTGGGCTCGACCTACATAGCATTGGAGATGGGTGTGCCACCTTGTAAACTTCTTTGTAATTTTCTAACCAGACCTTGAAGTTGAGAAGTTTTTAAACTTGTTGAAGATAGAGGAACTCCTAAATAGGTGAAAGGAAAGCTACACACAATCTCTTGGTTTTCCTTGATTACATAATATCTCACTTGATTTTCTTAAGAACCCCTTGGTTCACAAAACACTAACTACATCAACACGTTTTTGCATTACGTAACCATTATGATCCTTTGAATATCACTTTATTTAAAATATATTACTCACTCATGTTATGATACTTTATATGTTTGTAGTTAACCTTGATGGAAAAATTAATTTTACCACCAATATCTAATTAGTGGTACAAACCTGTTTATTGAAGAGTTTTTGGATGGGACTAACCATGTTTTGATCATATTTAACTCATGTATCAGAATTGTGTGGGTATGGCTGCCAACCAAGGGGCAACTTAGGTTGATGATTTATTATAATGTAACTACTTTAGATTTATGTTAAATACTTTTTAGTGTAACTTTTGTACTTTTTGATTAGTTATTAACTACATATTTGTTATTCATATTATTTACATTGATCAAAGATAATAGTGATGTCTGCTAATTACTAAAATTATTTTGGTACATATACATGAATTAGTAAAAAAACAAAGTCATAATAGTCCATATAAATTTAAAATAAAAATACAAGAAAAAATAAGGGTCTATTTCCTTAAAATCATTACTGGTAGGGGGTTGGTCAGCCTCCTCCCCTTAACTAGAGGAGAATATAAGCCTACCCATCACAAAGTAGACCTTTTTCAACCTGTCAAAACATAATAGTTTTATCAATTCTACCATTCTTCTCTTCTTTGAACTAGTAGTAGTTCACATCCGTTAGTTCATTATTATATTTACTTCTATAATAATGAATGGGATGTCACTCTATACTTTATTTATTGCTACATAATGGACTAATGGGTGGGTTTGAGAATGGAATAAAGGAATGTAATGAGATAAGGCATCGTGTAGATATGTCAATCTATGTAAATAAACGTCAAAGCCTAGTTGATGATTTATTTAGGCATTCCAAAATGATGTGCAACTTCAGTAATGTACCTTATACTTCTTTATATTTACACCATGATAAAATCTATAGCTTTATACAATATGAGGGATTAGGATGAGCTAGGGGTAGCTAAAATGACAAACAACGTGGTCTAGTATATATGGCTTCATAATATTTGTAAAGCATAAACCCCCTTGGTTTATCAAATCAGGATGATTCATTAATGGATATTTATTGAATGGTAAGAAATCAACCTATAATTACATTTATAATAATATTAATAGTATTCATAACATTTACTATAATTGAAACAACTAATAAATTATACTACCTACCTACTACGCTCTTAGCATATCTAGTTACCTCATGCACTGACTTTGGACATCTATTGACTCAAAGGGAAGCATTTGATGGGAAGTATCCTATCTCTTTATTATGGCATTGTCTGATGGCTTATATGTACAATAAAAATTCTAACAAAAGTAAGGAAAATACTCGTGAATCTATGTTTATGCACAGTTATAATAGGAACATAATAAATTAAACTACTTTTCTAACTAATAATTAATAATAAATAATTATCTTTAATCATGTAATACAACCATCTAGTTGCTTGTATCTTTTCCTATATACTATCTCAAGATGCCTATATAAAAATGCTAAAAACCTTACTCCAAGTGCCTAATTGACTAACTTATCCAGATATACGACTAATCTCAGCCTTGATAATGGAGCACACTTTCTAGAGTTATCTATGAAAGGGGTGTAATAAAGTAGGTTCCACAAATAAAAGCAAGCATAAGACACATTTCTAGAAACCCACTTAGTCATACGCTTAAAAAAAATCTAATGTAACTAAGGTACCCTTCACAAAAGCCGCCTTGGCTATTGCCTCTGGTTCACCCCACATATCTACAAGAAGCTCAACAACATCACTATCACTATGAAGATGCTCATCAATACACTCATACCCATGACAATTCAAATCAATAATGTATATCATGGCATTTTTAGGATTTATAGGTTGGGGTTTATGGTTTAGCATTAAGGGTTAGGGGTTTATTAATTGGGTTTTAGGGTATAGGGTTTATACTGGTGGATGACGCATGGGTTAGGGTCATCACCTAGTGTTCCACCCATTGGCAAGGATGGGCGACAAGTCAATTACCCACTATGGTAGGGAGTGATGGGCGTGTTCCTATCATCAAGGGCTATCAAGGGGTACTTCACTTGCTAGGATGGGCTTGTAATACCCCATATTTTGTGATATGTTGAATGAGAATTGTGCCAATTTTTGGGTATTTAATTTTGATTTAGTGTTATGATTTGGTTTGAGGTAATGTTTAATTTGGAATAAGGTTAGGACATGAAGTTTAATGAAATTTTCATACAAACCGATTGATTGGTTCATCATTTTAGCAAAATATTTTTTTACTTGACTAAACTAATGGACTGGTTGGGGAACCAGTTGACTAGTTTAAAGAATGGTCGACTGGTAAGCCCAAATTGATCGACTGGTTTGTTAAGCTGGACATATTTTCAAACTTAACTTTTCTAGAAAATTTCTTATACTGAAGTGGAACCTTGCCAACCTATGCTAAATTTTTCCTAAGAGATTATTAACCTTCTTCATAATGCATTTAGCCTAAAATATTGCCTTAGATCGATCTGGAATTTGATTGGGATAATTAAGGGGGAGAGATGACCTTAGCCATGTCTTCTTCTACCTCTCTCCTTTTCACAATTCTGAGATCAATACTTCGATATCGGGCATGATTCTGATCAACTAGAAGATTCCTACCATGCGGACCTTCTATTACCTCTCTTGTGAATTTCAATTCTACCTAATTTGCCTACATTCTCCAAAAACACCATTTGTGCAATAAAAAAGTAGTTCAACATATCTTGGACAAAATCTATCCATTTAGCTTGAATTCAAACGGTAATTACTAGGGTTTTTGAATTGTTCCTAAAACCTCTATGTTTTTAGAGCACAATTATCCCTTTTATTCACCTTTCTTTTAGCCACCAAAAATCCTTAACTCTTTATTTTCACCCTCTTCCTTTCTACACTTCAAACCTTGTAATCGATTCCTTGCACTCTTCCAATCCTTTCTCTAGCTCTCTCTTATTTTCATTAATAAGTAAGGAAGTGTTAGATTTGGGAAAAAAAGGATTGAGTGGTTCAACTGAACATTTCCTATTTGGACTTTAAGTGTGGTATGTATTTTCTTTCCTTTATGTTTCAAGTTTGAAATTATTAATGTTTTGGATGAAGTTATGAGTTTATGATTTGTTGTTTTATGGTCTTAAAAGTTGAGATTTTTACATATTGAAGTTTATAATTTAAGGGAGTTTTGCTTGCATCAAGTAAGTGATTATTGCTTCTAATATGGATTATGAGTATTCCTACATGATATGAGTTTTTTTAAGTTGATCTTGTATGTGGTCATGAATGTTTATAGCCTATAAAGTTGATTTGGATGGGAATATTGTATATTTTGAGTAAAAAGCATGAAACTTGATAAAAATAGGATATTATGATTAAATGTTGAAATATGAAAGTTAATTTTGTTGAAAATGTGTTATACTATGTTGATACATGTTCGAATGTGGTAAATGATGATTTATTAATATGAATCTGCATATAAATAATGGTTTGATGCTATTGTAGGGTAAACCGATTGACTATTTCCTAGAATAATTGACTGGTTAACCTAACCCATCAACTAGTAAGCTTGTAGAAACCTTGGTATTACTCTCTATTTAAACCCATCGGCTGGTTGGGTAGATTCAATCGGCTGGTCTATGAATAGCTAACTAGTTTACCCAAACTGATTAACATGTTTAAGGAAAAGCAAGGTTTAATTGAGTTAAATTGATTTACTAGTTAACCAAAACCAATGGACTAGTTGGTGTAATTGATTGATTGGTTTTTTTTATTTGTTTCCTTTCGGTTTAGTTATGCTTTGAGGATATGTTTTGGATAGTCCTATGATTATTAATGGGATAAAATACATATTTCATCATGGATTAATGGCCTAATGAAACGATTAAATGGATCATAAATTATGATATACTCTACAAGTGTTGTAATAGCTAAATGGGTATACCACTTATGACATGTGATGGTTTTGAGAAAAGAGAAATGAAGCACAACTTGGGCGTGAATAAAATAATATGATGGAAATGATTAATATTAGACAAGGATAAATGGAAACCCTATATGGTTGGGAAAATGGAAAGGAGTGATATGGAATAAATATGTTGATGCTTTACTTGCTCTTATATGGGCCTTATGTGATCACTTATGCTCACAAATAATATACTTATCATGTAAAGCAAAAGACAATTGAGTTGTGTATGGATTTGGGTTACCGAATCCTAAATTAGCTATTGGGGTTAATCTACTTTTGGGTGTTTATTGGTTTATTTAGGCTTTTCCTTCAAGCGGAATCCTTATAAGTCCTTGTGCCTTACCTACTCTAGACACCAATGATGTACTAGGAGGTATTGATACTAAAGGTTCTTATTACCTAGGTGGTTGGTTTTGGCCTGGACTTATGTCTATATTTGTTGGCTTCATCCTGGACTTATGTCTATTCTGGTGATTGACTTTGTCCTGGACTTATGTTTGCTTTGGTGATTGGCATCGGCCTGGAACTTATGTCCTTTATTTGGATATGCTTCTATAGTATGTGAGACTATGGGGTGGTGCACAATTCATCATTTGATAATAATAAAAGTGGGATGATAAGTAATTGGATGATAAAATAGGAATGATGACTAAGTGAATGCTTAATATTTAGATAAGGACGAAAATAATAGTATGAATGACAATAATGGATAAAAGTTGGTATGTACACTTGGATAATGGGTTAAATGACTAATTGTTTATTAATTGAGATGTTTGGCTGGATTTTGACCTATGTTAATATATGGATGAGGAAATGGTCTAATCTAAAGGATTGAGCAATTGGAAATAAACCATAGTGGTTGCTTATATTTATTTGTTTAGTACATGTGTGAACACCTATATGATTACAATATGAAAACAAGCATGATATAGTCTGCGTTGTCTGAGTTATGCATGATAGTCTATTTTGGTGTATTCCTACCTTTACGTATATGGCATTAGCATGATACATGTTAATTACTATATCCATGCATGATAGATTGGCATTGTATACTTGTGTTCCATTGAGGAATCAACTTGTCTTAATTAGTACGTAGCGTACTAATGTGCTCATTTATTTGTTCACCTACTCATTCCCACAAGCCGAGAGCCATGTGTAGGATTTTGGAGTTGGCCAGTAGTGAGCCTAACTTAGTTTGGGTCGAGGCTTAAGAGCATGGGCATCCGGTGATTTTGTGGAGTCTGTGGTAGATCGTGGTTTTGGTTTTGTTGTCACACCCTAATTTCATTTTAATGTAGCCCCATACTCTTATTTATTTGTATTCTTATAATGATTCAGTTAGGGATTGTTGAGGTCCTTCGATGTAAATAATCTTTTAAATTTTATGTAACTTAAATTCACACACTATTGTTTTTTCGCTGCTTGGTTTTAACCTTTTATCTAATATGGGGTAAGTGGCGGACTTCTATCCTAAGTCAGGTATGATGGTAACACTTCACTTTTTCTAGGTGTATTTTCAGCTTCTGTACTATTCAAACAAACGTTTTTGATAGTGAGAAATGTGGGTGTTATAAGGCTTGCTATGATCCTCTTACCAGCCGACTAGGCAAAGCTACAATTCTTATACCCATTGGATTATCTTTTCCCCTTTAAATAATGATCTATTATTCTCCTTCAATCATCCAAATTCATCAAAAAATGCTACAAAACTAATAGAAAAGTTTGATCTATATATAACAAACAATTCCAAGCAACTCACACATAAATCATACAAAATCAAGCTCCAAATATACCATTTTAATGTAATTTTGAAAATATTCATTTTTAACCAAAAACTTAACAATTAATGAGTATATTATATACAAACTAATATTAATTTGACTATTCCTATAAAAAAACAATCTAATTTCATACCTTGAATTAATGGAAGAGAAGAGTTGAGGTACGAGGAGAAGAGAGAGAAAAAATATGATCAGAATTAGAGGGCGTCGGGAAATGAGAAGGATAAAAAAGGAAGGGGGGAAAATTGAGGGGTTATCTACTTTATTGATTAAAGAGGGTGTGTAAGGGTATTTAAGATGTAATACCATAAATTTAACCTAACTATAATCGTAGGTAATTAGTATTTTAATTTGCCCTAATTCCTTAATCCTAATTTTTTAAACTAAACTTTAACCTTAATCCTAAACCTTTTCTCCTTTTAAATTTTCTTTTCCC
The DNA here is from genome assembly GCA_039764185.1 of Tamarix austromongolica. NCBI lineage: Eukaryota > Viridiplantae > Streptophyta > Magnoliopsida > Caryophyllales > Tamaricaceae > Tamarix > Tamarix austromongolica. The sequence goes on from CM077811.1 coordinate 67,277,869, forward strand.
TTTTTCCTTTTCTTATTCTCTTTCCGCTGCTTCTTCTTTCATCTACTATGTGAATCCCTTCTTTGCCAATAGAGTTTTGCTCAGTTTGGTTTATCGAACCAAATTTCCCCAACCATCACTAGTCATTCTCTCCACCTTCTTCACCTTACCTCATTCAAGTAACATTCACACCATTCACTACCATGCTTTGTTCAGCTGCATAGATGATAGGCTAAATCCGCAAGTGCGTGGATTCTTTATAGCATTACAAGGTCATTTCCCATAGGGACTTCACAATTAGGTACACATCTTTAGTATTTTAGCTATCTAGATCAATATGGTTCAGGGATATGCAAACAGATAACAAGAATAGTTATGAGGACTATCTAATTGTAAATTCTAAAATAATAGAAATGAAACCTAGGATTTAAATTCGGTCTCCAAATCGGTAATCAATGATGAAACAATGTATATGTCATAGCTTAATTCGTTAACTGTGAATAATTGGTCTAATTATATTCGTTAGCCTTTTTCAAGGACTAAGAACGTATTTAATCTAATTTGCTGACTACTTTCGTGACTCAAAAATTAAATTAAATCCATTAAGTATCACTAATTTTATAGTCCTTAATAATTAAACATCTACTTTCATGATTGGTTAAATTCCCTTTCACATGCTACTTTCCGATAATAATTTCAACCTTTCAGTTGCAAATATTATCTAAGGAGTTGGCTTTCGCCAAATCCACTTTACAATAATTAATCCTAGCACATGAAATAGTATATATGAACAAAACATTCAACATAATACCTCAGTTTGTCATATTAACACCAAAATAGACCTATTCAATCCTAGCAAAAAAGATTACTCACTCATATCTTTAAGAAAAATCAACGAAATAAAATTTATAGTAAACATAACAACAGTATAAAATACAAAGAAGAGGAATTAGATTGAATTAATTTTAAACCAGAGGAGAAAAAAGTTGATTCTGAGTTGATCATACACTAATATGCATTTGAATCTCCAAAAAAATCAAACTAATGAAAACAATCAAAATACATGAAGCTATTTCTCGGGAATGGGAAGGAAAATTGCTCTGAAATCTCCTCTAAGAAAATCTAAGAAATCTTTGAAGTGTGCCTTAAATACTCCCCATCACGCTAGGAGTGTCGTGCACGACAAATGTGGGAGTAACCATTGCAGCACGACCGTGCAGTAATCTAGCTCTCAAACATATGGAAATTTAGACTTTGCATGGCCATGCAATTCATCCACTGCCTGGCCATACAATGTCTGTGGCCTCAACTTCTTTAGAAAAAATTCTACATGGTCGTGCGATTCATCTATTGCTTAGCCGTGCAGTTTCTTTTTCTTCAAAAATCACAGACCGGTGCTGCACGGCTTTACAGCTGGTGTGTAACCGGCTGTGCAACCTTCTCTTCTTGTTTCTTCTAGACTTATTGTCATATCTCTAGCTCTTTTAGCTTCTAGACTCTTCCATAAACATGTTGGGTTAACTTACCATCCTTCAAAGCCTTCCATGCTTGATCCTTTGTTCTGAAAACATGCATTTCTTTCTTTAATTTCTGCATTATGTGAAATTTCCTTAAACACAAAACTCAAGCAAGAAATAGTGCGAATAATAGATTAGAGTCACAATAAAATATATGAAAGAGATTAAATGAATTCTCAAAGTGAAGGTAAAGTAAGGAAAAAATAGAGAAAATATTCACTGTATCAACTCTCCCATGCTTATCCTTTACTTGTCCATAAGAAAACACACAACCACAAAAAGAACAATGGAGAGAAGTAGAATGAGATCAAAGCCTCAGATGATAGGACCAACTACATAAACAAGGCCTACAATGACTAGGTCAACCCATACTGTGATCGGTATTAGTAGGAAAATAAAATTAAAGCAAGATACCCATTAGTCCAGACGTGCAAATTAGTATTATCGTGACACTCTAAGGTGGTTTAGGATAGTGTAAATGCCATCTTGACGAGACAGGGGTTACATAAGGTTGTATACTTCCTCTCTTTTGTAAAATGTGGGCGCTATGCAATTATGTGTTTCTTTGTAGGGATAATGGTGTCACTCAAAACTCTCCAATCTAATAATGATCAACCATATGCTGGCATAAACTCTCTTTCTCCACCATTTGAAGACATTATGCAGTACAAAAATCAAGAGGTCTTAAAAGGGTTGTAATAAGGCCAGGGCTAAGGGTAGGATAAATCTGGGATTGTAGCTAAAGGTTTAAAAGCTAGCAGAGCGATAACTGCATATATATATCATAAGTGAAAACTCACTAGTCATGCTCCATTATTGACCAAAGCTCTTTTCTAAATGTTCCTACCCAAAAAGAGCATATATATATATGTGATTTTTTTTGAATTACGAAGAAGACCCACATACTTACCTTTTTGACTTACCTACATTAAATGAGTCAACTAGATACCGCTCCTTAGTTTTGGACCAGGGTAAGGTAATAACTTGGAAATATGGCTAGTAAGTCTGTTTATGAAAAAAAAAGTCTTACGCTCGAAAAGGGTTGAACAAATGGAAACAAATTTCATTTGGTGGCCAATGGGCTAATGTAGTTATCAAAGAAAACCCATGCTTCCATCACGTTAATGTATGCATAAGTCATATGCGGTTTCAAAGTGAATGTATGCAAGTTCTAGTTTCACATGTCAAAGGAGAGAACACACAGTTATAAAATCATAAGACTGCATAGAAGATGGACACTCTTTAAAGCTCAAAGTCTCACTAGTTCTTTGCCACAAGCCTTATTTCCTAAGTCTTGGTCTATATGGGCAAGTTTACGAAGATAAACCATTAGAGTGTTACAATAATAAGTGGTATAAGAGTCTATCAATTGGTGAGTCTATGCTTAAAGCAATTTCAAAACATGTTCGCTGTATTTTTCTCACAATTTATAGGTCTTGCTAGTATATGATCAAGTTATATAGAAAATTCTATCATGCAGTCATCATAGGCTTTCATTTCACAAAACAAACACACAAACATCAAGCTGAAAAATAAAAGCAAGACAGAAAGAAAAGAAAACGAAAGAAAAAGGAAACCAAGCAAAGCAACAAAAACGACAAAAATCAAGCAACTCCCCCATGCTTAAAGAATACATTAACTGTAATGTGGAAATGAGGAACGAGGGGAAAGGCAAGCATAATCATTGGGGTGGGGTGGTGAAGGGTAACCATGCTCCAAATTCCATTGATGCATTTTTTGTATCATGGTGTGCATTTAGTCGATGGGAGCAACGAATTCCTAAAGACTCACAATTTGAGCATTAAGCTTATTGAATATGTCATCGATATGCTAGAATCTGGCATCCCAATAGGTGCGGACGGAAGAAGGGCCAGTGTCGACGCTAAAAGAGGGGGTGTCGGGAGGCAAAGCAATGGTAGATTAGGCTATTCTTTGGGAATGTCTAGATAATTGTCTGATGGGGGGGCATAGGTTGACCAAGGTAAGGCATAGTGGGACAAGGTAACCAATTGGTCTTACCATTGCCTATAAGAGTGGTGAAAGCTTTGTTGGGTAATAGGTACCTCACCTCCTTATTATAAAATAAGAGGTAATGAAGCCGATCCTACACAATTAGTTTCATGTTTGTGCAGGTCTCCAACCTTAGGTAAGTAGGTTAGAAATCAACAAGTATATCATTTAAACGGTGCCCAAGCCTAGTAGCAATGTAGATAACGATGCTGCCGATGACGATATCACTAGTGAGGTTAGCGCTAACCGTATTCAAGTGATCCACAAGATAATACCCTCCATCAAGGGCATCAACTAGGACCATACAACGTAGAGTAAAGAACTCTAGATTTCGTACATTCCCTTGGCTTTCCCTCCTATCGAAGAGTGTTTCGGACAAAATCCTTTGGACGTAGAGTAGGGCCAGGTTATAGATTAATGTGGCCTTAGCGTGATGTTTGCTATATAGCCTAGGAGCACATCCCCTTTTTGACATGGAGATTTGAGCCTAAAAAACTTGAGGATCCCACAATTGTAGTTCCTCAATAAGTCTCCAACCAATAAAGGAAAGACGAATCATAGACGAAATTTGAGATAGGTTCATTTTTTGAGTCTCATTGAAAAGGTAAAAAAGAATGGTATTCCCTATTCGGCCAAAATAAAACAAACCAAGGAACTCAAGGTTGAGTCCATTACTCATGGGATACACATGTAGAAAGAAGCAGGATAAGCTACCATGAGTGAGCAAATACTCAACATCCTCTTTAATGCCTAATACCTCGAGCCATTCCTAATCAATGCATCGAGTTGGGGCAATATTTTGAGAAACAAGCCCCTCGTAAAGATCTTTATCATCGGGGTCGATAAACACAATACTGTAGGGATTAGAGGGTTGAGTATTCATGGCCTTACCTTTGCCTTTAGATTGGCAGGGCTACAATCTTGAGGACTCCCCTTCCTCTTGGTTCATCTTAAATTGTTTGTTTGGTTCCATAGTTACAGTCTACCCGCGAAAGGGAAATGTTTATAAAATTTAATGAACAACCACACACTATAGATAAGATTAGAAGTTATAAAATGGAAGTTAAAATTATAAGAACATCATGAAGAACCAAGACAAGAATGAAGGAAACATGACGAGGTAAAATCCAAACTAGTTGAGACTACCCATACGCATTTTGCTTAATCCCGTACAAATGAAATTAGTGGTTGGGAGAAGTGGTGGTGTGGTGGTGGTGATGGGTAAGAGTATGCAGGTGTAGGTTATGGAATGGTGGTGCACAGTTAGGGTTTGATGTAGAGGGGGTGGGGAAGAAGGTAAATAAGTTGTGTGGATGGTGGTAGTTGGTGTTAGAATAGGTGTGTGGTGATGGTGATGGTGGTACGGTGGTGTACTGGCAGGGAGTGCACAAAAGGGTATGGCATGAGTGAGATGGGGAGTGCAAAAACAAGGATGTTGGGCTTGCACACTGTGCATCGGCAGGGGTGTAGATGGAAACCGGTCGGGCGTAGGTGTTAGTGGTGTGAATGGTGGTGATAGTGGTGCTCTAGCATGGTCTGGGGAGGGGAGAAGGTTGGGGATGAGGTAGGGTTGGAATGGGAGGAAAAATGACGGAGGAGGGAAGTGAAAGAGGGACATGGGCGTGCATTGAGATTTTGTAAAAAATAGAAGTGTATGGCCATGTAAAGAAGATTTTGGGAGTGCAGGGGCGTGCAAATACCGCACGGGCATGCCATACAAGAAAATTGGTCTTGGCTTGATACTTTAGAAACAAATACGACCATGTAGGTCTGGCACGACTTGGCCATGTAATGTCTTAGGCCTTGGCTTTTCTTCATTTTTCAGCATTAGGGTTGTGCACGACATCAGGCCATGCTGCGGCCATGCAAACCCCTTTTCTTCATTTTTGTGGCTCTTCTCCTTCAAATGATGCCTTTAAACCTTATTTCATAAATTTGATAACTTATAATAGCAATGAGCCCTGCCAAAACATTGCAAACAAAAAAGATTAAAATAAATAAAAATGGGTGAGAAAAAAACAAAATGAAATCAACACCTAACAGAAGAAACACTTAAAGCATGGGTTCCCTCCCATGGAGCGCTTATTTAAGGTTGTTAGCTCAACCATGATGTCTTCCAACCGATGGTGTGTTAGGAAGGGGGAAGGTTTCCAACTTCCCGATTGGAGATCCGGCAACATAATGTTTCAATAGCTACCCATTCACTTTGAAAGTTCTCGTAGATTAACTCCATACTTCAATTGCTCCAAAAGGATACACCTTGCGCACTTGGAATGGTCTTGACCATTTCAAATGCAACTTTCCTGGAAAAAGCTTTAGATGGGAGTTGAATAGGAGTACAAGCTCTCCCTCTCTACATTCTTTTTGAAGAATATATTTGTCATGCCACCTTTTTTTCCTTTATTTATATATCTTGGCATTCTCATAGGTATCTAACGACAACTTGTCGAGCTCATTGAGTTGAAGAATCCTTTGCTCCCCTGATTCCTTCAAACCTAGATAAATAGTCTTAATAGCCTAATGTACCGTATATTCGACATCTATAGATTGATGACATGACTTTCCATATACCAATTGGAATGGTGTTGTGCCTACAGGGGTCTTGTAAGCTATCCGATAAGCCCAAAGAACATCATCTAGTCTTGATGACCAATCTTTCCTTAACTTAGAAACTATCATTTATTGGATTCATTTTATCTCCCTATTTGTGATCTCCACTTGACCACTCGTTTGAGGGTGATATGGTTTAGCCATTTTGTGAGCCACACCATATTTCCTCAAAAGTTTGCTTAGAATCTTGTTAGCAAAGTGAGATCCCCCCCATCACTGATCACATCCCTCGGGACTCCAAATCAGGGGAAATAACTTTCTAAAATAGTTTGACCACTAACTTCGTGTCACTAGTTGCAAATGTCAATACCTCTGCCCATTTCGAGCTGTAATCCACTATGACTAATATGTATTTGTTGTTGTGGGATGATGGAAAAAGTACCATGAAATCAATCCCCTACACATCGAACAACTCCTCATCATAGATGTTATTTAATGGAATCTCATTTCTTCTCATGACATTTCCGATGCTTTGGCAGCAATCACATCCTAGTACATAACTCCTCATGTCTTTGATGAGCATAAGGTAGTAAAATCATACGAGAAGTACCCTTGAAACTTTTTTTGAGGTGCTCACATGACTCCAATATGGTGATGAGTGACAATGGGATATGACATCAAGAATTTCATCCTTGGGTATGCATCGCCGAAAGACCTCATTTGCACATTGCTTGTAAAGGCAAGGATCATCCCAAAAATATTGATTGATGTTAGAAAGGAATTTCTTACGTTATTGGTAAGACAAGTCTTTTGGTATTACCCCGCAAACGATGTAATTGACAAAATATACAAATCATGGGGCTTGAAGGCCAATGGAAAAAAGATTATCATTAGGAAATGAATCATCAATTAGGCTTTCATCCCTCTCTTTTTCGTGCATCTCTTTTCTAGGTTTAGAGAGGTGATCTGCCATTACATTTTCAGCACCCTTCTTATCCTTTATCTCCAAATCAAACTCTTGTAAGAGAAGGATCTATCTAATCAACCTCAGTTTTGCATCCTTCTTAGCCAAGAGATGCCTAAGAGTTGCATGGTCAATGAACACAATAACCCTTCATCCAACAAGATAAGACCTGAATTTATCCAAAGAGAACACCACATCTAGGAGCTTCTTCTCGCATAATTCATCTGAGCATCATCCAAAGTCCTAATGGCATAGTATATGACGTAAACTTTCCCATCTTTCCTCTGCCCAAGTACAACTCCAATAGCATAGTCATTGGCATCACACATTACCTTGAAAGGAAGGCTCCAATTAGGGGGTCTCATTACTAGGACAATTGTTAAAGCTTCCTTCAACCTGCTACAAGAATCTAAACAAGTTTGATCAAATGTGAAAGGAATATCCTTGACAAGTAAGTAGGTTAGGGGTTTAGCAATTTTGGATAAATCTTTAATGAACCACCAATAGAATCCAGCATGGCCTAAAAAACTCCTAATACCTTTGACATTGTTCGGGGTGGAATTTTAGCAATGATATCAATTTTTGTTAACTTCAATCCTATGATTAGAGATTAAGTGTCTTATAACAATTCCTTCTTGTACCATAAAATGAAAATTTTTTTCTAATTAAGTACGAGGTTCACTTCTTTACATCTCTTTAAAACCTTAGCAATATTATTGAGGCAAACATCAAAGGTAGTTCCATAAATAGAAAATTCATCCATAAACACCTCCATAATATTTTTGATAAGATAAGAGAATATGGACATCATACAATGGTGGAAAGTGGATGGAGCATTACACAAGCCAAATGGCATCCTTCTATAAGCAAAAGTACCATATGGGCATGTAAATGTCATTTTCTCTTTATCACTAGGGTGGATAGGGATTTGAAAAATCTTGAGTACCTATCTAGATAATAGAAATAGGAGTGTTTGGCTAACCTTTCCAACATCTGATCGATAAATGGAAGGAGGAAGTGATCCTTTAAGGTGGCTTTATTTAACTTTTTATAATTAATACACATATGCCACCTGGTGACCGTTCTCATAGGGATAAGTTCATTCTTTTCATTTCATATGATAGTTATACCCCATTATTAGGTACTACCTCTGTTGGGCTCACCTCACTATCTGAGATAGGGTAAATGATTCATGCATCAAGTAACTTAAGTACTTCCTTTTTTGCAACCTCCTTCATATTTAGGTTCAATTGCCTTTGATGTTCAATGGAGGATTTATGCCTGTCTTCTAATAGAATGTAATGCATGAAAAATTATACCCTTAATATTGTTAACGGAATAACCTAGGCATCTTTATGATCCCTAAGGATTTCAAGTAATTTTTTGTCTTCTTCTTGACTCAAGCTAGCATTCACAATAACAGGTGTAGCCTTTTCTTTACATACGGATCCATGCAATTCTCTCTTAATCTGGGCCACTAAACCTAGTTGTTTTGCATAGATAGGGTTTTCTCCAAGCATGGCAGCGTAGGTAGCTACCTCCTCATTACCATCATGGAACACTCCATCTCTCGTCAAATATTTCTCTAGTGGATCATTTTAGATTAAGTTAGCAAGGTATTCTTGAATCATCTTATCCACCATAGCAATTATACAACAAGTCTTGTCTATCAATGGAAATTTTACTCGAGAAGGTAGATCAAAATTCACTTTCTCTTCTCTAATTTTGAGAGAGTGCTTTTATTTTTCACATTGACAACCGCTCTCGCCGTATCTAGGAAAGGTCTTCCCAATACAATAGGGATTTGTGCATCCTCCTCTATCTCAAGAATAACAAAATAAATTGGAACATAGAACTTACTGAATTAGATAGGTACATCTTCTAATATTGTTATCAAATCTCCCATCTATAGTATCTTTCCCTAAGGTGGTTTATTTCTCAATGTTTACAGCCTCTCCGTTCTTTTCCTTTATTTCCTTGACTCTTCCACCTTCCTCTTCTATTTATTTTCTCAAAATAGGACCTTCCAAATTCTTTCCACTTCTATGTGCTATGGCATCAACGGACCCCTTAGGATTGGTCTCTGGCTTCTCGGGAAGCATTCTTGTGGGCCTAGAGGAAGATCCTAACTATTAGGACACTTGGATAATTTGGTTGCAACATCTTATTGTGGGTGGCTAGGGATTCAACCTTAGAATTTAAGCTTTTGACCAATTTCTGCAAATCCTCGTTTTGTTTTGTTTTGAGAGGCTATGAAGTTCTCCATCATTAGTTCAAGATTTAACTTTGGAGGGTTAGTGGCGGTCTATGTTTTTGAAAACCTGGAGGCCTAAAGTTTGATTGAGGGGTGGGATTCGGTGGTGGTTCTTATAGGAAAGATTTGGATGATTCCGCCATCCCAGATTGTAGGTGGGAGCAAATGGATCTCCCTTTTGGTTGAAATTATTCACATAATTAATGTGTTCTGCTAGGGTGGCGTCAGGGGGTGGTGGGGTAACAGACTGACATTCGACAGCTAAGTGCCCTGTAATACCACAAATCTCACAAACAGTAGGAGAGAATGTTAGTGCATTAACACTTGATTTGTTAAGTTATTGAAATAATGCATCAACACGCGAATAAAGGAGATCCAAGGTATCAAAGTCATACTTACCGTTTTCTTAGTAGAAGAGTGCTCACTCGACCATTGGCAATCATTCTGAGCTATGTCTTTGATCAATTTCTTGGACCTGGGTATGATTTTTTTAATGAGAGTGCCTCCTTCTACTACTTCTAGAGTCAACATTTTAGTGTAATGCAAGCCATTATAAAAGGTGCGAATTGGAAACCATTTTTCCAACCCATAATGTGGGCACATTCGTAACATATCCTTGTAGCACTCCCATGCGTCGTAGAGCAACTCACCATCCTTTTGACTGAAACTTGTAATAAGGTTCCTCAATTGAACTGTTTTGGATGGGGGAAAGCACTTGTTTAGGAAGGCTCACAAAAGTTGATCCCAAGTGGTAATGGACATAGGGGACGTGATTGCAACCAAGCTCTTGCTTTATCCCGCAATGAGAGTGGAAATAACCGCAACTTGATCATGTCGTCAGACACTCCATTCATCTTTAATGTGTCACAATACTCAAGAAAAATGTAAAAGTGTAAGTTTGGATCCTCTATTGGGCTACAACTATATTGATTTTTCCGAACCATGTTGAGTAATGCAGGCTTTAGCTCAAATTTGTAGGCAGCTATGTTTGGTTTTTGTATACTTGATTGTGTCTCACATGCATTTGGCGATGCAAAATCTTTACGAGAGAAGTGCTGCTCTTCCTCTCTGTCAGTTTCAGCCATTGTTCCGGAGCTCACGCTTGCTTTTTTCTCATGTATCCACCTCTATAGTCAAGTTAATGTTCATTCGACCTCAGGGTCTAGCCCAGTTGGAGTCCCAAGTCAAAAAGATCATTGCAAAAAAGGTACCTAAAAACACATACAATGAACTATCAAACATAGAAGATAAAAGGTAAAGAATAGAAGAAATTTAAAGGACTTAGTCTAGCCAAATAATAAAGAATGTAATATCAATTAGCCAAAGTCCCTACCAAAAACACCAAAAACTTGATTGGATAAATCCGCAAGCGTACAAATTCGTTATAGCATTTCAAAGTCGTATCCTACAGGGACTTCGCAATTGAGTACACATATTTAGTATTTTATCTATCTAGATCAATATGGATCAGAGATATGCAAACTGATAACAAGAATAATTATGACCTTCTAATTGTAAATTCTGAATTAATAGAAATGAAACCTAATATTGAACTTTGGTCTCCAAATTGGTTATCAATGATGAAACAACGTATACGTCGTAGATTAATTCGTTAGCTGTGAACAATTGGTCTAATTATATTTTTTAGCCTCTCTTAAGGACTAAGAATGTATTTAATCTAATTTGCTGACTACTTTCATGAATCACAAATTAAATTAAATCCATTAAGTGTCACCAATTTTATAGTCCTTAAGATTTAAATATCTACTTTCGTGATTGCTTAAATGCCCGTTCACATGCTACTTTCCAATAATAATTTCAACCTTTCAGTTGCAGATATTATCTAAGGAGGTTGGATTTTTTCAAATCCACTTTACAACAATTAATCCTAGCACATGACATATTATATATGAACCAAAAATATGACATAATACTTTAGTTGGTCAGATTCACACCGAAACGAACCTAGTTCAATCCTAGTAAAGAAGATTACTCACTCATATCTTCAAGGAAAATCAATGAAATACATTACATAATAAACATAACAACAATATAAAAATATAAACAAGAGGAATTAGATTGAATTAACCATAAAATGGAGGAGAATAAAGTTGATTCTAAGTTGATCATATACGAATATGTAGTTGAATCTCCAAAAAAATCAAACTAATGAAAAAAAATCAAAATCCATGAAGCTATTGCTCGGGAATGGAAAGGAAAATATTCTAAAATATCCTCTAAGATCTACCTAGGAAGTCCCCAAAGTGTGCCTTAAATACTCTCCATCATGCTAGGCATGTAAGGCATGATGAACGTGGGAGTAACCGTCATTGCATGGCCGTGCAGCAATCCAGCTCTCAAATAGATGGAAATTCAGACTTTGCATGGCCTTGCGATTTGTGCACTACCTGGCCTTGCAAAGTTTGTAGCCTCGACTTCTTCTATAAAAATTCTACACGGCCGTGTGATTCATGTACTACCTGGCCATGTAGTTTCTTTTTCTTCTAAAATCAAAAATTGGTGTTGCACGGCTGTGCAGCTGGGTGTCCAACTGGCCGTGCAGCCTTCTCTTCTTGTTTCTTCTAGACTTCTTGGCAGATCTTTTAGCTTCTTGATTCTTCCTAAACATGTTGGGTTGACTTACCATCCTTCAAAGCCTTCCGAGCTAGGTCATTTGTTATGAAAACATGCATTTCTTTCTAGAATTTGCATGTTCTTGTAGAATTTCCTGAAACACAAAACTCAAGAAAATAGTAGTGTGAATAATAAAATAGAACCATAGTAAAATATATGATAGAGATTAAATGAAGTCTCAAAGTGAAGTCAAATCAAAGAAAAGATAGAGAAAATATTCACTTTATCAACATACCACACCACCATGCCTTACACATTCACACATCTCGGCCTCCACTCAACATATATTGCCATAATTACCCTTATAATTCTCTTGTTAATTAATTTATTACCTCACTAAACTCTCCCTAGACTTCCTCTTACTTCCCTCAAGTCCGCTATGTTTCATTCGTCATTGTACACCATTTTTATGTAGAGATCCTCTATGTAAGTTATACAACCTCACACAACTCTACCTTTGTTATGTTAGCTTCCTACACAACTCCACTCCTACCTATGTCAAATCCTCATGCAAAACACCCCCAAGACGCATCCTCACACAACCTACCTCTATTTGTGCCAAAATTAGCACAAACAACCCATACCTTTCGCCACACTACCCTTAGTTGTGTCATTCACCCATGCCATATCCCTTCTAGGTGCACTAATACCCTATACACACCTCTAGCTATGTCACCCCCTTGATGCAACTATAATCCCCCAAAATTTTAAAAGTCTATAATTTAATAAATCACTTTTATTTGGGATAACTTAGCTTTTAAACTTATTCAATTTAATTATTTTGAAGATTTTACCTTTTAAATTTAGTTAATTTAATTATTTTGTGGATTTTGAGTATATAAAATTAGATGTGAATACTTAATAAATTAAAATAAATAAATTGCTATTTTATCATACTCATTTTATTTAAATAATGTTTCAAACCAATATTTTCTAAAAGTTACCTTTTAAACTAATATATAAAAATATATTAAGTTAAATTATTAAAAAAAATTTATCTACCAAAAATACTATAACCTATTTCCCATAAGTTATTTTATCTATTTTCCCCCCTATTTTCCCTTGTTCCCTTTTCTTTCTTTCTTTTCTCTCCCTCCTTCTCCTTTCTTCTTCTTTCCCCCATTTTCCCCTGACTGGGCCAGCCCGCCGGCCCAGATCACTTTCCCTTCCCCATCTCATGCGGCCCAAGCCACGTAGCCCTTCCTCCACCGCCCAACTACTCAACCGGCCAGTTCTTCTTTTTTTGCTTCCCCTGGACCGCCGGTCCACCCTTCCTCTTCTTCTCCCCCCAAATCCCGATCTGTAACTGCCAAAACCCTACCGGCCTCCCCTCTCTTCCCCTCACCGTCATTTTCTTCCCTTTTTTGACCCCAACCAACCCCATCTCACCCCTCCTCGCGTGCCCCTCCCCTTTCCTTTCTCTCCCCGACCCGACCTAACCTACCATGGCAAGACTACACCGCCTGCCACCATCGGTCAGTGGTCCTTCCACACCTGCCCCGCTTGCCCTCTTCCCCTTCGTAGTTTTCCCCCTCAATTAGTCTATAAATACCCCTATTAGCAGCCTGGGTTGAGATTCCTTTTCGTAGCTCAAAAACTCTAGCCGTTCGCCGCTGCCTTATCAGCTCCTTATTCTGCTGCCATTGATGACCGCCTCAATGAAAGCCACCCACCAAAAACTTTCCCACACCTCCCTCTACAAAATCGAGCCACCCTCATCCCCTATTTTTCCCTACACGAGCCGCCCCGGCCATGCAAAGTTGTCAACCCGACCAGCCTACTCTAGCATCTCGCCGCCCCTCGCACCACCTTCCGCCGCCAATTCCGCCACAACTAGCACCTCCTCCACCCTCCAAAACACCCAGGGAACCTTCCCCTACCTCCCCATACCTTCATCTCTTCCTGCCTCCCTCTCCTTCTACTTCCACCACCTTCGGCCACTACACCAACCGCCGTGCGCCGCCACTCCCAACTGCAACACCACCTCCATTCCACCCCTCTCCACCTATTGCACCTTCCACCATATCAAACACCCCTCCACTTCCTGTCTCTTAGCCTTCATATCCATCTTTCCACCTCTATCTCTCCTCCACCTCTGCCGCCATAGCCGCCATGCGCCACTGTCGGTTCCGCCACAGACCTTTGGTGGTACTCCAAATTTCCTAGCCCCTAAACTATTTTCTATAAGTTCTAATAATTTTTATTAATATTAATAGTATTATCCTTAATATTATTATTATTATTATTAGTGTTGTATCATCATTGGTATTATTATTATTATTATTATTACCATTATTAATATTATTATTATGTATCACTCTTATTACCTAACCTAATTTCAGAAATATTTATAACTATGGTATACTAATTAAAAGGTTACAACCTTAGCATTAAAATAGTTATCTTTATTATTATTATTATTATTATTATTATTATTATTACTATTATTATAGTTGTTGTTGTTGTTGTTGTTGTTGTTGTTATTATTGTTGTTGTTGTTGTTGTTGTTGTTGTTGTTGTTGTTGTTATTATTATTCTTATTATTATTATTATTATTATTATTATTATTATTATTATTATTATTATTATTATTTCTATTACTACTACTAATACTATTATTATTGTTATTATTATTAACAACTTTAGTATTAATATTGTTATCTTTATTATTATCATTATTATTATTGTTATTATTACTACTACTATTACCACTACTATTACCACTACTAATACAATTATCATCATTATTATTATTATTATTAACCCTAAGACGAAAGCTATTAATAATATTATCACTATATCTATTCTTCTTCTTCTTCTTCTTCTTCTTCTTCTTCTTCTTATTATTATTATTATTATTATTATTATTATTATTATTATTATTATTATTATTATTATTATTATTATTATTATTATTATTATTATTATTATTATTATTATTATTATTATTATTATTATTATTATTATTACTATTATTATTACTTTGTTACTATTATTGTGACAAAAATATATTGAACCCTTATATTATTATTGTTCAAATATAACCATTATCATTAGGAATATTAGTACTTTGTTGGTATCACTACTATTATATTATTATTTTAGCCCTAACACTATTATTAGCCTTAGCCTTAAAAATGCTAGGGTTTCTATCACTATAAGTAGTAGCATTACTATTATTATTATTATTATTATTATTATTATTATTATTATTATTATTATTATTATTATTATCACTATTTTTCTACAATTAGTATTAGTACTATTATTAGAAGAATAAAGCTATTAGGTTTAATAATATAAATATAGCAATAAATATTGAAATAAACATATTTTGACTAGTAATATCTAGTAGGCTAACTTGAAGATAAAAACTCTATTTTTCACATATAATGCTCCATTTAATAATAATAACCCTAATCGTATACTAAAATAAGGAGTAATGGTACTTTTGGTAGGAGGAAGACTAATCCTTAGTATTTTTCCTCTTATAGATGAATCGAGCCAAAACCCTAAGGAGTCGTAGGAGCTTGCTTCAAGTCCGGCGTTGTTTTAGGTAAGGATGTAGCTAAGGCCCATGTGTGTTATATGACTTGTATGCCTTGGATGCTATATATCATGTTATATCGTGTATCATATGATTGTCATTAAATTGTCTTATGTGTAGCGCAGCTTGGAGTTGAGGTATGTTTGTATGTGTTTCTTTTTACATGAGTATGATATGTATATATGGTGATCATGATGTGGTATGATATGGCCCTCTAGGACATGCATGATAGGAAAATTAATAATATGATATGGAAATGAAAGGACAAAAAGAAAGAAAATGGGAAGTGAGTTCACTAAGGGGGATATAAGGTTGACCGAAAATGAATGAGAGATGGGAACCATGCATGGGAATCCTGAAATTTGCATGGGGACTTTTGGTGTTTGCATAGGATGGATAAAACTTGTGTGGGGATGATCTTTACATGAGAAAAGTTGATTTAGGGTGTAAATAAGCTAAGGGGAGAGTTGTGGAGTGATTGGAGACTTGGGATGAAAAATAGTACGTGGGTTAGTGTAAGGGTGTATAAGGGACCAGATTAGGGTTTTGGGAGGAAGTGGTAATCTGGAAAATGTGGAAGTAAAAATGATTAAGGGAGAGTGGAGTACGGGTTAAGAGTGAGAATTTATTATGTAAGGGGTGAGTATGGGTGCCATAGGAGAGAAGAAATATTGAGTAAGAAATAGAGAGGTTACTTGTAGGGGAAGAAAGGTACTAGGGTTTGAAGTGGCCAACTAGGGTTTCTCCGATCACATGCAAAGTTGAGAGGTAAAATGATATGTTTTGGGATTGGATCTAATTGAGATAAGATGTGGGGCGATGAATGATGTAATGGTAGTGTAAGTGAGAGAAAGTTGGGCCACATAGGTCCAATTAGGGTTTTCAAGGGAAAACCCTAGAGGGTGATAGTAGGTGGAGTTTGATGTCATGAGGTGTTGGGCCTTAACCCACACCCATAGGAGTTGGGGTTTTTCATTATGTGTAAGTGTAAGGGGGAAGGGATGTCGGGACATGATAAGGGGCCCAGGAGTCTCAAGATATAGGATGGGATCCTTGAGAGGATAGAAGTAGAATGTTGATGATATGCATGTCAAGGGTGTATTGTTTATCGAATAAGACATGAATAAGATACTATCCATTTAAAGAAAAAGATTATTGAGTCGGGCCCTGACCGGTCCACCAAAAATAACATTGGCTAGGAGCCGGGGTGCCCTAGAGACCGTTCCACCGGCGAATAATAGTGGCCAGGAGCGTTTTACCTTGCATGATTTCCGATCCACCGACTATAATAGTGGGGGATTCCGTGCTCAACAAGACAAAGTAATGAAGCTAAGCCATGGAAAATACACTAAGTATTTATAGCGAAACACCATGTGAGTTGGGGCCAAACCAGTCCACCGGCGAATAATAAGGGCTAGGATCATTCTGCCCTGGAGACCGGTCCACCGGTGAATAATAGTGGTCAGGAGCGTTCTACTCTGTATGTATTCTGGTCCACCGGCGATAATAGTGGGGTTCCCGCACTCACATGGATTATTCAAGAGTATGTGTGGAATGAACATATTATTAAGGGGACTAAAGAATAAGTTACCTAAAAAGTAACTCAGCCTTATTTCATGTATTATTGTATGTTGCCTATATGATCATTCTTATGTTATATGCTCTATGTGTTGGGATTAGCGCATCTATTAGCTTACTCAGTACGTAGCGTACTGATCACCCGTTTCATGGGTGCTGCTCATTCCTACGAGCAGAAGACCCATCTGAACTTGTGCAGGTAGGGGATGACGTCTTCGATGCCTACGAAACATATGAGGCATCGGGTGGGGCTGAGCGTTGAGCCTAGACATGAATTGGGATTAGAGAGCAACTCGGCTGGACTCTGTTTTCTTTTTGGGTCATATATTATTATATTTTAGTTATGTTGTATCGCATGGTGCTTTATGTTTTGGAAAAACTCTAGTTACGTACTCTTTGGATTGTAATCCTAAATCACACTCTGATTTCTGTATGACTTGTGTTTTATTAATGACTCGTATTGGATGTTAACCTTGTTTAGCCTTAGCACTTAGTACTGGAATGGTAGGAGTGAACCGATCTTGTACTAAGTGTGGCGGTAATGCCCCCGAGTTTACGGCTTTATCTTTTCACTTCCGTTAAACCCTTTTTATTAAATGAAATTTTTCAGTAGTAAATTTGGGGATTACAGCAACATACCCCATTATTGTACCATCCTCTCATGCAACCAGCTCAACCTTATGCCATATTTTCCCGTAGCATCTTTGTCTCTTTTTTTTTCTCTTTTTCCCTCATCCTTTGCCTTACATTTTTCTTGATTATTTTCTTAATTTCTATCCATTTTTACTCTTGGATTTTAGTTTATTTCTTGGTGGTCTCAAAGGAGGCATGCTAGGATTATTCATATTTAGATACTAGTGGTTGTTTGGTAAGGATAAATATAGTAGTTAGTGTTTTCAAATGTTATGTGTGAACTTATGTGTATCTTCACATTTGGTTTTGTTATATAGATAATGCCATTGTATGATAATGTTATATAAATTTATGAAAAGTGAGTACCATGTGAAAATCATGTGCTTATATGATATTGGTATAATAAGTCTTGTTTTGTAACTTTAAGAGGGGTATGGTGATTTATGGTATTTTAGTGTAGTTTTACTAAGTATGGAAGTGATTAATGATTATGGTTAAGTTGTATGGTGATGTAGTATATTGAAGGTGGGAAATTCATTATGTCGGGCTTGTAGGGTCTTTGTAGACGTCAGGGCATTTTGGTTATCATAAGGGTATTTTGGACTTTTTTTTGTGATACTGTGGAAAATAATTCTGGCATGATAAATATTGAGAGTTATAAATTATTTCATAAGTATCATGATCATATGGTGGTTGAGTAGGATATAAGTAATCTAAAATAAGACTTGGGGCATGTTGGTAAGAAAATGGTAGTTTGGTCGATATGACTTAATTATGGAATATTTTTTATTTTACATGTGATATTGGGTAGCAATGTGTTTTTTATATCATGTGTAATATTTAGAGTAATTTTTAAGACCATACATTTAATAAAATGAGAAAATAACTTAAATTGTAAATAGTAACCCTAGAGGCAGACTCCTTATTGCATATGTAAGACGTTAGATTTAGACCTTGATTTTTAGATATATTGTTAATGATGTTATTTTAAGATGGTCTACAAAATTAGGTGATGAAATGATTCTTATGGGAGAAGTTATGCTTATTTTTTGAAATTATGGTTTAGTAAATGAATTGTGATCTTTTTCCTTAGAGGGAATGTCACAATCATCATATGGTTGTGTTTTTTGTGCCTACTTTATTTTTGTTAAGTTTGGTTTATGTGCCTTTCATATGTATACTTATGTCTACACAGTGACACATAGATAAACAATAGTTTAACAAAGCATTACTTGCTTAAAGTGAAATATCACACTAATCAGGACTCAGGTGTTGAGATCATTCCATTAGATAATAATAGTGGCTTAGGAACATTTTTTTCCCAAGAGATGCTTTAGACTGTTCCACCAGTTTAATAATATTGTCTAGGAGCATGATGCCCCAAGGGGCATTAGGTCTATGTCATTGGATGATAATAGCATATCATAAGCGCTTTGCCATGAGATGTGCTTCAATCCATTCTACCAGATTAAAAATAGTGGGGTCCCTAAACTCAAAATAATTAAGAAAATGGATGGTGATCATATCTAATGATGGAAATCCGGATAAGTTATTCTTTTCCATCGTATTATGTTTAAGCTTTGTGCATGATTAGTCTTTCATGTGACTTTTTGTATTGGTATACCTTTGTTATGACTGTATTTTTTCCTTACTCAGTATGTAGCGTATTGATCATCCTTTTCACAAGTGTTGCACATTTCAACAATTATATGACCTAGTTAACTCTATGTAGATCATTGATTATTGTTTGGATGACTTCATTTCTTATGATGCTTTGCTTGGGGAGGAGTGATCATATTATCTTTCGGGTTGGGCATAAAGTCTAGTTATCCGGTGGTTAGTTTTATCCAGACACTTTTTGGGATTCTTAGTTTCAATGGGTCACTTTTGGTTAAATTTATGTTATTTCGTACTTAGAGTTAATCTCCAAACACTTATTTAAGTTTTATAAAAATTTTCTCATTTTCTATCTATATTTCTATAAGTTATAACTATTTTACCTTGTATTTGATGTAAGTATGGCATGGTAAGTTAAATTTAAGTTGAGTATGGCAATAAAACCCAATTATTTTATTATTACGCTTGCACTAATAAAAAATTTTGTAGTATTTACTTTTGTAGTGTTATATAAGGTACTTATTATTGCTCTCCTTCCTTTACTAGTTATTATATCTTTTTGTAATTTTATGATGGAGTTGAACGCTTCCCTCTTCTCTACTAAAAGACTCAATTTGCTATATATTGAGCCAGAAAAATTGCTATAATGATTGGGGAAGATGATAAGAAATCAAATCATTTCCTCCTCTTCTAATTCTATACCTCTCTCTCTCTCTCTATGTATATATATATATATATATATATATATATATATATATATATATATATATATATATATATATATATATATATTTAGGCTCTTGTACAAACCATTACTTAAAATACAAATTTAGGAACCTTTAATTACCATTAGATCTAGAAGATTGAAGGGTCAAGATTAAAATAAAGTCAAGTTAGTTATTTACTAAATCTTGACCATTGATCAAATACTAATCTAATGGTTATGATTGGTTCCTACAAATGTATTTTAAAAATAGTGTGTATAGGACCTTCACCCTATATATATATATATATATATATATATATATTCTATTATGATATTCAACAAATTGTCCTAGATTCTTAAGACTCATTCTACTCCTTGGGTCATAGAATTGGGAAATGGTCTCATCTCTACCATCATTTCATGCCTTTTTCTTCTTCTTTTACAGTTACAACCCTTAGTTCTAATAACCTAGATATTTTTTCCTTTTTTCATCAATCTCCCATTAACCTTATTTTTTTAACATTTAATTCATTTAGATCAAATTTTTGATAATACAATTTTTTACTCCTATAAAATTGAATTTAATAAAACTACATGGAAGCAAAAATAAGAAACAAGGAGTGTTTGTGTCACACTTAGCATTCATGCTAGATGCAAAGCTAAAATTTTCCCACAAAACTTAAACATCATCTATATCAAGAGAATGAACTCCCACAAAGATTTATCCAATGGTAGATGGAAATCACATGGTTTCACTAAACCAAATCATCGTTGATAAAGTCAATCAAAAACATAAGAAATAACCCTAGATTTTAAAATAACAGCAAAGCAATATGAAGATAAAATTCGGTAACAATGCCATAAAAATTTCAATATAACACTTGGAAATTTACACATTCAAAGATAATTAAGAATTCCTTGAGGTATGAGAACTCCAACTAGCCTAACTCTCTCAAAGGCCAAATATTCAGCCTAACAATATGACATTCAATTTCAAACATGCACAAGAGCTCTGATCCTACCATTAGTGGATCATCACATAACTCATTTAACCACTATAGCATCAGTACGAGTTAAATACTAAGTAAGTTAAAATAACTTAACTTATAGAGGATATATGATACAAATAAAAGAATCATAAGAATTAAAATATGACAACCATACTTAGATATCCATATGAGAAAACACCACATTCTACATGTTTGATAATAGTTAAGGCATAAGCATATGCTATTAATCTTCATTCATAAATACACATACAAAGCCACATAATATGTTTCTATGTGTTACACCCCCAAAATTCACTACTGAAATTTTATTTTTAAAAGTTTTATGTGAAAGCAAGTACAGAAAATTTTGGGGTGTTACCGCCACACTTACTACTAGATCGATTTCCTTCCACCGATCTGCTATTAAGTGATAAGGCTAAAAACATACTTTAATTAAATTCCAAGAACACCTTTACAAATCAGAGTAGCACAATAGTTAGGAAGGTTAACTCTCCTTTCAAGGAAAACCCACTAATCATGGTTACAAAGAAACTATTAGTAGAAAATCAATACAAATTTTTTCATGAAATACAGAGAAGTACTTCCCAGTTTGAAACATGGGTCAACACCCCTGGAAAACCCCACACTCTCAATCTCGAAGATAAATCCCAAATGTAGCATGCGGTCTAACCTACTAGGACACTACCCATTGAATAGGCAGGGGCCCACGAAAGAAATCCCTTTAGCACTATGGTACTGAGTAACCCTTTATATAAAAATAACATGTAAGGCTCACACACAACATATCAGATGTAATACACCGAACACGTAATCATGGAAGTGTATATATATCATTTGAAATGCAATTATCATTCAAATCACTACATGTATCCGTAAGACATATTAGTTCATATATTGTTATTGTATTCAAGCCATAAGTGACTTAATTAGCCATTAGCTCCATTTTTACACATCTCTCGAATTATATCCATGTGAGTACGTGAACCCCACTATTATAGCTGGTGGAAAAGAAACAACTACTCTAGGGAAAAACGCACCTGACCACTATTATAGCCGGTGGACTAAAAATACTACTCCAAGGCAGAACATACCTAGCCACTATTATAGTTGATGGACCAGAAATCATCCTATTCTGGCCCCAATCCACATGGTATTCCACTGTAAGTAATTAGTGTCTTTCCCGTGATTTATTATCATACAAGGTTTGGTTTATCAAGCTCAAAACCCCCACTATTATAGCTGGTGGACCGGAAATAGCTACTCTAGGATATAATGCTCCTGGATACTATTATAGCCGATGAGACGGTATCTAAGGAAAAATTCTCCTAGCCACTATTATAGCCAGTGGAACGAAAATCCTCCTAACCTGGTCCCGACTTAATAATCTTTAACTTTAAGTAATTAGTGTTTTATTCATGTCTTATTCCACAAGTATATACTTGCTAGACATGCATGACCCCAATGGACTATCCTGACTCGTTATCACTCTTTTATCCCAGACTTTAGGTATGACCTGTGCCATAACTTGGGACCTCTACACTCCCCATGACTCTAAGACCACTTTTCATATTCCACCTTACTTACCATGAATCACAAAATCCCATACACACTTTCCCATTTCTCCACCTAGGCTCACTCTTACTTACTAGGGTTTTCCTTTGAAACGCTAATTTGGCCTATGTGGCCCTAGCCTCTCTTTATCATATATATCCCATATTCCTCCTTGATTCCAACACCATCAGTCCTCACAACCCATTGCAAACATCACAATCCTACTCTCCAACTCCCACATGTGATATGAAACCCTAGTTGGTCACATTGAAACCCTAATGCCCCTCTTTTCTTTTACACCTACCCTTCACACACAAACTCCACCCCCCTTTTCACTTAACTCACACTCTTTATATGACACACTCCTAATCTCAACCAAAAGTCCAACCAGCCTCTACAAATTCTCTCATAACACCTCTATACTTAGGGTTTTTTTTTAAAAAACCCTCGTTAGGTTCCCATGCACACTTCCACCAACCTACGTACTCTCTCTTCCTTTAAGACTCTAATAACCCAAAATACTCTTTCCTCCCTATGTTTAAACCTTAAACTAATGTTTCCCGCATAAAATTTTCCCCCATGTAAAGACTAACCACCCCTTGCAAGACTTACACTTCCTATGCAAGATTTTACTCTAACCCTTTAATTTATTATTTTCTTCCTTTATTATATCTCCAATATGTCACAATATACTTAGGCTTCTACCCTACTTCTTCTTACTCACTCCACCCTCTTTATTTCTTTTAGATCCCTACCTCTCAAATTACCTAAGGCCTCTAAGGATGCATGTCATATCATAACAACCATACATAAGAGCATGTCATAAATAACAAGTCATATCACCCATATTACATATATCATAAATCATACACAACATACCTTAGCTCCTTGCAAAGCAAGCTTCACTACTTACATGTTTAGTCCACATTCACATATAAATACACAACACATATCATTACACCCATAAGCACATAAATCATAGCAAACCCAAGCCTTAACCATATCCTTACTTCCATACATAGTCACCCTTTAACCCTTAGCAGTTACATTTACTAGTACAATAACCCTTGCACCTCAAAAATTACCAAAGTACCCCTATTCCATATATTACCACCATTTATACCCAAACATGAACTAGTCCCACCAAACCTTATATCCACACATAATCTCCCTTTAACACTTAGCATGTACATTTATTAGTGCAGTTGCCCTTACACCTCCAAATTTACCAAAATATTCCTATTCCATATGATATTACCATTTATACTCAAGTGTGAAATACTAGTACCACCAAACCTTATCTCCACACATAATCACCCTTTAACAGTTATCATGTACATTTGTTAGTACCTTCACCCTTTCACCTCCATAATTACCAAAGTAAATATTCCATATATTTCACCATTTATACCCAAACATGTATTACTAGCACCTCAACACCCCTATTTCCATACATAGCACCCCCTACCATTTATCATGCATGCCTATTGAATTAAATTCCATTGCACATGCCAAATTACTAAAATGTCCTTAGGCCATAAAATACTAATATTCATACCTAACCATGTACTACCAACACCACAAAACCCTTATTATGATTCCTAGTACCACTTATTCCTTAACCATCACATTTATTGTAATTATCGCTATTATATCATGAAATTTACCAAAATATCCCTAGACCCTAAAATATTAATATTTTCACTATCATATATATTTATAACCCACCAAACCCCTATCTCCACTCTTAACAACATTCCTAAGATATTAGGCACCCTACTCACATTTAAATAGCCGGAGGTGTCCAAAAGGCCAAATTGCCCCTAGGGCTCCTATTAGTTCTATTTCAATATAGGTGTCCATACTCTCTTATCTTGGTGTGTATATGCACTTGACACTTATCATTAGCATCAACCCCATTTTCTTAGTCACCCCTTTATATTACACCATATGTAAGGTAACATAATAATCATGGAATTGAAAAGTAGAACCATATTCTTACATAAATCACATACCAAAAATTATAATGTGCTAGTATACAATAATCCACACATTTTAGTGAGTATAACAGTTACCTCATTCTCATTAAAAAAATAACCGTAACTGGTATCTTGGTTTAATATTCTTAAGCCTGGATTAATGAAATTCTGTACCTAAGATAATGTCACAAGTGCAATATTAATATTAGGTAAATAAAGGATTGATTTTGCTAAAAATTATTAATAAAAAATATGTAGAACATTGTTAACTATTTAATACCTTAATAAGGCTGAGTATACCCATAATTTTAGTAGCCTTACTTATGTTGCCATGTAGTGTGAGCCATGTAGCCGAGAAGAAGATGAGGGAAAAGGAGAGAAGGGGGATCGGGCAGGTTGAGAGGGATGGTGGAGAGGTGTTGGTGGTGGTTGTTGAGTGCAGAGGTGAGAGAGTAGGTGGCTGGGTATTGGGGGTGTGGTGATTATCGCTTGAAGGTGGCGGAGGTGGCGGCGTGGGCTGTAGGAAGGGAGGTACGAGAAGGGGGGAAAGGAAGAAAACGATAAGAAAAGGAAAAGAAGTGGGGGAGCCAATGCAGGAGATGAGGGGTGGTTGCGAGAGATTGTGTAGGGGGTGGGTGGCTAGCAGAAGGTAGTCGGGAGGAGCTGTGATGGTGGAGGAAAAGGAGAGGAAGGAAGGTTATCGAAGGGTGGTGGCTGCAAGGTGGTGCATCGAAAGGGCGAGGGGTAAAAGGGGTAGGGTTGTAGGGGAGGCTGGGGTGGCTGCTACTGCTCGTGTAGGAAGGCTATATGGTGGAGGAGCTGGCGATGGCTATAGTGGCGGAGGGGGATATTGCAAGAAGAATGGGCAAAGGCAGAGGTTGGTAGGAACTAGCACAGGGAGAAAGAAGGAGAAATAGAGAGGTAGGGGAAGAGGAGAAAGGAAGGAAGGAAGGAAGGAAGGAGAAAGGGTGGTCGCTGATGATGGAGGTTGGTGTGGTGGTGGAAGCAACGAGGGTGGGTGATGGTGGCTGTAGAGGAAGGAATGAGAAAAAATAGGGGAGGAAAAACAGAGAGGAAAGAGAAGAGAGGTTTACTGGGAGAGAGAGGGCTCGAAGGGGAAGTGAGGTAAAGAGGAGGGGAAGAAGAAGGAGAAAAAGAAGATAAGGTAGGGAGGGGAAGCGTACATTAGGTGGTGCTAGAGTGATGGTGGTTGTTGTCACCTGTCGGGCATGGCAGGGTGACAGAGGCAAAAAGGGGGGTAGGTTTATGGAAAAAGGAGGTGACTAGGGTGGTTGCCCCAAAAATGGAAGGAAGGATGGTAGGGGGAAAGGAGGTGGTGCAAGCATGGTTAGTGGTGGCACAGGTAGGGGTATAGGGTGCAAAGGGAAGATCGGTGAGGGGGTAAGGGGTGTTTGGTTTGGGGGCATGTAGGGGAACAAGAAAGGGGGAGCGGATTGGCCCATGCGGGAGAAAGAAAAGAGGGGGAGAAAGGTGGGTTGGCCTAAGGCAAGAGAGGGGGTACAGAAAGGAGAAAGAAGGGGGAAGAAAAGGTGGGTGCGGGCTAGCCCAGTGGGAGAAGGGAGAGAGGAGGAGGGGAGGGGGCAGGGCTAACCCAAGGGAGAAGGGAGGGAGGAAAGGAAGGAAGGAAGAAAAAGAAGAAAAAGAAAAAGAAAAGGGAATTGAGAAAAAGAAAAAATATTTTTAGAATTAGAATTAAGGATTAGGATAAAATTAGTTTTTGAAAAAAAATATTAAATTAGTTTATAACAAATTTAGCTATTTATTTAAGATAATAATTTTGTTAAAAAATATGGGGTTGGGATTTATTTAAATATTAGAGTAAGGTTAAATGATATAAATAATCAAATTAAATAAATTAAATAATTCCATCTACTTTGTATTTCAATAAATAAATAAATAAATAAATAAAATCTAATATTAAATTATCTCAATTAAGGATTAAATATTTAAACTTTGGTTTAAAATAAATTCAAGGTATTACACTATGAATCAACCACTAATACACCTATAATTGCCTCACTTATCACACATGATTGTCCAAACATGGAAACATTAAAACACAAGGGATACTCACCCTCCAATCATGGACAAACACCATGGTAGCTCAACAACTAAATAATTAGTTGTCTTGTCAAATCAACCAAATAACCATCTCAATAAGGAATCATCCGTATGGTCATCATGACCCAAAAATCAACACATGGTCATCACGACTAGGAAATTCTATGTATAGCTATAATAGCTAAAAAAATCAATGCATGGCCACCACAACTAAGAAACTCAATGCATGGCCATCAAGGCTAGGAAACTTAATACATGGTCATCATGGCTAGGAAACCTAATGTATGGTCATGACAACTATAAAAATCAATGCACCTCAAGATAAGGCACTATATAATATAAAACATATGTCAATTGCATTTGTATTTCCAAAATGGTCAACAATGATCTATCACACACAAACTCACTTATATCACATTTATCATGTACATTACTCAACATGTAAGCTATCTAACCTCATTCAAACATAGAGATCACTATATTGAACATGATACATATCTTAATATATATCCCACAAAGAACACACCTATCAACCAAAATCCCAACTTAAGAAAACATAACGTATCATATCTTCACCATCATGATTCTTCCACAATAAAGGGTAAGTAATGACTTACCTAAGTACAAAGCTAGCTAGTCATAAAAAATTAGAATGACTTACCTAAGTACAAAGCTAGCTAGTCATAAAAAATTAGAATAAGTGGCTTTGTGATCCACCAAAATGCTATCTTAGATCACCTAAGTCCAAAGCTAGATCGGCATCAGAAAAAAGAATCACTAGCTTTACAATCCACTAAAATGTTTTTTTGATTAAAATCTAATCCAAGATGAAAATAAATCTTGGGTGGCTATTACTACGTCCACTACCATCTCTCATAAGAGATTGGTGGAGTGATGGAGTAGCTAGCATTATTGTTCACTAGTAGTGGCTCGATAAGTTGTTATCTAATGCTTCCTACTTCCCCTATTTGCTAGTGGATCCTTTTTTTTCACTTTCTTATCTTTCTCCCTTGTGTGATGCTCATTGGTAGTTTCCATTGACAAGGCAAATCAAGAATGATGGAAAAGGAAGAGGAGTAGGGATGATGATGGAGCTATGTAGGGTTTAATGAAGGGGTTACACCATCTTAGGGTCGGGTTGGGCTTGAGTGTGAAGGAAGGGAAAAAGAAAGGAGAAAAAAGAAGAAGAGAAAAGGAGAGAGATAGAGAGAGAGAGAGACAGAGAGAGAGAGAGAGAGAGAGCAGAAGATGACTAGTTGTTGAGCTCTCTTTCTCTCTAACTACCACACTCCATTAAAATTTATTATGGTTGAATAATTATTCTCAATTATGATATATTTAGTGAAAATACTTCCTCAAAGGTTAAAAAATACGAGAATTGGGGTATTGGATTCCTAGAAAAAAAATCAAAAGGGATTCTAAAAAATGGGGTAATTAGTTAAAACTCATTAAGTTAACTATTTATAAAAATCAAGTATCTAATTAATATGAGCTTCTTCTAATTTAGTATTTGTTTACCTTAGTTAATGTTTATTTCTTTTCCATTAATAAAGGAATAATGGATTTGAGCTATGGTCTAGATGTTAGAAGCTATTGGTGATGGGTATAATTATTTAGGAAAATTTTACATTAGGTTATTTTAACAAATAATAATAATAATAATGGAAGCTACCTAAGCTAGCTTTATAAATTTTACCAAAGGAAGGAAGACTAAGCCATAGAGTATGGACTTTTTTAACCATAAAACATGCATGGTGTCGTTATATATAGGAAACCTTTTTTTCCTATAGCTTTGAGTTAGTCGGTGGGCAGGATGTCTCGACAAACTCCTTATACAAATGATTTTACTCATGGGAGCATTCAATTTCTCCAAATAACATTCCACAGATTCCCAAACTCTGATTTACCTAAATATGTTATTTCTAACATACAATATAGATGTTCTTGAATGAGTAAATACCATCTTCATCATAATACTAAACCAATCTATCAAGAAGTGATATGTATGCTATCAATATTATCAACATGCAGGGAGAACAAATTCTTCCCAACTTGTTCATGTCTGTAGCACCATCATCAAGAACCATTAAATCTTGGATAACCATCATGGTAGATTCATTTAGGCTGGGTGGTATGAATAGGTATGAAGGAGACTAGGCTTGTAAACCATACTTGATCCATTCCCAACTTTACATTTACACCACCCACCTTACTTCCCATATACTTCTATGTATCATGCAAGCTTTATAGGCTAATAACCTAGACTCACCTAGAAAATGTCACATAGAGGAGAGTATATAGAGCTTTCCAAATATTGCTCACGAAAGAATGTTCACATTCATGACCAACCACTCCACCTTCTTATCTAACATATATAGCTAGGTTAAGCCACTTCATTTTGTAGAAACCTAATGCCCTTGTGACATTTTGGAGTGCATAACAATTATACTAAGATATGTAGTAACTTTTTTCCATCCCTCATTGTGTTGTTCGCATTAGAACTTCACCATAAGTTATTGAATCTCCTCATAAAGGGTAATGTAACACCCACGGTAATCAAAACCAAAGGCTCTGATATCAACTTGTAACACCCTAAAATTTACTACTAAAAAATTTCATTTTAAGAGGAAGCGTATAATCAAATAGTTGGGTGTTACCATCTTAATTGACATAAGTCTGGCTTACCCCACCATCCTTACATTAATTATAAGGCAAAATGATTTGAAAATTAAAATATGATAGTAAGAAATGAGACAAATTTTAATAATATCATATAAGTGTTTGGAGATCAACTCTGATTACAATATCAAAATACAACAAAAGGGATCCCATGGAACTAAGAGTCCTAAAAGGTATCTGGGTAAAACTATCATATAGATAACATGTCTCTATGCCCAAACCCTTATACAAAAGAAATCACTCCTCCACATATATAGCATCAAAGGCTGCGAAATCATCCACCTAGTCCTCATCAACCTACAAATACACATCTGGGTCGTCTACTCATTGGATTGAGCAGCACCTATGAAACGAATGATCAATACGCTACGTACTAAGTAAGGTAATGGTACGATCAAGCAAGGTTACACATGATACAAGAATTATCATATGGAAATCATACATGCATAAATCAAAAAATTCCAAATAAGTACTGATTCCAGGTATTTCATTAGATATACCATATTCCAATCTTTTATTTACGTTGAGCTCAAGGACTCTGCTATTCCTAAACTAGTGGAACGGTCTGAAACACCTCTCCAGGACAACACACCCGAGCCATAATTATTATCCGGTGGAACAGATCCAACACCTATCAGAGTAAAATACTCCTAAGCCACTATTATTAAACCGGTGGAAAGGTCTGAACCACCTCTCAAGGACAAAACACTAGAGCCACTATTATTATCTGGTGGAACGGACTCAACACCTCGGTTCTGACTCATGTAGTCTTCCACTTTAAATGATTAGTGTCTTTCCATTTATACTTTATCTCTTAATCGTATTTTTATTCACATTGAGTATGGGGCCCCGCTATTCTTAATTTGGTGGAACGAACTAAAGCACCTCTCGAGGACAACACACCCGAGCCACTATTATTATTCAATGTAAAGGACCCATATAAACACCTTGGCCCTACTCACATGATCTTTCATTTTAAATTCTTAGTACCTTATTCAGAGTTGATTGTATATTATCATGTTGAACTCATATAAATGTATAAGACATAAATCTGAACAACATAAGTATGGCCACATAATTATCCTCAAATGATCATAATAACCTTATGGTAATCAAGACATTAGTATTCTTCCAAAGCCTTATGAAACCCAAAACATATAATTTTCCAATCAATATTCAAAGTACATATCCTTAGTTTTCCATAGATATTTTGTATCCAACATTATACCCAAATACGTACTTAAATAATTTTATTGCTCTCAAGAACATCATTTTATAGCATTTCCATAAACACATTACTCAATACAACATACTAAACACAAAAGCACATACAAAAATACAAGTATCACATAAATTTCTAGCTACGATATGTATCCTTACCAACAAAGATACTGGGCTCTTTGCACGTAAAGCCTCCTCCAAGATCACAAGAAGATCACCTACAAAAAATTACATAAAAATACGATTAGGATTAAAGATTAAAATCGAGAGGGAAGTTAAGGTAAAGGAGGGTAAAAAAGGAGTTAGCCGAAGTTAAATGGAAGCTTGAATTGTATGGAAGTGGAGAGGAATGTGTGGTGGAGCTATGGTTAAATTTTTGTGGTGTTTGGACAATATTTGGGGGTGAAAATAGGGGTGAACGGTAAAAAAAAAGTTACATGACCAAGCAGTTTAAACGATGCACGGCTCTGTAGCACCAGGTTGAGAGGAACTATGATGCATGGCCAGGCGGTGCAAAAATTGCATGGCTATGCAGCAATAGTTAACAATAGGTCGGGAGAAAAAAAGAAACAAGTCCAAGTGGTACAAAAAGGTGTATAGTTGTGCAGTAGGAGATTTTAAGTGTTGTATAGTTTTACAGTAGGTGGTGCACAGGTCGTGCAGTCTGTAACACTACAACATACGAGAGGAAGAAGAAGTGAAGAGTGGTGGTGGTTGGTGGCGTTGGTGAGGGAGAAGGTTGGGGTGACCTTGGTGGTCGGTCCACCGGCCAAAGGGAGGCAAGTGATGGCTGAGGTGGTGCTCGATGGTGGATTGGGTTGTGCAAAGGCCAAAAATAGGGAAAAAGGGAGAAAGAAGAGGAAGAAAAAAGAAGAAAAAAGAAGAAAAAAGAAGAAAGAATGGAGAAGGAAGAGGGAGCTTAGGTAAATGATTTTTAACATAGAAAGGGTAGATTGGAGGCCAAACAAAGAGAAAAGAAGGAGAGTATGGTATATATATATATATATATATGTATATGTATATATATATATGTATATGTGTGCATGTGTGTATGGTGTGAAATGGGAAGAAGAAAATAGAGGGGGAAATGTGCGATGGGGGTGTAGGGACACCATAGTGACAGGGGAAGTGATGGTTGAGTGTTGTGATAAAACAAATGCAATTTATGGCAATGGTTATAAGTGTAGATTGCGTAAGGATGAGAAAGAAGAAGAAGAGTGGCAGGAGAGGTTATGGTGGTGTGTGGGGTGTGTAGGGGAAGAGAAGACAGGCATGAAGGATGATGATGATGGTTTAAGAGGGTGGCAAAGTGATGGTGAGAGGATGCATATGGGAGGGCAAGTTGATGCAAGTTGCAACAAAAAATTTCAAACCTTATGGCTTTGACTAATGGGAAAAGAGGGAAGAAAGGAAGGAAAGAAAAGGGGAAAGAAAAGGAAAAATAAGAAGAAGAAGGATTGGGAGATAAGGATTAGATTAGATGATTTTGGATTAGCCACGATAGTTAGGTTTAGTGGAAATTTTAGCGGGTTTTGATTTTGTTTTAAAAACTATGGTTTATCTGAGTTAAGGTTTCGGTTTCAATTAAAGTTTCAGGATTAAGAAATTAAGTTAAAGATAAAAATAAGATTTATTGAGATTAGAACCAAATTAAGACGTTAATAACATGGGATTAAGCTAAGAAAGTTTTTAGGGTTTTATACATTACCAGGGAGATTAAAAATTCTCTTATGATAAAGTGGTATAGATTATACATACCATATATTTAAGTAATGTTTCTTTACAAGTGCTAGATATAAGCTAGTTTCTCTAATTGTTAAGCTTCTTATTGAGCTTATCCTTTAAGGTGCTAAAAATTAATTTCTTTGATTAGCCTATAAGAGTCCAAATTCATGAATAAATGGATCATCTTTAGACATTCAATATCTGTCAAGGTTGTCCTAATCTATGTTCTCCAATCCTTATGCATATTAAGGCTAGAGATCAATTTGACTTTTAGTAAATGTATCTCCTTATGTGATGCCTTAGCATGAATGTGAAGATTTGTTTTTTCCAAGCCTTGACCTCTTCTATAGATGCATTGTCATACAAGACAATGCCATAAGAAAAAGAACAGGTGAGAATTAACTAGAGTAGAACCAAAAACCTTGATCTCATGTAAAGCTCCATCATTTACCACATTTGAGATGAGATATAAAATAAAAGTGTAGGGAGATATATTATCCCTTTAGGCCATAGTAGCTATGGAAATGTAGGTCATAATGATCCAAAATTTGAAAATGACTAATAGAACTAGTAATACTTAATTATTTACATATGAATATATATGTTTATAGTATAAAATTCTTTAGAGGCCCCATTTGAAAGAGAAAAAAATGGACAACATCAACATTTGACTCTAGGTCCTATAAAATATTCTCTCATAAACTAACTATTGGACCTTCTCACATATTTTGTTAGTAATGGTATATATATTACTTTTATCATCTAAAATATTGTGATTCCCTAATATTTTTGGATCCTAGGCCCATACCTAGTGGGTCAATCCTTGGTTTGGTTTGTCTATG
Source organism: Tamarix austromongolica (assembly GCA_039764185.1). Classification (NCBI taxonomy): domain Eukaryota; kingdom Viridiplantae; phylum Streptophyta; class Magnoliopsida; order Caryophyllales; family Tamaricaceae; genus Tamarix; species Tamarix austromongolica. The sequence goes on from CM077811.1 coordinate 67,310,947, forward strand.
CTTAATAGAGACCTTTAAGTGAGAAAAAAGTAGGGTAAAGGAAACTAAAGATATCTTTATAGTTTAATGGAAGTATCAATAAGGAGAATAGGAAAGGAAACTAAAGATATAAAGTTCATCATCAACTAGATCCATCTAGTATCAAAATCCATCTTCATCATCACATGTTCAAGGAAGACCCATTCAACTTGATCATAAGCTTTACTCAAGTCGAGCTTCACTACTATTCCACTCTTATGACCACTTGTGATGCTTCATTTTGCGTAAAATATATAAGACAATGAGAATGCTATCTATCATTAAGAAGTTGGGTATCATTGCACTTTATTCTCAGGCTTGACATCAAGTAATATTCTTCAGTCCATTAGCTAACACTTTAGATACTAACTTGTAGATGATGTAGCATAGGCTAATGGAATACTAGTCCATCATCCTTTTTGGCACATTGACCTTTTCTATCAAAGGAATAAAATTAAGTTTAATCCCTTCCAACATTATATTACCATTTAGGACCCACAACACCACCAAAACTACATTCAACCCAAAAATATGACAAAGTCTTTGATAAAAAAATATTGCAAATACTATTTGAACAAGGAGACTTAGTGGAATGCATCTAGTATAATGCTTTGTATAATTCCACCCTAGTGAATGATGCTAAACACTACTCATGAATGGAAGCTCAAAATCTAATATAGATTCCCTCAATAGCGATGTTAATGTGGGATGGTTACTGGACGATAAAGCCCCAAAGAATACTCTAAAGAGAGCTTACTTATACCCTCGTACTTTAACCAATTCTATCATTCTCACTAATAAACTACCTAATGTTGTTTCTTTTTCTTTGATCACCAGCGTTTTCATGGAAGTGTATTGCCCCATTTATTTTATTCTAATTACTCTATATGATTAGGCTCATAATTTAATTCTAAATTTTTTTATTAAATTCAATGATTTTGTAATTCATTTTATTCATTTACACAAAGTCACATTTTTTGCAATTCTTTTCATCTAGTCATTTTCCCATATTATCAACTATTCAAAAATCCATAAATCATCCTTACAATATTTCTAGACTTACCAACTCTTTCATTTTATTTTTTTTTAGTCCAAATCATTAAATATTTTGTTTACATAATTGGAAGATTTTAATCATTTTTCCTTTTTTGTTTTTTGGGCATCAAATCGACTTTGAGGACAAATATTTTTATGTATATAGTTTTCTAAAATTACCCCCATTTGTTGGAATACCAACTTCCTAGAACTATGGGAGACACATAAGACATACATCAACAAGCACCTTCTAGAACACATACTCAAGCAACGAGCTTTCCCTAGTACAAGGTCTATTGTAGTATGAGATATTCATCAAACTAATTCTATCTTATATGTATATAAAAGATGAATTCTCTAGTGTCTAGTTAAGCTACATTTCCCTTGAGCGCGTATATATGCATGCAAGGGACTAATTTTTGGATTATGATTGTGTATCATTATCACTAATTAAAAATAAGATATTTCCTATTGTGACTCTTTAACCCTAAAATATAAAAAAAGAAACTAAACTACTCTATGTCTATGTCAATATGTATTGGCCAAATCTAAAATTTTGAAATTTAGAGCTCCTTGGATGAACCCTAAAACCCCCTCTATTTACATGCATTCAACAGCCCATGTGCAATCCTTATATCTAAGTTCATTGATGGCACGAGATATCATTCATGGAAGAGAGCCATGACTATTTTTCTTTATGCTAAATATAAGATAGATCTTGTTGATGGAACTATCAATGATCTGCCTCCTTCATCTTCCAATTATAGATAATGGATTATATGCAATTCCATGGTTACTAGTTGGATCCTAAATTCCCTAAATAACAAGATAGTAGAGAGTGTAACTTATACCTCTATAGCTCATGAGATATGATTGGAATTAGCAGAGAGGTATGACACTTCCAACATTATCTAATTATATCAACTTCAAAAAGAGATTTCCTCTCTTTCTCAAGGTCCTAATTTTTTTTTTGGGTTTTTTTTACTAAGATTAATAATTATTAGATGAGAAGGTTTTAATTACTTCTTTTCCCATTTGTACCTATGGAGCAATCAGTCCTTTGATGAAACATACAGAATGACCAATAGCTTATCTAGATGCTAATGGGCTTCGATGATTGTTATTCATCTTATAGATCCAAAATCTTGATGATGAACCCTCTACTAAGTATGGGAATGGCATATACAATGGTAATTAAGGAGGAAAGATAACATGAAATTAGCTCTTTTATTGTTATTCCTAGCAATGTTGTTTCATTCAATGTCACAACACTAAGAAGATACCTCTCATATATTTCTTGGATGGATATAAAGAAGATATTATATAACTAATACAAAAGCATAGACATACCAAAGGCAAGTGCTATAAGCTGGTGGAATTTCTTATAAATATTAAGTTCACCAAACTACAAAAAATTATCGGGAGGACGTGTAATAGAAAAACATTATATGACATAGGGGTTGGAGGACTAACCATAGATAAGTAAAACCATTTCGTGTCTTTGTAGTCCTATTGCAAAGCCTCAAGTGTTGATTTAAGCGATGTGGCTAGTACTTCCCAATCCACTTCAGCACCAAGCCAATTCTCAAATAATGAAGTTTTTAATACCTTTCCAAGCACAAATATGATTGCCCTTAGTGTCATTATAGCAAATTTCTCTTTCTATGTTTCCACGCAATATGTTGATGTGTGTATTCATGACACTGGTGCCACTAACCACATGAGTGGAAAATAATCCCTTTTCTCAAACATGGAATCCATATATCATCCTGTATATGTCATTCTTCATACTGAACACACCACCCTTGTTTAGTTCATGGGCCCTATTCCTCTATCCAATACCCTCGTCTTGAGAGAAGTGTTATTCATCCTAGAATTTCAATACAACATGAGTTCCATATCCAACTTAACCAAACATACCAACTCCACCATTTACTTCACTAATTATAGGTGCTTTATGTAGAACCCTTCATCGAGAAGCCTTGCCTCCTTGGCACACTAACTAAAAATATCTATGGTCTTTTTCTGACAGATACAAACAATGAACAAGCTCTAGTTAATACCAATCAAAATAATGCTTTGCCAAATAAATGTAGAACCATGACCCAAGTTAGGATTTGGCATCTTAGATTTGGTCATCTCCCACTATACAAACTTAAGCAAGTGTTTCATTTTTTTAAATCAGTTAATAAAATGAATGGCTTAACTTGTGATATTTGTCTTAAAGCTATACATCAACATTCGGTTTTTCCTTCCAGTAACACAAGCTCAAATTCTCCATTTGAATTGAGACATGTGAATATATGGGGGACCGTACAAAATGGTCATGTATAATGGTTTTATGTATTTCCTAGCCATTGTGAATCATTTTACACGAGCCACATGGACTTACCTATTAAGTACTAAGTCCAACGACTTCATTGTTTTAAAAACTTTCATTACCCTTGTCATAAATCTATTTAATAAAACTATTAAAGTCATTCAATATGATAAAACAATTAAAACAATTCATTTCCTGCAAAGGTATTATCCACCAAATGAGTTGTCTCTATACATCCCAACAAAATGGGGTAGTTGAACATGAACATAAGTATCTATTAGAGGTTACTAGGTCCTTCATGCTTTATTGCAACCTCTTTGAAAGGCATTAGAGAGAAATATTTTTATTTACTACCCACGCTATCAACATAATTCCTTCCAAAGTTCTCTATAATCTCAGTGCACATTAAAGGCTTTTTTATTATGTGCCATATTATAACCAGTTTAGACCCTTTGGGTGCTTATATTATGCAACCACTAATAAAATATGTCAAGAATAATTCCAGCCAAGATCTATCCCTTGTGCCTTCCTTGGGTATCCTTATGGAACAAAAGCATACAAAGTGCTTAACTTAGCCACCGAAGAGGTTTTTTTCAATAGATATGTGGTCTTTAGAGAATACAACTTCCCTTTTACTATGAAAACATCCTCATGCACTGTAAATGATATAACCTCAATTCGAATTCCTAAATAGCCTAATCTACATCATACTAGTGGCTTTAGTGATCGACCACTTGTCTCACCTGAGCCAGCTCCAACAACCAATTATGATCATTGGCCTTCTTACTCAACTAAAGTACAACTTTTATGTCCCACGCCTCCTCTTTGAAGGTCCTATAAAGCCACTCAAACTCCTACACATCTTTTAGATTATGTGTGCAATTGCACTTGCATGGAGGACAACCCTCTACTTTTTTCATACTATGATTAGTAGTTACATATCTTCTAATCCACCTATATGTCTCCAATTCACAAAACATCCCTTTATCCACATACCTAAACCTAAAAGATAACAAGAAGTAGTGTCTAAACCACTTTGGATGTAGGTTATCGATAATGAATATAAGGCTTTACATAAAAATGGTACATGAGATGTGGTGAAACTACCAAATAGTAAATGACCCATAAGGGTAGGTATAGTACTAATGGCAGCATGGAATAATGCAAAACAAGGATTTTAGTGAAGGGATACACTCAACGAGTAGAAAAAGAGTTCAAAGAAACCTTCTCTTTTGTCCTATGCATGACTACCATCAGAACTGTACTTGTTAAAGCCCTTAAGAAGGGATGGCATATCCACTAATTCAAAATGATTAATGCTTTCCTTTATGGACACCTTCATGAATAAATATCCATGCAACCACTAACTATACTTAATGTACCTATTTCACTCATTTGAAAACTCAAAAAATCACTCTATAGGCTATAGCAAGCCTCTAAACAATGGTATGAGCAATTATCCACTGCTATAATTTCTAAGGGCTATTATCACTCTAATAGTGATTGTTTCCTCTTTAGCAAACAAATTGATAACTTTGTGACCCTGATTTCTATATACATAGAAGATGTTTTAGTTTATGTCAATGATTTTGCTAAAATCCACCACATCAAAAACTTCCTCCACTAACAATATAAAGTTAAAGACTTGGGTTGGTTGGATTATTTCTTAGGTATAGAGTTTTTTCTCTCTATAATAATGGTTTAATTATGAGCCAAAGAATATTTCTTATGGATCTTCGTCAAATAAAATTTGTTGGAAAATGAAACATATGTTTCTATCCCCTATATATGAGATGAAACCTTCTCCTAGACATGAAAGCTCTATTATCTAACCCAACACAATTTCAATGTCTAGTTGGAAAGCTAAACTATTTGATAAACACACGTCCAGATATAGCCTATGGCACTCACTATATTAGTTAATGCAACAGAGCTCCCCAACTCGCTCATTTTGAAGTTGGGGTCCACATTCTTCATTATATAAAAGGAAAATCATATGAAGGTATTTATCTCAACAATTCCATCTATACTTCCCTTCATGATTTTTGTGACTCAAAATGGGTAGTTTTCCTATATACTTTAAGAGATATAAGTGGTTTTTTTTGTCACCCTAGGAGGATCACCTATCTCATAGAAATTAAAGAAGAAAAGCACCATTTCACTTTCCCCTTCTGAGGTTGAATATCACTCCCTCAGATGAGTCACCTCAAACTTATCTTGGCTCACTAGACTCCTGCATGAGCTTAGATTGACTAACATCACTCCTATTTCACTAAGTGTGATAATCAAGTTGCCATCAATATTTCCAAGAATCTAGATTTTCATGAAAGAACCAAACACGCCAAGTTCTACTACAACTTTATTTGAGAACAAGTTCTTATTAGACTTATTGATCTCTCTCACGTTCCTACCTAAGAAAACATTACCGACGTTCTTACTAAACCTCTTTAGACATGCCTATCCATACCTACTTCCCAAGTAGGGCATGACTAGTTATGCTCTAGCTTGTGAAGGGGTGTTGTAATACCAACTTCCTAGCACTATGGGAGACAAATTAGGCACACATCAGCTACCACCTCTCAAAATATCTACATAAGTAATAGCCTTTCCCAAATGCATGGTCTACTATAGTATGATATGTTAAAGTAACTAATTCTATCTTGTACGTATGTAACTTCCCTCAAATTTTTAGCCATAAACTTTTGTTTTAAAGATAATGCAGAAGCCTTTATAAAAGCAAAATTGTGGAATGTTACCACCACATCAACCATGTAATGGTGTGATCATCACCTAACTCATACCTTATGCAAGGTAAAATGGAACAACAACAAAGGAATATATGCTCTAATAATAATACAACAATTCTATGATAATAATGATGAGAATAGTAATATAAATATAATAGAGAGCTTACAAATTCCAATTATAGGAATCAAAGCCAAGATTTTAGTTAACCAAAAAGAATCTAAAGTGTCACATTATAGTGGGAAAAATAAACCAATTATCTTAACTCTTTACTAAACAAAATTGTAACTTTCAAACCCAAGAATGGATAGCTACTAACCCACAATATCATTCTCAACATACTATACCAAAGAATTGTAGCCCTATAAATTATCCCCTACTCACTTGACTAGAAGCCAGATCATCACAATGACGACACAATTTGGTACTAGTACGGTGAAGTATTGGTAAAACAAACTACCTAAAATATTGTAAGGGTTCATATTGCACATTGAAGTCACACAGTAGCATGGTGATAAACATACTAACTAGTATTACACTCATGCTTATGACAACAATACACAAGGCATACTTGCAAGGAAATATTGGAAGAATAATAATATAGATCATGCATTAGAATCACATAGTAACACAAACCATATTATAAATCTTCCATTAGTGACCACATGTTTTTCAGTTATTAAGATAATTAGTTTTACCACACCTAGTTCTTCGCCATGAACAAAAATCATGGCAACATAAACACAAAATGGGTTACCACACCCACCACATGAGGGGTAGGATACATCCAATGAGCTTTTCTCTGGTGATACCACACCCATCACATATCAAATGCACCTATCCCCGGGGCTAACACAAAATGGATACCACGTCCACCACTCATTGTCAGGGTACATCAAAAGGGATTGTATTGGGATACCTCACCCACTACACCTACTATAGTATAATCCTATACCTCAAAGATATATGCACACCTCACCCAGATCATAACCCGGTGGAGAAGGAAATCGGTAATGATTGAAAAGATAAAAAATATAGGGCAACCCGCACACCAACTTCTTACTAACTACCCCAAGAATTAGAGAAGAAGGCTTGAATGAAATATTAATCTATTATCATTGTTATTATTATTATTGTTTACCATGTGATATAACAAATCACAATTCAATTCCATTAATAATCAATTGAATGTTCCAAAGTGATAACACCAAACACATCTCAAGGCATATAAGCCACCAATTGTGTGTTTAGAGGTGAAACCAAATTTAACCAATCAAGACCCATAATATCATTATTTTGATCCTTATTAAATTTAGGTTAAGCATGGTTGAGATCATGGTAGAAATATTGTAATTACATAGGAACATAAATATAAAAGGCCCAAAGAAAGATCATTAATTATCAACCAACATGGCAAAAATAGGCAGACCGGTCAATCTATCCATGGGGTTAGTTGACCAATCTAGTCTTATTAGATCTAAGAAGAAAATAAAACTAATCTACTAGCTAGTCCCATCAATTAATTATTCATAGCATCTTGTCAGTGCATTTGACCAAACTAATTGAAGGGTCTAGGCAAAGACCAGACCACTCTAGTCATATGGCCTCAAGTTGTTGTGTTTGACAAATCGATCGATTGTTCATGGGAACTATTTTATTAGTTCATCAAACTAATTAATTGTTCTCAAAACTATTCGATCACAAATTTCAAGCCAAGTTACTGTTCACACAACTAGTTGATCGATTGGTTAAGGGAAAAAAAACACCAAAACTTGTGATCCACATAACAAAAAATTACCCAACTTTACCATATTAAACCTATTATGCTTCTATGTTATAAAACACATAAAAATACATGCTGCACACATAGAATCATATGGGTACATGGTATAGTCAGCATTTAATATGATCATGCTCAAAACTACCAAAATCATGCATAGTAACGAGGAACTCAAACCATGCTTAGAACGGTAAAGATGAAAAATTTACCACATGCTTGAAGCTAGGAACTCAATTAACTCATGCACAACATAGAATTACACCAAGAATATAAAACTAACGGTTGCTAATCCGCAAGTGCGTGACTTCATTGTAGTATGTCAATGTCATATCTATAGGGACTTTGCAATTAATTGCCAATTTTTATTATTTTAGCTATCAAGAGCATTATAAAGAGGGAAAATGGAGGTAAATAATAAAATAACTAATAAATTGTAGATTATGAAACTATATATGTAAAGCCTATGATTGAACTTCGGTCATATTTTTGGTATTCAAAAATGAATTAATAATATGCCATAGTATAGTTCAAAATCATTGTTAATAATTAGTCAATTGTAATTCCCTAAACTCTTTCAAAGTCTAAGAATGTACCTAACCTAATTCATTGGCTACTTTCAGGACTAATAAATTAGATTAAATAGTTCCTAAAAATTAATTGTCTACTCTCGTGATCAGTTAAATTTCCATTTGTATATTAATTTTCGAACATTGATTTCAATATTTCAATTATAGTCAACATCTATATATTAATATATAAAATTAGATTTTATCAAACCCGACTTATATCAATAATTTCTAACATATGAAACACCATGTATGAACCATACATACGACATATAATTTAACTCATTATATTCATACCAAATAGAGCCTAGTTTAATCTTAGAAAAGATAATTACTCACTCATGAATTGAAACAAATGCAGAAAATAAATGTAATTGGCATACACGCTAGAGATGTAATAAATAACGGAAAAGAGAATGGAAAGATCAATCCATAGATTAAAGGTAAAAAAAAGGATTTGTAGAGTTGAGATACTCACTTGACTAATCTTAATTGAAGAACAAAAATTGTATAAGAATTAAAAGTAAATTACAAGGAGTTGTTTTTTCTTAAGAATAATATAGAGAATTAAGCCTTCTCCTCCCCCAGTATTGTCATCCCTCCTTCTATCTATACTTTGTTTGGTTTAACATAGAAAGGAGTGGAAGAATGTGGGAGAAAATTGAGTATTGTGCCTGATAACCTTTGGCTGCACGGTCATGCAAAGTTGCACTCGCTAGCCCTGTAGCTTTTCAACTCTTGGTAGAATACACATGCACGGTTGAGTAAGGGTGTGTTGTGGTTGTGTGGGGAAGTACTATGTGGAATATTGTTACATAGTTGCATGACTGTGTAAGGTTACACTGGCTGGCCTTGTAACTTTTTTTCTCTCAACATAATGATGATTTAGAGTTGCACGGCTCTGCAACTGGTTGTGCTGCAGCCCTGCAACACCCATTTCTTCCTCCTCTTACTTCCTTTACTCCTCCTTTTAGCTCTTTGACCCTCTTCACTTCTCCAATGACATGTGTGGTTGATTATCTTCATTCATTGCCTTCCATATTTGATTATTTCCTTGGTTCTATGCATCATTTCCTTAGATCTATGTGTTTATGCAAAATTTCCTAAAAACCATTATTAAGAAATTAGTAACACAAACAATATGCCAAACAAGACTACATAAATGAAGGGAAAGTTGGATAAAAATATGGAAAAAAATAAGTTTATCAAAAACCATAAAATACAACAAAAACCTTATTCATATTTGAGATAAGATTAATTTACCTCAAAGCAAATTTTCTAGCATAAAAATACTCCTAACTTGTTAGTTGTCTACTAAGACCTTGATTCCTAGGAGAATCAAGAATTAAATAAATAAAAATATTTTTCCAAAACTTAATAAAATAAAATCAGAAGAAGAAGAAGAATAAAAATGCTCTAACTCAACCTTTTCTTGAAATAGAATTTTAAGGAGAATGAAGTTAAGATCTTTGACCTCTTCTCCAATTATCAAATGGTGTCTCTGGAGAATTCAGATCAATTAGACCAGATTTAGCATTCATGAATGGAGTAATTGAAATTCACTATGGAAGGAATCTTCCAACTGCTTATAAGTGATCCTAAGATCAAATCATTCGATCTCAAAATCATGTAGAGGAGAGATGAGGAAGAAGACAAAGCTAAGGTCATCTCTCCCCCTTAGTTGTCCCAATTGACCTCTAGATCAAATCAAGGCAATATCTCAGGTTAAATGCATCATAAGAATGACTAGGAGTCACTTAGGGAGAATTGGGATAGAATGGTAAGGTTTCATTTTAGTGTAAGGGATTTTTTAGAAAAATCAAGCTAAAAAATATGACCAGCTTGAGAAATTAGTTGATGGGTTTGGGTCTACTAGTAGATTGCTCTACCACCAGTTGATTGGTTTCCCACAACCACTCAATATGTTTATTCGAGAAATCCAAATTGGCTTAAATGAAAAACCATTGGATTGGTTCATGGAACAAATCAATGGGTCTAAACGTAAAACTTAATAAACTTCACTTTTCAACATGATTTAAAATTAAATTTTATCCCAAACCAAATCATAACATTAAATCAAAATCAAAGGCCCAAAATTGGCATAATTTCTCATTCAACTATCATACACATATGTGAGCTATTACAACACTACCCCTTTAAAAAGGCTATATCCCTAAAGCCTATAACAATCAAATTAAATCGTTACACAAAAGGTCACATATACATCATATTCACAATCAAGGAAAAGGGTACTACCCCTTAAAGAAAAAGTTTTACACTTAGGGTAACAACTACGAAAACAGATTTGGATACTTGGCTCAAATTTCTTCCTCAGACTCCCAAGTAGCCTTATCAGTACCATGTTGTGCCAAAGAACTTTCACCAAGGGAACTATCTTTGTACGCATCTCCCTCATCTTGGTGTCAAAAATACTCACTAGTCGCTCCTCATAAGTCAAAGGCTCATCGAACTCTAGCAACTCCATTCAAATAACGTGCGAAGGATCTACTACATAATTCTGTAGTTGGAATACGTAAAAGACATTGTGCACATGTGACAACTCCATTGGTAGAGCAAAGAGATAAGTCACTTCACCAACACTGTCCAGAATCTTGTACAGTCTAATGTACCCCGAACTAAGATTACCCTTCGTATAAAATCTCATGACTCCTTTGGTGGGAAAGACCCTCAAAAGGACTCTATCACCCACCTCGTAACCATCAGTCTATCTCTTCAAATCTGCGTAGCTCTTCTGTCGGTCCTAGGCATCTCTCATTTAGTCTTGAATCAAATGGATATGCCTAGTCCTCTCCTCAATCATCTCGGGTCCTAGCATGAGTGTCTCACTGATTTCATTCCAACACGAGGGAATACAACACTTTATTCCGTACAAGGCTTCAAAAGATGCCATCTTGATACTAGCGTGATAACCGTTGTTTTAGGAGAACTCAATCATGTCCATACATTTTTCCCAACTTCCACCAAAATCAAACACACACAATAGAAACATATCTTCTAGAGTCTGAATGGTCCTCTCAATCTGACCATCCATAATTTTTTCCAAAAGTGTGACAAGAACCTAGAGCACCAAAGGCAGCCTATAATTTTTTCCAAAAGTTTGACAAGAACCTAGAGTCTCGATCGCACACAATGTCCTTAGAAAATCCATGTAGTCTCACCACATGCCTTCTGTAGGCACTGACTAGCAGCTCCATGCCCCAAGTTTTCTTCATCAGTATAAACAAGACTGACTTAGTCAAACGATCTATGATGACCCATATAGAATCAAAACCACTACAGGTCCTCAAAAGACCAACCTCAAAGTCTATTGATGCATTGTCCCACTTCCACTCGAGAACTTCCTGTGGTTGCACTAATATTGTTGGTCTCTCATACTTAATATTAACCTTCTGAAAAGTTAGACATTAGGTGACAACCTCGACCAATTTCCGCATCATGTGGGGCCACCAATATACCCTCTTTAGATTCTTGTACAACTTGTCCCCTCTAGGGTGAATAGAATAAGGAGTACAATGTCCTTCCTTAAGGATCTTCTTCTTAATATCTACCTTCTCCAATACCTGTCTAGATTCTCTTTAGTTTCATATCATTGACTTGATTAGCTACAATATCCTATAAGATTGAAAGTGTAAAGGTGAGCACACTCAATCTTGCCTCTAGACTTCCAATAGTGATCAGTTTTGTTCTCCATCTTCCTGATCTCTTTGCATAGATGATCCGACAATATAATTGTACCCAAGGAATGTGATGTCTTTTGGCTAAGTGTATCTCCCACCACATTGGCTTTACCCTCAAGGAAAGCCAATTCTAGGTTGTAATTTTTGACTAATTCCAACCATTAGCATTGTCTCAGGTTCAACTCCCGTTGAGTGAAGATACTTAAGGCTCTTAAGGTTAGTGTAACACTTGCACTAAACTCCATATAGGTAATGCATCAAGATATTAAGAGCAAACTCTACCACAAAAGGTTCCAAGTCATGCGTTCGGTAGTTCTATTCATGTAGATTTAGTTGTCATGTGGCATAAGCTACAACTCTTCCATGTTGCATCAGCTTGCAACCCATTCCATGCTTGGAAGCATCATTGTACACCTTAAAACCATCAGACCCACTTGGCAATATGAGCACTAGGGCTGAAGTCAAATGCCTCTTCAACTCCTCAAAAGCTTCACTAAAATTCTCATTCCACAGGAATCGTGTAGACTTCTTCAAAAGTTGGGTCAACGGTCATGCAATCTTGGAAAAGTCTACTATGAACTGATGGTAGTAACTTGCTAGTCCTAGAAAATTGTGCACCTACTTGATAGAAGTGGGTGCTAAACACTCAGCAACAACTTTAATCTTGCCAGGATCCACTACCACACCATCCTTAGAGATCACATGAATAAGGAAGGCCACAAGACTTATATAGAACTCACACTTCGAGAGTTTGGCAAATAATTAGTGTGATTGCAACAATGCTAAAGTTTACCTCAAATGTTGTTCATGGATCTATTGGTCACTAGAATAAGTGAAAATTTCATCGATAAACACTCAATGAACTGGTCTAGGAAAGGATGAAGGATTTGGTTCATTAGGGATATGAAAACTATAGGCACATCAGCGAATTTGAAGGGCATTACTATGAAATCATAATGGCCATACTATATCCAAAAATAAATCTTAGGAATATCTTGCTTTTCTACCCTAAACTGATGATAGCCTAATCAAAGGTCAATCTTGGAAAACAACTTGGCTCCCTTCAGTTAATCTAATAAGTTATCGATCCTTAGCGATTGATGACTGTTCTTCGATATAGCCTATTTCAATCTATGGTAGTCAATACACAATCTGAGTCCACCATCATTCGTCTTCATAAATAGTATTACCGCTCCCCAAAGCAATATGTTTGGTCAAATATAACCCTTTTCCAAAAGCTCTTATAACTAATCCTTGAGTTCTTTCATCTACGTAGGCGCCATACGGTACGAAGCTTTAGATATTGGCTCTATTCTTAGAAACATGTCCTTAAACTTTTTGAATTGGTAGCATTCTTGGGATCGCCTCAGGGAAAGCATTGGGAAATTCATGGACCATTGCCATACGCTCCAATGGGGTCTCTGCTACTTGGGTGTCTCTGATATAGCATGGGTAAAGTGGATATCCCTTGCGTATGAGGTTACTCAATGTGATTGCAGACATGATCCTTATAGAGGGGTTAGGTTGACATTTCTGGTATAAAACCCTAATACTCTTTGGTCTTCGCAGCACCACACATTCTTGCGCACAGTCAATCAACGATCGGTCCTTTCCCAGCATATCATTATGATAATTACATCAAAATCTCACAATTCTAGCGCTATGAAATCCAATGAAAAATCTACTCCTCGTACTACTATCGCAACCCCTTGGTATAATCTAGAGCACATAATCTTTTCCCCCAAAGGAAAAATGATAGAAGTAGAAATGCTACTTGGAGGAGATAAAGCAGCTCTAGTTATAAAAGCATATGCTGCAAAAGTATGTGAAGCACCAGAATGAAATAATAATTAAGCATAATAAGTAGACCTAGTGAGTATAGTGTTAACAACACTGGCCTAGCATTTTTCTTCTACCTGACGCATTACGTTTAGGAGTGTTATTCATAAAAAAATTAGGGCATTAGCTGATCCTTGCCCTTCATGAAAAGGGTGAGGCCTCGGACCTCAAGGCTGACTGGCACTACTAGGGGCACACTAGCTAGCAATGGAGGAAATCTCTATATCTGAGGTTGTGGTTGCTGGATAGATGTAACACCCTAAGTTGGTATGACCATGTGGGAGCTATTCTGAAGCACTTTTTGGATTGATCGGTTGGTCTCACAAATCAATACGAGTACTTTCAACGAGCTTTGTCCTCACTCACGCACTTTCAAATAATTTTTTAGAAAATTTTTGAATATTCCCAGGAGGGTCACCCATCCTAAAATTGTTCATGGCCAACACACTTAACTGTGGATTTCTTAGGATGGAATCACCAAAAGGATGATATATCATGTTGATATAAGTAGCCAGATTGATCCTTATACCACTCTCTTAATTTGGGGTATTACATTCAACCCCACTCAAAGAACACAACGTCTTTGTTGCGCCTCAACCATTAAATGTCTCAATACAGTTTATCCCAAGAATCATCTTGCCAGGTGGCTAGCTGCTCATGTAAGTTCAACACACGGTCGCAATTAAGCTCTAATACAATTTATAACACCCCAAGTCGATACAACCATGTTGGAGCTACGTTGGAGCACTTTTTGGATTGATCGGCTAACCCCACAGATCAACACGAGTCCTTTCAATGCACTTTGTCCTCACTCACGTACTTCCAGAGAAATTTTCAAAAAATTTTCAAAACTTTCTAATAGGGTCACCCATCCTAAAATTGTTCTTCGGCCAACACGCTTAACTATGGAGTTCTTAAGATGGAAGTACCGAAAGGATGGTATACCATATTGATATAAGTGGTCAGATCAATCTTTATGACACTCTACTCAATTTGGGGTATTATAATAGATATAATTCTCTATGCTCTTGTTTGGCTCTTCTGAATACTACCACTAACAACCTGACACTCGTATGCCTTATGTCCCACCACGACACATCCATGGCACACTATCTTATTACATCTACAATCGACCCCTAGGTGATATGACCTGCATCTCTTGTAGTATTAGTAGTGTCTTTCTTCGACACAAGCCCTATAAAATCCTCATGGTCAAGGTGTTGACCGCATACTTCGACCAAATCTTGGCAGCAAGCTAACTCTAGAGAAAGCATTGTTCCTCTCATCGACATGCTGATGACCCTTGAACTTTTTATTACCCCCTGTCTGAGCACTCCAGGCTTGGATAACTTGGGATGCCTCCCGAGCTTGCTCATACATCCCCACCAACAACTCCTGGTATCCGATCCCTAGTCCAATATTGAAGCGATGAACTTGCATCACCTCATTGGTTTCTACTTAAGGGGTAAATTGGACCAGGTCCATAAAGTGAGTGTAATAATCTTCGACGGACATACCCCCCTGTGGAAGCACCATGAACTAATCATACTTATTCATGTGCAAATGATTAGGGTAGAATCAGGTTCACAACACCTCCAAGAATGACCCCCATCTCGTAGGTTTTCCACCCCCATGTTGGATGCTTCTCCACCAAGAGTCTACCCTTCCTCAAAGATAGTAGACGGTCACGTCTACCCTTAGGTCTCTGGGGCAACCACAGACCATAAAGGTCTTCTCCATATCCAACACCCATTGTTCCATGATGTTAGGGTATTCCTGGCCATCACACATTGGCAGGTGATGGTGTCTAGCCCTCCCAAACTAGTCCTCTGGAGCAGGTGTAGCCACTAGTACTAGTGGAGGTGCTCGAATCTGGCCCTCCATTTACACTCCAACGGTCTCCATGAAGGCTTCAATACAATTGTAGCGGTGGTTAGCGGCCATCACATCCTAAATATTAGAAGATGTTAGGAATAACATTCAGGCTACCAAGTACTAAGACTCATATAGCAACAATCACAACTATTCATAACATATTCCCAACCCAACTCTCACTCACGGACATCCAAATTTGAAATAACTAAACTCGTTGGGAAATTAAGAAAAGAATATCGAATCAAGACTGATACCATCATGTGGTATCAGCTCAAAATTATTTGTAGAGTAACAATGCTTTGAAAAAACTTAGGGTATCAACAAACTCAATTTCAAAGCAATGCATAACCAACCTATGGTATCAACTCAATTATTGTCGAAAGTGATACGCTTTTAAGAAAAAGCTCGTATAGAAACTTGTAACACCCCTATTTTTCACTACCAAAAAATTTTGTTAAGACTGTTGTAGAAGCAAAAAACACCTAGAGAAATTGGGATGTTACCGCCGTACCTGACACAAGATAGACGTCCACCACCTACGCCATATCAAATATAACGCAAAACCAACCAAAAGCATAAAACAATAAAGTGCACAAAATAATAATTTTATTAAACCACTTCGAATAAAGCTTACATCGGAGGACCCTAACTGGTTTTGATCAACTCATTACAAAATACATGCAAATAAAGTACGAGGACAAAAAAAGTAGGGCATGACACCCAATTTAAAATAATGGTCCTCAAAGGAATCCCATCTAACCTTTCGGATATCTTTGCGATCAATCCTTGACCCAATTGGGGTAATCCCTTTACCGGCCATTCCTAAAGACCTGCATATGGACCTCTACATGTGGGAATGAGCAAGTGACTGACAAAATAGGCACATCAACATGCTACGTACTTAGTAAGCTAAGTTTCTCCTTCAATGTACACAAGTATACCAATTTACCATACATGAAAATAAATTATAGCATGCACCATGATAGGGCCATATAAAGATAGAACTACATAAAGACATGCTATCATGTACAATTCTAGGACAACAGGATACATCATGCTTAGATTCACAACCTTCTCACATAAGCACTTACATTAGTAATAGAAAAAAGCATTCAAGAAAGCTCTAGGGTTTATTTACAATTATAAAATTCATTGGGTTATACCCTTTTCTTATCTATTTATGAGGTAGGTCAATCACCCAATTAATATTCCATTCCATAACCAATTTAGTCATTTCAACCATTAGCTAAGGGTATACACCAACTTTAATCATTTTGGTCAATCATACCATTACTTCCATTTTTAACCAATCATTAACCATTCACTTGGTCATTGTTCATAAGTTTCAACCAATATTTACCATCCATATACTATTTTCATCAAGTGATGGATTGTGCACCAACCCATGGTCTCGCATACCATGGAAGAATATCCAAAAAAAGGACATAAATTACAGGCCAAAACAAATCACCAAGTGAACATAAGTCCACAACGAAGCCAACAAATATGGACATAAGTCTAGGCTGAAGCTAACCGCCTAAGTAACCAAACCCTTTAGTATCAATACCCTTTTGTACATCATTAGTGTCTATAGTAGGTAAGGCACTAGGACCTCTCAGGATGCCGCTCGAAGGAACCAAAAGTGCTTGAAGGCAGACTAACCCCCAGTAGCTAATCAAGGATCGGGTAACCCAGACCCATACTCAACTCGACTTTCTTTCGCTTTACGTAATTAGTATTTTATTCATAAGAATGGGTGAACATACAAGGCCCATACAAAAGTAAGCAAGTTAACTTCCCATGTTAATCCACATTAATCCTTTTCTTTCTTTTTTCCCAACCATATGGGTTTTCCATTTATCCATGGCCAATGTACTCACATCCACCATATTATTCAATTTAACCCATCACTTATCATAAGTGAAATACCCATTTAGTCCTTTTATTACTCATAGAGTACATCATAATTAATGATCCATTTTAATCATTTCATAAGGCCAATAATCCATTATAAAATATACATTTTATCCTATTAATAATTATCATATTTTCCTAAACATAATCTCAAAGAATAACTGAACCAAAAAAAAATCAAGCAAATTAGTCAAATAAGTGAATTAGTTTGGCCCAACTAGTTGATCAGTTACACCAACCAGTCAATCAGTTTGTATTGACTAGTCAATCAGCTTGGGTTGACCAGTCAATCTATTTGACTCAACTAGACCATGCTTATCTCAAACCGGTTGATCAATTTGGGCAAACCAATCAATGATTCATAAACCATTTAATCAATTTAGCCAAACCAATACATGGATTTAAATAGAGAGAAAGACCAAGGTCTTTTCTGGCTTATCAGTCGATGGGTTAGGTCAACTAGCTGAGTGTTCCATGAACAAGCCGATTAGTTTGACCTAACAAATCAATCGGTTTGCCCTAACACAACACCAAATCACAAATTTCATGCAAATTATTACATATAAGTCATTCTTAATCACATTAAAACATGTCTCAACATAATATAACATATTTCCAACCAAATTAATATGTATTTATGAACATGGAATCATCATTGCTTATTTTTACCCAATTTCATGCTTTTCACACAAATTATGTTATCTAACCACAAAACCACTTAGAAAAAATGTATTCTTTTATGCCAACATGCAGAAATCCACTAAAGGTAACACCTAACATATTGGAATACTCATTAAACATTTTAGAAGTAAGAATTACTCACTTGATGCAGACAAAATCCCCATAAAACCGATATTCCAATTGTGGGAAATCTTAGTTTTGAAAACCTTAAACCAAAATCTTAAACTCAAACATTATACCAAAATTTTGTCAGATTCAAAGTTAAAAATGGATGAGGATAAGAACATACCAACTTGAGACCAAAAATAGGGAAAGATCCAACCAATTGAGGGAAAAAAACCGAGGGTTCAGGCATCAACTTGAAACCCTACAATTGACCATTTGAATTCAATTAGTATGGGCGGATTTGTCCAGGATTTTCTTACCTCTTCTCAAAAGTTCAAATGGTGTCTCTAGAGATTTCAGGTTAATTAAACCTAAATTAACATTCATGAATGGAGTAATAGAAAGTTAGTGTGGAAGGAATCTTCCAATTGCTCAGAAGCATGCCTAAGATTGAAACATTGGATCTCATAATCGTGTAAATGAGAAAGGATGAAGAAGAAGATGATGAGGTCATCTCTCCTCCTCTATTCTCCCAACAACTTCTAGATCAAGTTGAGGTAATATCTCAGGTTAAATGCAACATAAGAATGACTATAAATCTCTTAGGGACAATTGGCATGGTTTGGTAAGGTTCCATTTTAGTGTAAGGGATTTTTCAAAAAAAAAAATAAAACTTGAATATATGACCAGCTCAACAAACCAGTCATTGGCTTTGGGTCTACCAATTAAATTTTCTATCACTAGTAAATTAGTTTCCGACAACCAGTTGATTAGTTTAGTTGAGAAATCAAAATTAGCTTAAACAACAAACCTGGCAATCGACTCATAGAACTAGTCGACGAGTTTGTTTGCAAAACTCGATAAACTTTATTTTTTAACATGATTTCAAATCAAATTTTATCTCAAACCAAAAAATAACATTAAATCACAGTCAAAGGCCCAAAATTGGCATAATTTTTCATTCAAAAATCATGCAAAAATGTAGGGTATTACAAAAAGGGATAAAATGAGCAAGTTTATAAGGTAAGGAGTGAAATGAATCAAGAATGAAGTGTGTAGAGGAGGGTGTTGGCCAACATCAACACATGGAAGAGAGAGAAGTTTTCCTTAGGTTGAGTGCAGACAACCAAGGTATAAAGGAAACACAAGTTGGGGAAAAGGAGGTAGAGTGTAACAAGGGGGAGACATGGTAGAGGGTTGGAAAGTCATGAAAGAGATGTAAAAAGTAAAACACATAACCATGGCTACTAGAAGAGAGAGGAAAGTTAAGGATAATAGAGAAAAGGTGATGAATGCCTCAAAATAATTTTGGAGAGTTTTACGTAAATAAAATCATAAAATGGTCTAAATAATGCAAAAATAATCCCAAAACACAAAAATATGCTTATTAGCCTAAATATATTCTAACTAGCAGTTTTCATAAAAATTTGAAGGATATTAGAATTAAAATCATAATAGGATCTAAAACTATAGAAAAACTATTCTATCGATTTAAGCAAACTAGTCTATTAATTTTTTTAAAACTAAAATTGTTAGCTCTTAAGTATATAGGTTGATCAATTAGGGGAACCAGTCAATCGATACACCTGAAATTCACCTTTTTATTCAAATTTTAAGTCCTTTCCAAAAAAACTCATTTATTTATATCAAAATAGTTTTAAATGTAATTTAAAGGATTTTAGGATGGGATATTACGTCATAGATATAGGAGGAATTCTATGTTATTTAGTTAAGATACATTATCCTTAAGTGTGTATAAATGCATGCATGGGACAGTTTTTTGGTGTAGAATTGTGTATCAATCTCTCTAATTAATAATAAGATCTTCCCTTTCTACAACATTTATCTATATCAATTTGAACACTTTGTTATTTATTTCTTGCATTTGTGGAAAAAAATTCTACAAATTATTCCTTTTTGATAGTTTTGCTTGTTTTTATACGTCGAGCATTAAATAAGATCTAATACCAAATATCTATATATATTTGGATTCATAAAATTATTTCACACTATTCTATAAATTTTCATATTTTTGGGACTTCTTTGCAATTTTCCCTAATAATTACCTATTATTGAACCTATTTTACATCTTTATTACCTATAAATAATTGTAACTAATATCCTAACTATTTCATTAGAATCAATCCATTACCTAACTAAACCAAATCATAATTTTAACTTGGTTATTTTTTATTCAACCAAAGATCTAGTTAAGTATAATAATCATGTTTATGATATAACAATCCTTACACTCTTCTGCCATTGCATTCATTTAAAGTGTTGGACAAGATAACCTCAACCCATTATCCTACTAGATTTCAAGTAAGTTTTGGGTAAGAAAAGAGTGAATTTTCATGTCCCTGAGTAGGGTTGTAAGCAAATAGAGCACACTCATGAGTTTTCTAGCTTGGCTTGTTAAGATCATGGTTGAACTCATTAATGAATTGGCTTACCTAATTCATTTAGTTAAATAAACCACTCATGAACAATAATTTTCGACTCTTTTAAGAAATAAGCACATTCTAAGCATGAAGAATTAGGGCTCGAGCTTAATTATAGTGTAAAAGCTTGTGAGTAGGCTCAACTTGGCTTATTAAAAGCTTGAGTCATTTTTAAACAAGCCAAGCCCAAGCCTTATTTTTGAACTCATTTATAGCCCTATCCCTTGGTCCTTTGTACACTTCACAAATCATTCACTACTCCATGCCTCCTCTTTTTTCTTCTTTCTCTTATTCTCTAGTGTTGCCATTGTAGACGTGATTTCTTATTGTTTCCTAAAATGTTTGCCCTTATTTTAGCTTGGTTTAACCCTAATCATATACTATTACATCAACCCCTCCTTTTCCTTGGTTTTTTGGTGTCATTTAGTGATGAAAACGGATCTGATACCCTCTACCAATTACTAAAACCCAAAAATAAAACATATACAAATATCTATACTCAAATGTGGTGGGTATTTCTCCCTCATCTATATCCATATTCATATCTATTTACATATCCATCAAGTAAAAACTATTGGATTAGGGTAAAACCCATCTATTCTAATGTTAGAAATAAATACTTAGATAGTGAATGTTTAATTATATTTTCACTCTAGCCTATATTGAAGGTTATATAAACGATGGGTAAAAATTTAATTTTATCTCAGATAAATGGACATAGGTATGGATATAGATATAAAGGTAACTACATATTTGAATATCCTTTAACCATGTCCATATTCAAACCTAATGGATATTTTTCTCCTTCCTCCATATCCATACAAATTTACACATCTACAAAATAAAATCATTCTGATTACCATCCTAAGTGTAATTTTGGACTCTATTTCTCCACTGAAACTACTGATGCAAATGGTTGTGTTGCTTCTATTTATGGCTCCCTATTTTTTTTTACTTATTTTTTCTTTACCAAAATCATCCTACACTAGTCCCTTATCATTGCATACCTTTACCTTGTTTTTTCCCTTTGATTTAGTGGAATTTTGATGGTTTTTCCACCAATTTTGGTTTTCTTTTGCACTTGTAGACTAAAGAACCCTTCCTTTTTCACTACTACAAACACGGGAAATAATAAGTGGACATTAATAACGGTAGTTCGAAAACCGTTGTCAAACGCGTGAAAATTAATCGGCGGGAAGTTTTGATAACTGTTCTAGTTAAAAACCATTATTAAAAGGGCAACGTTAAAATTTGGACGGATGTTTTAATAACGGTTTTATATAAACCGTTATTAAAAGAGGATTTAATAACGGTTCATATTAGAACCGTTGTCAAAAGTCAGAAGCTTTTAATGACGGTTCCTGGAAGAACCATTATTAAAAGATGTTTTAATAACGGTTCTCTCAGGAACGGTTATTAAAAGATGTTTTAATAACGGTTCTCTCAGGAACCGTTATTAAAACCCCAAAATCAAACTTTTATTTCGCTCGGTTCTGTTTCGTGCCAAAATTTTCAGACTCTCTGCACTTTCGT
Source organism: Tamarix austromongolica (assembly GCA_039764185.1). NCBI lineage: Eukaryota > Viridiplantae > Streptophyta > Magnoliopsida > Caryophyllales > Tamaricaceae > Tamarix > Tamarix austromongolica. Next base: position 67,333,497 of record CM077811.1, read on the forward strand.
TCTCTTGCTCTCCTTCTTTCTCCTTGCAAACCCTCGCACCGCCACACCGTGCACCACCAGGCTCCTCTCAAGTAAAGGAAACCCTCGCACCGCCAACTCTCCACCACGCCTCTGCCATTGTTCCGAAGCTAGCTGGCACTTGCACCTTCATCCTCCGTCGTGTTTGAAGCCCTTGCCTCTCTCAACATTCTCACCGTCATGTTTGTAGCTAGCTCACTTTATGTATGTGTTTGTTCTTCCTCTCGTAACTTTTTTATCTACTTATATAAATGCATGTCGCCAGGGTTTCGTTCGAAAATGTGTTGTTGAATGTGTTGGCTGAAAATTTTACTGTTTGTTGTTGAATTTGTTGCGTTATTGTTATATATAACAAATGCATGTGTTGGCTGAGACCTTTACATATTATTGTTGTATGGAGAATATAGATTCAACATTATTTAGAGCTACAACCATAATAAACAAAAGAGAAGACATTATTGAGGTTATTTAGAGCTAGATTCAACTGTAAACTTTGGAGGGTCATAACTTTTTCATGCGACCTCAGATTTAGGTGATCTAGGAGGCTATTTTGGGTATTTTTTCGAGATCTATGACGTGGCAAAGCGGCAAAGCCGATTTGGGAAATATCGGAGCCCAAAAAAGGCCATTTTGGCCTCTAAATTGAGGTTTTTTTGTTACATACAAGTGATACAACCTTTTTAGGGACTTTTTTTACAAATTGAACCTTTAATTTAGACTATCCTAAAAACCTTTTTCACATTCTAGGGTATGAGGGTGTTATATAACCTCTTGATTAAAGTGGTATTACATGTTACCTACCTTTGTATTATTTTGTATGTAGGGTAATACATGTTTTCAGTTATTGTTTATCTCTTTATCCTCTATTGTAATTATGGATGAGATAAGAGCTTTAGGTACCTCCAAAATTGAAGATCTTTGAGACAAAGGAACTTAGATGATGATGATGAAATTGAAGTTTTTAAGGGTTCAAGTGAAGAAGACGAGCAATGAATCTTATAGTCTAGAATAGATTGGTCAACATAGATCCAAGCCATGTATGTTTGCTTTTCCATATTTTTCTATTAATGAATCATGACATACCTAATGGCTAACTGTATATTAATTGAAACATGGGTGTTGTAGTTTTTCACCGATGACTATGCACGAGGCCAGCAATATAATGTTGATGAAATTGATGAAGTTAGAGATCAATGAGCCAAGCACATACACTCATTCATTCGGTATTAGGTAGCAATCTATATATTCTACATGCATTTTTAGGTTTGTATTTCGTCTACCAGCCTAGATCTGTGAACTTTTTACTTTGGGGTGTAGAGCTACCAAGTTGTGGTATGCCCACTAATTATAGTTGTGCTAAGTATAGTTGGTGTATTGAGACATGCATACCAATTATAGATTGATTGAAATTATGGTGTGATTGCAGATTTGGTATGAATTGATGTTGTTTTACATTGCAGATTTGGTAATTGTTTTAACATACAACTGTGTATGTGGGCAGGAACAAAACTGCAAAAAAAAAAAGAAAAAAAGTGGAGTTTTAATAACGGTTCTTATAAAAACCGTTATTAAAACCTTGTTTTAATAACGGTTCTGATGAAAACCGTTATTAAAACGTAGGTTTTAATAACAGTTCTTCTAAAACCATTATTAAAACTCCACTTTTTAATAATAGTTTTTCATAAGAACCGTTATTAAAACCTACGTTTTAATAACGGCTTTCATCAGAACCGTTATTAAAAACTGAGTTTTAATAACGGTCTTTAAGTAAAAACCGTTATTAAATATGAAGTTTACGCATATATTCGCGAGTTTTTGTGTATTTTTCATGACGGTTATGAACCGTTATTAAAGATTTAATAACGGGCGATTCAATAACGGTTGAAAACCGTTATTAAAACTATAAAATAACCGTTATTAAAACCCCTTTCCGTGGTAGTGTTTCTTCTTTCCTGTGTTGTTTGTTATGGAATTATCGTGGATTTAGAGATATTCAAACCAAATCAAAATTAATAAGGTTATGCACAATTGAGGATTCAATCACAAAATAGAATAATTAAGGAAAATAAAGATCTTTATTCATACTCTTATATAATTATATGATGACTAAACTAATTAATCAATCAATTACATAAATCTATAATTCTCTTTTAATGGAGATTTCTATAGAGAAGAAGAAGAAGTTAGGACATATGACTCTCGATGGCTTGGGTTTCAACATATCTCCTTATATAGAAGAAAAAACCCTATAGGGCAAAACAACATGTTTTGGAAATAAGGAAGAAATACGATCCGTGTTAAGGAAACATGGGATTCCCTTGTTTATTTTCTTACTCTCAACTTTTGCCTAAAACACATCAAAGGTTCCATGAAGAAACATGGTTAATGTGTATCTACACTAAACTTTTTCAACACCTACACAAACCAACACAGCATTATATTATTCCCAAATACTTAGTCAAAATGCACATTTCTCCACGTAACTCAATATTTGTGATGCATGACATCTAAAGACCTCAACAAAAAAAACCTAGCCCAACAAAGGACCTCATGGTGTATGAACACCAATCAAGTCTGAGAAACACTCAAACTTACCCACCGTAAGTAGATTCATTAGCATATCAATTAGATTATTTAAATCACTCACTTTTTCCAACATAACTTCCCCTATAGCAATAGTACCTCAAATAAAGTGATACCTGATGTCAATGTACTTTGTTTGATGACGGAAAGAATTCTAATTATTTGATAAACATATAGCACTCTGGCTATCACCACAGACAATTGGAGCACTAAAACTAAACCTCAACTCTTGTACTAAACCAACAAGCCACAATGCTTCTTGAAAATCCTATGTCATAGCCATATACTTTGCCTCAATAGTGGATAAGGCTATCACATCCTGTAAGGAAGATTCTAGATAATAGCTAAACCACCAAGATAGAAAACATATCTATCGGTGGATCTCCTTTTATATATCTCCACCATAACAGAGTCTACAAATCCAACTAGAGAATTAGTTGATCTCACATACTCAATACAAGGTGATGTAGTTCCCTTCAAGTACTTAAGGATCCAATTCACTACTTGCCAATAAACCTTTCCTAAATTTTCCATACATTAACTCACAACACTAATAGCTTGAGCAATGGTAGGCCGGGTACACACCATAGTGTATATGATACAACCAAAAACATTTGAATATAAAAAATTCACCATGAACTCTTCTTCCTCTTTTGGTTCTAGGAAAATCCAAAGCAGAAAAACTGAAATGAGTAGACAATGGAGTGCTCACCATCTTGGCATCCATCATATGAAATCTCTCCAACACCTTTTTCATATAAGAATCCTGTGAAAATAACAAAAGCTTCTACTCACAATTTCTAATGATATCTATGTGAAGGATCCTCTTTGTAGATCTAAGATCCTTCATCTCAAACTCACTCTCTACACTACAAAATATATGACTTATGCCAACAGGGCCTTATCTGTTGGTAAAAGCTATTTTTTTGTTGGCAAAAGCTTTTACCAACAGATTTTTTTTTGTGACAAAACTATGGGTAAAAACTCTGTGCTTAAAAGTTTTACCTAGAGATATGTATCATCTGTTGGGAATAATTGATAATGCCCACAGAAATTTATCTGTCCGTAAAACTTATGCCCACACTTATATCTGTAAGTAAAAGTATTAACCACAAAAATAATATCTATGACTAAAAGTATTACCCACAAAATAATATCTATAACTAAAACTATTATCTACAAAATAATATTTGTGACTAGAAGTATTAGGCACAAAATTATATCTGTGATAAAAAGAATTAACCACACAATCATATCTATGTGTAAAAGTATTAAACACAATATTATATCCGTTACTAAAACTTATTGCCAACATATATATATTGTTGGATATACATAGTTTAACCCTGTATGTATGTATATATATTGGTAAAAATTGTACCAACCAAAACGTACAAAATTTATTGATATTACGTGTTACCACAATATCCAATATCCACATGTAGTAACAATTTATGCTTATATATATATATATAATAAACTACACCATATATAATTATCATTGTGTAGTACAAAATAATTAGTTGCTTAGCTCCCAAAGGCATAACAGTCCTTTAAGTACAATACTATATAAATGACTTGTAGCATAAGCTATTATACAAAAACATCTTCATACACTGATATACAAAATCATCGGCCATGATACAAAAACATCTTCATATGCTGATATACAAAATCATCGAGCATCTTCGCTAGCTAACATATATACAAAAGCACCGGGCATCTTCATAATTTGATGTACAAAAAATCGATCATATTCGTAAGCTATCAAACAAAAGCATCAATCGTCTTCATAAGCCAACTCACAAAAGCGTTTTTATAAACGCATCAAAAATCATCTTCTTCATTCTCCTCTTTAGTGTCATCCTTTTTCATTCTTGTCATCCTCCAATTGATAATAATCGTCAACATGTTTTCCCTAAAAATATATATACAATTAACTTAATCATATCAATCTAAATTCATATCAAAAAGCTAGACGATGAGAGTTTGTAATCTTTAAGGAACCAATAATTTTTTTCAAATTTTTAGTGACATTAACGATAAAAAATTTGCCATTAAACAAAAAAAAATTGGTCATTAAAACATGAATTATTTATAGTGAAAAAAACGTAACTCACTCCTTCTAAATATTTCTACTACAATTGCTTTTTTGTTTTCATTTTATTCATTATTTTCCATGTAATAAGATTTCAGTGCCTAACTTCACATGAAAACTTATTCTTATATAAAAACATATATATTTTATCTTATGATATAAAAAAATGTGTGTAATTTGCATTATGAGTATATAATATACGAATTATCTAAGATAAAATTTGATGTGACAAGATAACCATCCCATGAAAAATCCTAATTAGCATGGATAAATTTCAATGTTATGGCTAAAGGGGATAAAAAAATGAAAGGAGAAATAGAACCAATTGGATATATAAATGGGAAAAAAATTTAAGCGTAGGAAACTCAAAAATAATTGAATATATACATATCCAAAGTTTTTTTTGTTTGGATTTTTGCATAAGATTGGCACGGAAATTATCTTCTAGGTTTGGATTGCATAATTTATTTAATATTTAACTATTTGTAATAATTTACTAGGATTCCTCATCTAATAAATATTTTGAGAACCTATGAGGTGACATAAACTTAGAACTTTTCAATAGGTCGGCTAAGATAGGTTAACAAGAGTAAGGACGGTGATTAGATAAAGATATTAATCGGAGAAAGAGCATTGACTAGACAACTAATATAGGTAATAGTTTTATAATTTTTTTTATTTTTCTCTATTTATTTAAGTAGATTTGGTCTATTTTTATTATAATATATATAATATATACGTGCAAGTGTGCGCGCACGTGTAAATATTTTTATCATTTTCTTTCCTACATACTTTCTAAAATTTTAAAAAATAATGTGTTTATATATTTTCCGTCCTTATTTTTCTATTTTCCTCTCGCGTAATACTAATGCTATGAGTAAAGAATGACGTCAACTAAAGATATCGTGGGAAATCAATTAGCATACAAAACTTCTTCCAACCGAAGTGGAAGTGGCATATTAGCCGAGATTGAAAGAGAAAAGACGCACATACCATAGTTACCCAATCTAATCACTATGTGACCCCTAATATTCTCATATATTCATCTATGCACTATTTTAGAGGTAAAAAAAAATATACCCAAAATAAATGTGTTGCGTGAGAAATGTAAAAAAAATTATCAACATTTAGTGAGAAACTTACTTGATTCTCTAATAATGTATGCATTATACCAGTCAGATATCCTACTTGGTCTTTAGTCTTAAGGAGATCCTTTTCTAACCTCTCAACTCTAGACCCAGATTTGATCCTTTTAGCTCGCTCCTCCTCAAAAGCACATCTTCTTTTGTGGGATCGTGGAAATTTTACACCAAGACCAAAGGTTTTTGCATATCCATTCCTATCTTCTCCCACTACATTTTTGAATATTTCACGTTGAGCATTAGCATCACATCCTTCTGGAAGTGCAATCATCTCATCCAGAATCGCTTTCTGTAAAGTATAAATCAATACTATTAATGGGCAGTAGATGAGGTAGATTCGTATATATATATATATATATATATATATAACCATAAAATTAAAATAGATTGAAAACATAATCTTGTTGCAGCAGAAGCATCATTAAGCATAGAACCCTTTTTCGGTTCATGAGTTTTCAACCACATTTCTAATTCATCAGGTTCTTTCCCCATTTTTTCCTAATCAAAACACATTTAAAATTGTATATCAAGTATACAAAGTAAATTAAATTTGGTATTGCGTAGATGAATTAATCATATACCTACCTTTTCTTCCGCTTGAATGCGTGCAAAGCTCTTTGAACCAGCATATGAACACATTTTTGACTTTGCACGATTAAAAAAATTATATGAAATGATTAAAAAAATTATTCAAAGAGAATTAGGACTTACTGTGTGTATACGTCAACTTCATCACAATTTGCAAGCACATAACTATGTTCTTCTTCAATCAACATATATTTCGGTTGCACATCTTTTTTCTTAGACATTGCACGAGATTTTAAGGAAAATATAGGCAACCCATTATACAATTCATTACCATCATCATCATCATTTTTTGTAGAGACAAGTTCCTACATAATTTTCAATAAGTAGAGACATCAAAATAATGAGAAAAATAAGGACATAGGATAATAATAAAGACTAAATTTTTGTAGCACACAATGTGTGTAGCTTTATATATTATAATTATAATTATAATATATCTACAATTTAATTGTACGTGATGCTACCTAATTTACCAATATAACATGACCATATAGTGTCCCTTGCATGTTTGGTGAAGTGAATTTTTAATTTTTATTTTTCCCAATATTAAACCATGATTAAACAAAATAATAAAATGAGACAACATCATAAAAGTAACAAGAAGGTCAAAAAATGATAACAACCAACCAATTCAATTGATAGATATCTAGCTAGAACTGTTTTTTAAATACCCAATTGACCTTTGGTAAAGAACTTTAATCAACAAATTCGGATAATACTCAAACTCCAATTAGACAAGTGTACAACCACTATATATCAAAAACAAATATAAAAGAGTACCATTATGCACATATAAAATTCAATTGTAAAAGAATAATCATTTATAAAAATTAATTATGTTGCATATTATGAACCAATAAAAAAATATAGCTACATTAACACAAAATCTTAGAGATAACCAAAAGAATGTTAGGTCATTATAGGCATAAGAGGGAAAAACCAAGTACATTAGGCTATAAAGCATTAGCTTTGAGGACTTGCACCTCAAAAGCCCTAGAAAAGACCAATAAACCCACAAATCATGCAAGCAACCTATCACCAAATCAAAATCTTAAGCAAAATGACCAAAGAGAAACCAAAAAACTATAAACTAGTATACGTATTGGGCTATCATAGAGAATTCCATGAACCTCCTTAACAAATGTTAGTGTTGGCCATTCAAAAACTATTCAAATATTGGAAGGATCCACTAACACACCATTCCTTGAGATCATATACCCTAGGAAAGCTACTTGATCTAGTAAAAATTTTGGCATACAACTATTGTGCTCTTAATAACGCAAATGTTTGCCTCAGATGTTGTACATGCTCCTCATAACAATTAGAGTAGATGAGAATATTGTTTATGAACACCATAAAAAATTAATCCACAAATTATCAAAAAATCCAGTTCATAAGAGCCATGAATGATTATGGTGCATTAGTGAGTACGAAAGGCATCACTATATATTTGTAATGGTCATATCTAATTTAATAAGTTGTCTTTAGAATATCTTACTTAGCAATCCTTAGGTGATGATAACCTAACCAAAGATCAATCTTAGAAAACACTATTTCTCCCCTAATTTGGTCAAATAGATCATTGATTTGAGGTAAAAGGTAATGGTTTTTACCATAACTTGATCGAATACTTAGTAGTCAATGCACTGTCTCATATTTCCATCCTTCTTCTTGTGCAACCTAGGGTGATACACTTAGTTTAATGTAGCCCTTCTCTAGTAATTTTTCTAGATGAGCATTAAGGTCTATCATCTTAGTAGGTGTTATATGATACAATGATTTAAATACAAGCTCTAGCTCTGGTAGTAAATCATTTGCAAAGTTAACATCTCAAACTAGTGACATACCTAAAATATCATCAAAAAAACAAGTTTGAATACTCTTGGATCACCAGGATTTGCTCTAGTGATGTGTTAGGGGTGTCAATTTCTTGAACACTACACAAGAAGAGTGGATGCCCTTTTTGAATAGGGGCACTCAACATGATTTCCAATATAACATTCATAAAGGGGTTATGCTCATGCTTCTAGAAGAAGACTCTATCACCCTTTGGTCCTCGAAAAGTCTCACATTCCTATGCGCAATCTATTAGAGCTTGGTACTTCCTCAGCATATCCATTCCAACAATCATATTGAAATTAATTTATTTACAAACATTACAACTCAGTTTTAGGACATTCCAACAATAAACTATACAAATGATAATTTGCATAATTTTATTTCAAAGTTAGGGTTTTAAGAAAAAAATTACAACTAGGTCAAATTTTATTAATTTATTTAAATTGAATGTTTAGAAATGTAATAAGACCTATTTTATAACATATTATATACTCAATTGATTAAAAAAATAAAGAAAATACCAAATTTAACATAATTAGCGTTTTTAAGCCCGTACTTTAAATTCGGTCAAATCTTGCCAAAATATTTAATTTGATGGTTCGGAAATGAAATTAAACATATTCTATTGCAAAATGTATAATAAATTTAATAAAATAACTCAATTATACAATTCAATTTAAATCCGCAAGGATTTGACCTAAAAATCAAATTCTGAATAATTTCGCACAATTTTCTTAAATTGACAATTCCAATATGAAACTAAGTATATTTTAAAGTATAATGCATAATCAAATTATCCCAAATAGCTTAATCGACCGAATCCAACATATCCGGACATAACCGGGTGAATAATCACAAACTCCAGAAATCAACATATATCACATAATTAGTATATCCAATTCATTCATACAATACATATATAGTTAATTAAATAACTAATTTAGCTTAATTTAAGCCCATTATTTCATAATTAATCAAAACAAAAAATTAGGGTTTCAGGAAATTATACCAAACCAAATCAGCCAAATCAATGCACGTAAAGGGCAGTGGAGCTTCGTCGATGGAAGAGGAGCAGTCGTCGATGGCTGACCGATGCTAGAGTTGTCCGGTCGGTGGCGTGTCGCTGCTGCCTTCTTCCCCTGCTGTTGCACCGCTGCTGCCCTTCCACGCTGATGTTCCACTACTGTTGCTCCCCTGATGTTGCCGTGTGCGATGACCAGGAGTTGTGGCAGCACAGTCGAGCGGCGGCGAGGCGATGTGCGACGAGCGGTGCGATCCATGGACGAAGGCAGGGTGGGACCTACAAGCACCGAACCACAGCGACCAAATACACAGGGGGGAGGCGTAAGGTCGAGACTCAAATACACAGGAACCATAAGAAAGAGAATAAGACGCAGGGTAGATGCATGTGTTATGGCCAAATTTTTTCCCTTTTTCAAATATTTAAAAGAATTTATGGCAACAATATAATTTTATCTAGATTAAATTTAATTGAAAAATTTTATAAACAGTTTTTTAAAAATAAATAAAATACTTATCTAATAAAGCTTTTATTTAAAATAAACCGGAACACTTATTAAAATAGAAATATAATTTAAATTAAATAACCTAATTGAAATAAAATTAAATATTATAACTCATAAATTAATATAAATATTTATAAAAATTAGGTTTTTAATAAGCGGGGTATTATACATAAAGTGTCCCCGAACCTCCAACTAGCAGACTTATCCACAAGACTCATGTCCTAGGTTATTCCGAACGCAAATTAACTAATTATTATTTTTTTATTATGATATTTATTAAAATAATGCTTACAATAATAATAGCTATTTAATTATTAAGTTTAAGGAAATTGAATTTGAAAAATAAAAAAATTACAATAATTATATAAATAATTATAATCATATTAGGCTCAAAATTAAGTATATCTATAAATAAGGAATACAATGCCTCCTAGACCACCATTATGCCGATTAAGTAGTGACACCCCGTCTTATAGGTCATTCGAAGCACGACTTGATTGAGTATTACTTTGATTATAATTTTTATTATTTTAAGAATAATTTTTTTATTTTAATTATCATAGTTAATTATAATATTAATTAATAATAATGACTATAATGTTAATTATAAATCTGGTTATATATTATATTATTAGTATCTCATATAAAATTTGCAATTATGATAATAAGAGAAGTATTTCAAGTATAAGAGGAATGAATGTGTTGTGCCATGGGATATAACAATAGTTAAATTTCAAGTATATAAGGAAGATAAATTTTATATCCATCATATTCACTCCTACAGAAACCATACTCAAGCATAAATAGATCAAATCATTTATACTGCTATTTTGGAGACTACTTCATATCATATAATGATCTCTTCAACTGGAACACATGATCACACATCTCCTCAACCACAAACCCATATGATTGTTGCATGTAAATCCCCTCCTCGAGCTCACCATGCAATAGTGCAGTTTTAAAATCTAACTACTCCAACTCAAAATCATGCATAACCACAAGCATAAGTAGGGGCGAATAGAAGTATATCTAACCATAGGAGAAAATACCTCGTTATAGTCCACACCTAGAATCTGATTGAATCCACGTACAACCAAATGAGCCTTATACCTTGGTCTCTCAACCCTTGGAGCTCCTTGTTTGAACTTGTAAACCCACTTGCACTCAACAATCAATTTCTTCCTCGGTGCCTTTACAAGTTCCCATGTCTAATTTGCCAATAAGGACTCCATATCCTCCTTTATAGTAACACCCCACTCACTAGAATCGGTACTCACAATAACTTTGAGAATAATGTTGGCTCATGTACATCAACAATAGTATTTGCACAAGATAAAGCATAGCCAGCCAATTCTTCATAACCATATCTAACTTGAGGCTTGACAATCCTCCATCCTTTTCCTAGAGCAATGCCTCTTTACCCCATCTCATGCTTGGATCCCCCCACTTTAGGAGCAGTGGGTCTATCATAAGGTTCTCTATCATCCAACTCAACTTCAACCTCCTCTTAGCCAAAAACACTATCCTACTCCACTTCCTTAGCAACACCATCACAAGACTTGGTCTTCTGGAGGAACACATGCTCATTAAAGGTAGCATCTCTGTTGGTCAAGAACTTAGATGCAGTTGGGTCCTATAATATATACCCCTTCACTTTAGATGTAAGACCAAGAAAGATACATTTCTTATCTCTAGGCTCAAGTATACCATTATTAATATAAGCATAAGTAGGGTAACCAAAGACAAGGAAATCAAAGTAATCATCAAGCTTACCAGAACAAAAATCCTTAGGTGTCTTCAAATCAATTGATCGATTTGGTGACCCGTTAACCAGGTATGCTTCCATGTAAACCGCCTTAGCTTAAAACTCACTACCTAGCCCTCACTAGGATAACATACAATTAGCCTTCTCTAATATGGTTCTATTCATCATCTCAGCAACCCATTCTGCTATGGTCTTCCAACACAGGTGTGGTGTCTCACTATCCTATGGTCTTGGAAGAAATTAGTGAAACTCTACTCAACAAACTCAAGACCATTATCTTCCTTGAGATACTTGCTTCCTAGTCTCCTCCTCTATCAAGGTCTTTTAGTGTTTCAAAACACCAAACACATCATTATTATGCATTAAGAAATAATCCCATACCTTTATAGAGAATGCATAATGAATGTGAGCAAGTACCAACTACCTTTAGAAACCACTATAGTTGAACCCCAAAAATATGAATGGATATACTTAATAGGCCCTCTTATACTATGCTTAGGTATTACTTACCAAATACATAGTGCTCAAAGAAGTCCATAGCACCTATACTCAATCCATCTAACACCCCCCTCTTTGAGTGCTCAGTTAGACCCTTAAAATTCATGTGTCCTAGTCTCATATGCTAAAGTCTGGCATCATTTGAGTTTTAAAACCTCAATGATGTCACATCACCTGTCCCTAAAATAGTGAAACCCACCAATTCATACAATTTCCCAAATCACTTCCCCTTCATCACCAATAGAGCCTATATTGTAACTCTAAGGGTATCATCCTCAATAACACACAGATACCCATTACAATCCAAGGAACTCAAAGAGATGAGGTTCTTAGTCATCTTTGGGATATGTCTCATTTGGGTAATGTACTAAAAACACTATCATGTATCCTCGCCTTCATTGTCCCAATCCTAGCAACTTTATAAGCAACATCATTTCTCATCAAGACAACTCCACCTTAACTCACCTCAAACATCTAAAACCATATTTGGTTAGGACATATATGGTAATAGCGCCCAGAATCTATGATCCATCTATTAATAATCTTGTTTTGTCTATTAGTGGTTGACAACATATCTCCATCACTATCACCATGGGCAACTAAAACATTATCCTTTGTACTAGATGACTCACCAAACATAGCACCGTGCTTCCTGTTAGGAATGCTCCTTCATATGACACACATATCATGTCACATTCTTCTGCCAACTCTTTGACTTGGATATGGACTTCTTACAGTCATTGGACCCTCGCTCATATGTCCTCCCCTTGCTACTAATCCTCCACTATGTGAGTTTCTTGAAGTACCATTGCTAATCAACTAACTATCAATCAACTTCATTTGTAGTAGGGTAGGTTTCTCATCCTCTATGACTAACTCGTCCTTCCCATACAAAATAATCTCATGAAAATTCTTAAAACATAACAACATAATAACCAAATCTTCATCATCTAATTTAACATCTATATTATGAAAATCTATAATTATAGATTCAAATTCATCCAAGTGATTTTTTAAGATTGACCTTCACCTAATTTCAAGTCATGAAGTTGACTCTTCAACGGTGTCATATTTGCAACTGATTTTGTGATATATAAGGACTCCAACTTCAACCACTAGGTAGCACATGTTTATTCCTTCACCACTTCCCACAATAATTCATTTGACAAACACAATTGTATGGTGGAGAGGGATTCTAGATCTAATTCTTCAAATATTTCATCAATCATCAATTCTAGCTTCTTTGAATGACCAAATAAATCTTTTCTAATCTATGCCAAATTAGAATCGCTCGCATCTTTAATTTCCATAATCCAAAACTAAAATATTAATTAAACTTAGCAATATTATATCTTATAGCCATCCCGATTACCAGATCTCTTCAATAATGCAGCTCTGATAACAAATTGTTGTGGAATCATCATGCATTTAGAGAGATTCAAACCAAATTGTAACTAACTAGATTATTTACAATTGAGGATTCAATCATAGAATAGAATAATTAAGGAAAAAGAAGAGATATTTATTCGCTCTCTTGTATGATTAAATAATGATTAAACTAATTAATCAATCAATTACACAAATATAAAAATTCTCCTTAAATGGAGAATTCTGTGGAGAAGATGAATAAGTTGGTATGCATGACTCTTGATGGTTAAGGTTTCAATATGTCTCCTTTTATAGTAGAAAAAACCCTATATGGAAAAACAACGTGTTTTGTAAATAAGGAAAAAACATAGTCCATGTTTAGGAAACACGGGACCCCAATGTTTATTTCCTTACTCTCAAATTTTTCCTAAAACACATTAAATATTCCACAAAGAACATGGTTTGTGTTTATTAACATGGGACCCCCCATGTTTTCTACACAATGTTTCATACTACACTAAATTTCTCCAACACCTGCATGAACAAACACAATGCTATGATGTGCTCAAATACCTAGTCAAAACTCACATTGTATATTCTACTAGCTTTTGCGATACGGACCGCACTTCATCAACTATTCCTCTCCTTTTACTTTTTGGTAATCGTTTCCTGTTGTCTCCTCACTCATATAATTCCACGTTTTCCATCTTCGGGGTAAGTTGGGATCCAAAGCTAGATTGAGGAGTGGAGGCAACAAGCGTGGGTGGAAGCACTTTTGAACTGTGTTTTTGTAATTAATTAAGCTTGAATGTGTAACATGTGTAATCATGAACATTAATATTTTTGTAGGGTGTGTGTGTGTAGTGGCCAATGATGATTTTACCCTAATTTTTGGGAATCCCATTGATAGTCTCGGGTTAGGCGGAGTTGGTTGTCAATAGCCGCCCCCGAGCCTAAATGAGTATGGGTAACTTAGTCCTTGTTTCCCTATTTGCATTGGATTCAGGATCGGTATTATCCTGTTATAATCTCCTCTTGAATCTAATGGAAATAGGGGAATTGTGCTAACCTCCTTTTAATGCTAAGTTGGACTGAACCAAAACTTGAGTCCAGGCCCAAGTTTCGGCCCAGCCGGCGGGTGACTCCTCTAGCCCTAGTTACCCACCTATTTAAACTCTCTTCTTCCTTGGGGAGCGCCGATCACCTTTTTTTCCTTTTGTTCCTTTCCTGGTGGCTGGACCCCTTTTCTCTGTTCAGCCCTGGTCATCGACCATTGCTGGTCACCATCGACGCACGCCACCTTTGCCTGCCCCGGATCTTGTCCCTGACACCAAATCTGAGGCCTTAGGTCAACTGTTTTCTCACCCTTGCCCTCTCTCCCTTTTTGTCGGTGTTCGATTCCCGTCATATATAATAGGCGGGGTTTGCTTGTAAAGGTCGGAGGTTTTTGGAATGAAATTTCTTGGGTTTTCTTGTTAAACTCGCGCACAAATCCGTTGAAGTATCAACGTCTGGTTCGGAGATTACTTCGGTTCAGGGGAAACGAGTACGTTCCCGACCCCCGTTTAACGGATCGAGTACGATCCGGCTAGTCGGGTTCGTTTCATCTGGTATCAAAGCTTAAGTTGCTCGATCGGCGTTCACAAATGGTGTACTTCAGCCTGAATTTTTTTCGATAATTTTTGTTTCTCTCATCTGTTCTTCGATCTACACTTACCCTTGGGTTTCTCTATAGTAGGGACACTGGTGCGCCTTGATCGAAGCCAGAACGACTCCGGGTCGGTGGCCCAACGGCAGCTTTAGGCGGCGCTACAACGCTACCACCGCGCGAAGCTGCAGCCAGTTTCGGCTACTTGCCCCCCCCCCATCTGGGTCGATTACTCGGGTAAACTCATTTCAGAACTCGTATCTCTAAGACTGATAAGTTATGTTGACTTGGTTTAGCTCTGAGGACGGAGTCAAAACCCGTCCGATGATGTGTCCTCACTACTATGATCTATGTGTGCCATTTGGATGCCTTCCCCGGTTGTTTTCCTTGTCGTGAATGTTACTTTCTCGTTTTGTTCCATTTTTTCTTGTTTTGTGTGGAAATTGTTGCTGTCGAAAACGAACCTTGTGGTTCATTCTGTGTGGAATTACCTTGGTACGCGTGAATCGGAGCCAACCCGGCCGGACCTGCTGCGGAATCGGTTCAACTAGCCCGGGACTCACTGGGCCGTGCTAACTCGGCTGGGAACTCGTTCGACCCTGCGAGTTGACTCAACACCCGAGCCAGGGTGCCTTTGGCGGAGGCCTCGCTATGATACATTTCTTTCGTTTTTTTATTATCCATCTCTCTGTCTTTCATTTTAGTATGGTTGTATTTCATTAGGGAAGCCTTGTAAATTTTATTCCTGGTCTGTAAGCCCTAATCCCTTCCCCGTTTCGTCCATATCTTGCTTGGGTGTTCGCTGCTTTCCTTTCCGTCCTGCCTGGTTTCGTATCTGCCTGGTTGCTTTCTGTGCATTATTCCTGTTCATTCTCGTTGAAGCATGACTTGACGTTCCTTTTCCTTCTTCTTGCTGCCTGCCTGAAAAAAATAAAAAAATATATATAATAATAAAAAAAGGGGGAAATTGGACTTAAAACTGGACAATCTTTTGGCCTCCACCTAGACTATAGGGTATAATGGATGAGGGTGAATCTATTGCTAAAATGGTTAGGACAATGCTTGAACGACTTAATACCATGGATGCTACGGTATGTGGACTTAGGGCTGAAATGGATAATAATCAGAACAACGAGAGGACCATCAACCAACCTGGAAATAATAATTAGCAAGTAGAAAACGATCTTGAGTCGGTAGGTTATGCACACTCTCCCCACCCTAATCGCACCTATAGGCAAAATTATTATGGGCATGACCGGGGCCTAGGAAGTATCAAATTAAAAATCCCACATTTTAATGGTAAAAATGACCCTAGTGCCTATCTTGATTGGGAAAGAAAAATTGAGTTAGTTTTTGATTACCATGATTATCCTGATGATAAAAAAATCAAGCTAGCCATTGTTGAATTCACAGACTACGCTAGTTCTTGGTCGGGTAGGCTGACTAGGGAAAGAGAACGTTACGGTGAGCCCCCTATTTCCTCGTGGCCTGAGTTTAAATCCCTAATGCGCCGACGTTTTATTCCTTCCCACTACCATCGGGATTTGCATCAACGCCTACAATTCCTTAGACAAGGAACAAAAACGGTAGATGAATACTATAAGGAAATGGAGATGTGTCTAGCAAAATTAAACATTGATGAGGACCGAGAAGCCATGATGGCAAGGTTCCTTAGAGGTTTAAATCCCGAGATTGCCGACCTTGTAGAACTCTATCCCTATGTAGAAATGGACGAGCTTCTGAACTTAGCTGAAAAACTTGAGAAACAAATAAAGAATCCTAGGGTTAAACCCCGAACTCAAGCTCAACCTAGATCTTTCACTAGGAATACTGAACCGTCCCATTGGAAGTCACCCCCAAACCTGATATCTGACAATAAAACTCCAAATTCTTCCCTCCCTCTACCAAGTGAGAAAGGAAAGGTCGTAGCCAACCCAAGCAGACCAAACTCTTCCAGAAATGTCCAATGCTTCAAATGCCTGGGCCATGGGCATATTGCCTCACAATGCCCTAACCGAAGGGTCATGATGATGAGGAACGGAGAACTAGTCTCTGACTCTGAGGAAGAAGGAGAGAATACGCTTGGGGAACTTGGAAATGAAAGCGATGAGGACATGGAACTACCCCTTTCTGAGTCTCTAGTCATTCGTAGGTCCCTTGCCTCCAATGTTAGGGATGATCCCTCCTACGATCAACGAGAGAACTTATTCCACACCCGTTGCTATATCAATGGGACTAAAGGTAGCCTAATCATCAATAGTGGGAGTTGCGTTAATGTGGCCAGTACTGAGCTGGTCTACAAACTAGGCCTCCCAATCCTTAAACATCCTTGTCCTTATAGACTATAGTGGCTAAGTGAGCTTGGGTTAGTTAAGGTTAACAAACAAGTCCTCTTAAGTATCCAAATTAGAAGATATGAGGATGAGGTCTTGTGTGATGTTGTACATATGCATGCTAGCCATGCTCTCCTAGGACGTCCTTGGCAATTTGATAGAAAAGTCGTACACGATGGATTCAAAAATCAATACACTGTCTATAAGGATGATAGGAAGTACACCCTAGCACCCCTTTCACCTTCTCAGGTTAAGGAAGACCAACTCAAGTTGAAGGATGAGTTTGATCGTAGAAAAACACCTTCCACCACTAGTGTTGATCACCGCCTCGGGTCGGACAACGGACCGTATACTAACCTTTTTGCTCAAAAAAGGGATGTTGGGCAGGCCTTCTCTCTAAACATGCCTGTCTACATCTTAATCTACAAACATTGCCTCGAGTCCTCCACTAACCTTTCATGTTCTCTCCCCCTTGAAGTCCAAAATCTTCTCTCTGAGTTCTCAGATTTATTTTCGGAAGAAGTTCCGAAAGGCCTCCCTCCTCTTAGAGGCATTGAACATCAAATCGATTTCATTCCGGGAGTCAGCATCCTCAACCGCCCCGCTTATAGGACCAACCTAGAAGAGGGTAAAGAACTAAAAAAAAGGTCACTGAGTTACTTGAAAAGGGTCATGTTAGGGAAAGCATGAGCCCTTGTGTGGTACCTGTTTTGTTAGTCCCCAAAAAGGACGGGAGTTGGCGCATGTGTGTGGATTCACGTGCGGTCAACAAAATCACTGTCAAATATTGTTATCCCATCCCTCGCCTAAATGAAATGCTTGACCAATTAAACGGGAGTATCATTTTTTCTAAAATCGATCTCAAAAGCGGTTACCACCAAATTCGAATGAAGCCCGACGATGAGTGGAAAACAGCCTTCAAAACTAACTTTGGGTTGTATGAGTGGCTCGTTATGCCGTTTGGACTATCCAACACCCCCAGCACCTTCATACGATTAATGAACCATGTGTTGCACAATTTCATCAGTAAGTTTGTTGTTGTCTACTTCGATGACATCCTCATATATAGCAAGAATTATCATGAGCATATATCGCACTTGAGGAGTGTGTTATGTGTGCTTCGGGAGGAGCATTTGTTTGATAATCCCTCCAAGAGTGATTTTTGCCTTGAAAGGGTTGTATTCTTAGGCTTTGTGGTTAGTAAGGATGGTGTTAGGGTGGATGAGGAAAAGATTAGTGCCATTAAAGGTTGGCCCACACCACAAAATGTGTCGCAAGTCCGGAGCTTTCACGGGTTGTGCGAGTTTTATCGTAGGTTTGTTCCCCACTTCAGTACCATCGCTGCCCCTCTCAATGATCTTGTCAAAAAATCCGTAGAGTTTAAGTGGGGCATAGCCCAGCAAAAGGCGTTTGATCAATTAAAAGAAAAACTTGTTAAGGCACCACTTCTAGCTCTACCTGACTTTGAAAAGATTTTCGAGGTCAATTGTGACGCTTCGAGGGTAGGCATTGGTGTTGTCTTATCCCAAGAAAAGCGACCCATTGCTTACTTCAGCGAAAAATTGAAAGATGCCTGTCTCAACTACTCTACCTATGAGAAGGAGTTGTACGCCCTTGACAGATCTTTAGAGACTTGGCAACATTACTTATGGCCAAAAGAGTTTATTATTCACACTGACCATCAAGCCTTAGGATATCTAAAAACCCAAAACAAGCTGAATCGTCGCCAAGCTAAATGGAGTGAGTTTATTGAGTCTTTCCCCTATATTTTCAAATATAAGAAGGGGGGAGATAATAAGGTAGCTGATGCTTTAAGTCGAAGGCACACCCTCGTCGCCACTGTGGATGCTAATCTCTTAGGATTCTCCCATTTAAAACTGCTCTACTCCGATGACAAGGATTTTGGAGATTTATTCTCTAAATGTCAAAATGCTGCCCTTGATAAATTTTACATCCATGACGGCTACCTCTTTCGAGAAAGTCGCTTATGTGTCCCTCGATGTTCCTTCCGAGAACTCCTCATATCTGAATCTCATGGTGGCGCCTTAATAGGACATTTTGGGTATGCCAAAACCTTAGACGTCTTAAAGGAACACTTTTATTGGCCACACATGAAAAGAGATGTGCAACGTTTCTGCTCCAATTGCGTGACGTGCAAACAAGCCAAATCAACAACACACCCGTATGGCCTTTACACACCCTTCCCCGTCCCTAGCCAACCTTGGACAGATGTGTCAATGGACTTTGTTCTTGGCCTTCCAAGATCTAACAAGAACAAAGATTCGGTTATGGTAGTTGTCGATAGGTTTTCAAAAATGGCCCACTTTGTTCCATGTAACAAAATGAATGATGCCTCCCTAATTGCTGACTACTTCTTCTCAAATATTGTCAGACTACATGGGGTTCCCAGGACCATTGTTTCAGATCGTGATGTCAAATTTGTGTCCCACTTTTGGCATGTCCTTTGGGGGAAACTGGGCACCAAACTTCTTTTCTCAACCTCATGCTATCCTCAAACCGATGGGCAAACGGAGGTTGTTAACCGCAAACTTGGCAACATGCTTCGGGCTTTCCTTGACAATAACTCACGGCAGTGGGAGTCACCGCTGCCACATATTGAATTTGCTTACAACCATACTTCCCACTCCACCACTAGTAAATCTCCTTTTGAAGTTGTTTACGTGATCAATCCTTTAACTCCCCTCGAATTTTCTCCCCTTTCCCCATCTCAATATGTGTCCTTAGGGGCTGACAAACGAGCCAAAATGATTAAAGAACTACATGAATCTGTGGCTAAACAGATTAACATACGAAATGAGGCTGTGGCATCTCGAGTTAATCACCATAGAAAAAGGGTTGTCTTCTAGCCTGGGGACCTAGTTTGGATACACTTACGTAAGGATCGCCTCCCTACCCATCGCAAGGGTAAGCTGTATGCAAGAGGGGATGGCCCATTTACTGTCTTGGAAAAGATCAATGACAATGCCTATAAGATAGACCTTCCGAATAAGTATAGCGCTATTAGCCCAACTTTTAATGTTTCTGACCTATCTCCTTTTGATCACTTAGCGCAGGTTTCAGGGACGAAACCCTCTAAAGAAGGGGGGATGATACGGACCGCACTTCATCAACTACTCCTCTCCTTTTACTTTTTGGTAATCGTTTCCTGTTGTCTCCTCACTCATATAATTCCACGTTTTCCATCTTCAGGGTAATTTGGGATCCAAAGCCAAATTGAGGAGTGGAGGCAACAAGCGTGGGCGGAAGCACTTTTGAACTGTGTTTTTGTAATTAATTAAGCTTGAATGTGTAACATGTGTAATCATGAACATTAATATTTTTGTAGGGTGTGTGTGTGTAGTGGCCGATGATGATTTTACCCTAATTTTTGGGAATCCCATTGATAGTCTCGCGTTAGGCGGAGTTGGTTGTCAATAGCCACCCCCGAGCCTAAATGAGTATGGGTAACTTAGTCATCGTTTCCCTATTTGCATTGGATTCAGGATCGGTATTATCCCGTTATAATCTCCTCTTGAATCTAATGGAAATAGGAGAATTGTGCTAACCTCCTTTTAATGCTAAGTTGGACTGAACCAAAACTTGAGCCCAGGCCCAAGTTTCGGCCCAGTCGGCTGGTGACTCCTCTAGCCCTAGTTACCCACCTATTTAAACTCTCTTCTTCCTTGGGGAGCGCCGATCACCTTTTTTTCCTTTTGTTCCTTTCCTGGTGGCTCGACCCCTTTTCTCTGTTTAGCCCTGGTCATCGACCGTTGCTGGTCACCATCGACGCACGCCACCTTTGCCTGCCCCGGATCTTTTCCCTGACACCAAATCTGAGGCCTTAGGTCAACCGTTTTCTCACCCTTGCCCTCTCTCCCTTTTTGTCGGTGTTCGATTCCCGTCATATATACAGGCGGGGTTTGCTTGTAAAGGTCGGAGGTTTTTGGAATGAAATTTCTTGGGTTTTCTTGTTAAACTCGCGCACAAATCCGTTGAAGTATCAACATCTGGCTCGGAGATTACTTCGGTTCAGGGGAAACGAGTACATTCGCGACCCCCGTTTAATGGATCGAGTACGATCCGGCTAGTCGGGTTCGTTTCATTTTGTCCCTTAGTTTCTCTCCTAAACACTCATTATAAGTGAAGGGAATATAAATTTAGGTGATAGTAAACAACTCTTATGTATTCTATATCTCCATATCTAAAGAGTAATCTATTTTATTCCATTATTGTCCTTTCAATCCATATTCTTTTTATGTGATGTTATTTTATGATTTTTTATGTGATATTTTTTGTGGATTGAGGGATATCCAAGAGAGTTTTAAGCTAGTCTCAAAGGATACTTTTTAATTTTTTACCTAGGCTGGGAACTTTGGTGAAGTAATTCTTCTCTTTGTAAGCTAATGTTTGGTGTGTGATTATGTGTATGGTTTTATGTCTAAATATTATAATCAATTCTTATCATTTTCTTACGATTTTATGTGAATCATGCTATAGTTATTTTATGGTAGATTATTTTTTTTATGAAGAAGCATGAATATTAACTTTGCATGGGTATTTTTTATTTTTAAATATTGCATGAAATAATTTGTATATATATTTATCATGTATTTAATTATGTATGGCTAAATAGGCGATTTTGAGCATGCTATAACAAGTATAAGCATGGAAATTATTTTTTATTTTATATGTTACACTCTAAAGGGGTGTTATTATCCAACCCTTAAATTTTCATACCTAAAAATATATTCCATTATGTTCATTAGGTGTCATACTGAAAGTGTAATATATAATAAGTTAGGATTTGAGTATGTTTAGGCAAAATTATACCCAAGTAAAGTTTTGTGAGCTAAGGGGCATTTATGTTATTTTATACGTGTTATGTCATTTTTTGGGCATGCAAAATATGGTAAGCTAGATGTATATGGTTAAGGTTCTATGTGCTAAGTGTACTCATATGTAAGAGTAAAATGGTATTTTTGCTATTTATAGAACTTTTCCAAAATTAGTAATTTATGTTAATGTTCATCTTAATGTTATTTATTAATTTTAAGAGTTTAATTAAATTATAATATGGTTTGGAACTAAAATGGTAACAATTAAAATAATTAAAATATAAAGAGATTTTGGACATAAGTGGCTAAAATGTGCTTTAGTGTTGAATAATTGGATAGATGATGGCCTTAGTTGAATTTTAGCTTGACCTTAGTGTTGACCATTAACTTTGATAGTTGACCTTACATTGAATTTTAAATAAAGTGAATCTAAACAATGGAATTTAATTAAATTGATTAAGTATTTGGGTTATGATTGATGCTTAACCCTAGGCTTCCTATGGCATTGATTTGTGTGACCCTAGTTGTCAAATGCACTAATTTTGATTTTATGATTTGATTGGATGTTAAGTAGAACTTATATTATCTATTGATTATTAAGTTGATATTAAATAAAGTATTAATCATTTAGAGTAAAAAACAACTTGAGTTGGAAAAATCTTATGCCTTCCACTTAGATCTTCAAGTGCAAAGTTGGCCATTTGGGTTTAATGGGCCACTTTTTCTTTGTAAATATTCCATAAACCCTATATGGGCTATGTGTACTTAGAGATAAAGGTTTTGAGATTTTTTATGAGGAACTAATATGTCATGTGGCTTCCTTGGCCTAAAATGAAGATTTATATACCTAAAAAGTTCCAACAAAACATAATCAATAATCAAAAGTAGTGTATTTATTTCTACCACATGGATGGCACTACCCTTGAGTGTTGGAATTAGGAAGTTGATAGTTCATTAATCAATGAGCACCTTTACTTTATTGTGGCTAAGAGTTAGGGTGATTCCTATAACAAGAAAGATGAGGTTAAGAAAGAACTAGAACGGTGATAGGATGTAATATTAACAATGGTTGGTGGTTGTTGTCATATAAGGGCTTGTTGAGGTTTAAGTTTCATTTCATAAGCCAGTAATTGGGTATAGAAGTTTTCCATGTGATAAGCATTAGTCATAGTGGTTTAACTAGTCACATTAGGATTATAGGTGGGGACAAGGGAGGAAAGGATGATTTGTTAAGAATTTACATCTGTAATGAGATGATAAAGAGTGACAAGATTAGCAATGATTTGACTAGCATGAAGAAAATATTAAGGCATGAGCTTGTTATCCATTTGGAGTGTTTCAGAGAGATTGATGAATTTGCATGAACCATGTTTTATATTTGAAGATAGGTGTAATGGTTTTCGAGAGCAAGCTAAACAATACAAGAGTTAAAATGTAATATCCTAAAATTTACTACATAAAAAAGTTCATTTTAGAAAAAAGCATAATAACAATATAGTCGGTTGTTACCACTGTACTCAACATAAATCTAGCGTAACATACCATCCTTACATTGAATACAAGGAAAAAAAGGGAAAGTTTAAAAACATAATAAATAGAGAATGAGAGAACTTTATAAACTAAGATACGAGTTTAGAGGTTAACTTTGAGAACAATATCAAAATACATCAATATGGATCCCATGGAACTAAGAGTCTAAAAAGGTATCCAGAAAAAATATAATAATTGGATAACATGACTCTACAAATATCCCCAAAGATACCACGATAGCTCCTCCCCTGGCAAGTCATCATAAGTAGAAAAGTCATCTAAAGGGTCGTCATTGACATGTACAAAATCATCTAGGTCGTCTACCCATGGGAATGAGAAAAACTCATGAGAAATATGATCAGTATGCTATACACTAAATAAGGTAACAATACAATCATAGAGCGAATAAAAATACATAAGATAACATAAAAGACTCATCGAGTAAAACTTTTAAGTGTGATACTATGCAAAAGAATAACTAAATCCATATTTCCATCATTAGTTAATATTACCAACCATTTCTTTAATGATGTTGAGCTCAAGACCCCAATATTATTAATCCCATAGAACGAACTAAAGCACCTCCCAAAGCAACATGTTCCAGGCTATTTTAAGAAAACATGCTTCTGGCCACTATTCTTTAACCAATGGAATGGTCTAAAGCACCTCCTAGGGCAAAAAATGCTTGACCACTATTATCTACCTAGTGGAACAGACTCAACACCTAGATACTAACTCACATGATATTTCACTCTAAGTGGTTAATGTCTTATTCACTATTATTTATCTCAAGTTCATAATGTAGGCACACATATAGATATGAAAGGAAAATAATCCATCTTAACATAATTATCCAAAACACATAAAACACAACTGTTAGAAGATCTGAAGATTCCCCAAGGAAAAGTACGATATTTCCTCTAAGAAACCTTAATTTCACATTATAAGAAAAACTCCTTCCATAATGCTTGTTTATCCAAACATTTTAACACACCTTCTTAAAATATTATTATCATCAACATATCTTAAAATCAAGGTGTAACTATAACATCTTACATAGGAGATAATAGTCTTATCTCTAGAGTTACTATTCATAACTCCTATAAAACCCTAATTTTCCAAGTTAGTTATAAAATTTCCCATAAGTCTCACATAGCTACCAAATTTAATACAAATTCCTAAAATTCTAATATTAACAATATATTTAAAAATGAAGGACTAACTTTAGTGTTTAGACATGTAATAACAACCACGTCACTAGGGTTATTATTTCTAATTTAAGTCACTTCGAATTTTTTTAGACCTATACCCGAATATTTCATGTATCATATTCAGAATATTTTAAGTCCAAAATTTTTTTATAATAACCAAAATTCCATATTTAACCAATAATGGCCAAAGTGCCCTTAATTTACCGAAAGCCTATAAATCTCATTTTCGATAATATCTTACTCAACCATCATTTGATTATATCACTTATAACATAATTTATCAATTCCAAAAATATTATCATGCCATAATCATTTTTCACATTATCATAAAATGACTAAAAATACCCTAACAATAACTAAAATATCTAATTTTTCACTAAACCGTATAAATTGGATATCATAATTTTCCAACCCTTAATTTATTACATCACCACATAAATTAACCATAATAATTTATGAATTACCACAATTTATCAAATCCACATTACAATACCATAAATCATACTATCTCACTTAGGTTTTTTCAAGATATGACTTATCGTAAGAATATTGTATAAGTGCATACTATCTCATCTTATTCAATTTCCATCTTACAATACCACATCATCCCATGATAATATTAACATGAAATTATCAATGTAATAATAACAATCATGGCCAAGAAGAAACGAGTGTCCCTAGGTCTTAAACCTCACGTACATGGTGCTACTAAGGACCTGGACAGTAGTTTTCTTGTCGAGGCAGAAGGTTCCGTTGATGCTGCTAAGAATCTCAGTAAGTTTTCAGAGAATGTCGCTGATGTGGCTGCTGTCGAAAGCAGCCATGTGCTTCCTGCTGAAGATGAGTTGATCGACGTGAGTATGCATGGGACTGATCAGTTACACATTATGGCGAAGTAGGTTAGTCTTCCTTCTTCTCCTGGAACTACACATGCAGGGATTTCTATCGACTCAGGTATGCCTATGGATGGGGCGCTTGCAAAGGAAGGTTTTTCTGGTTCTCCGGCTAGGGTTTCAATATGGAGTAGGCTTCAGCCTGCGTCTCCTCCATCTTCATCTTGGCGAGATGTGGTCATTGGTAACAGGAATCCTCTTCATGGCCAACATCTGGATTTTCATAATCCTGTTTATGAAAGAGGTCGAGTGGTTGTGAAGCTGGATAAGGAGGAAGTAGATGCAGAAGCAGCTTGCTGGGCGACTACCTTGGTAGGCTTTGTTTTCGGCCAACCTCCTTCTTTCACACAGATGCAGAACTATATTAGACAGCAGTGGCATTCTCGTGAGATCCCTCAAATTATTCTGCATTCTTCTGGCTTCTTTTTGTTTAAGTTTAAGTCACAGCAGGATGTTGAGTGGGTTTTGAGTCATCATTGGATGTTTTTTAATAGGCCTTTTGTTCTTAGAAGGTGGCATAGGCGACTTCAGTTTAATCCAGATGAGTTACAAGTGTTGCCTCTTTGGATTAAATTTCCAAATCTTCCTTTGGAGTATTTGTCTAGCAGTGCTCTTGGAAAGGTAGCTAGTGCTGTGGGTAGGCCAATGTGCACTGATTCGATTACTGCTTCTCGAGATAGGGCATCTTATCCTAGGGTCTTGGTTGAGGTGGATGTTAAGCAGCCTCTATTGGAGTCTTTCACAATTTTAGATCCAGAAGGGATTGAGGTTGAACAAAAAGTTGAGTATGAATGGAGACCTTTTTATTGCCCTATCTGTGATTGTTATGGCCATGATCAAAAGAGATGCATGCAGTTGCAAAATGGTTAAAGTACTGGCTCTGTAGTTGAAGGTGAATGGAGGGTTATTCGTGATAATAGGAAGGGTAAGAGACCTCTTGTCGATGAGCATTTATCTCAGGCCAATGCTGCACATTCGGAATCTGTAAAGAAGACTGGGCCTGGGGTGCGATCACGGCTTGCTCATGCTGCTACTGGTGTTGCTACGGGTTCTGCTATTAATTCTGGTTCTGCTAATGGTTCTGCTTATGGTTCTGCTATTGATGATAATGTTTCTGGTGCTACTAATGATGCCACTGCTGTTCTTCCATGTCTTATTTCTAATTCGGGTTCGGGGGTTGCTATTAATTCTGGTTTTGCTAATGGTTCTGCTATTAATGCTAATGTTTCTGGTGCTACTAATGATGCCACTGCTGGTATTCCATGTCTTATTTCTACAGCTCCTGCATGTTCTACTCTTATTTCTACAGCTCCTGCATGTTCTTCTATTATTTCATCAGCTCCTGCTAATGCTGCTAATGGTGCTGTGGATTCTGGTGCTGTAAGGCCTGCTATTGTTGAGGAAGTTGCAGGTGGAGGTATCGAAACCAGTGGAGTCAGGAAGTTGAAGAAGCAAGTTCGATTTTCTGAGCCAAGGCTTACTCGATTTAGAGCTAGTGCCATGGGTGTACAAGATGGTGGGGAGGGTCATTTGAACTCTACTCATGCAGAGGTAATTGATCGAAGAGGAGTGGCTGCTTATCTTGATCATGCTAGTCATGATTAGTTCCTGGAATGTAAGAGGCCTGAATAAAACTTCCAAGCATAAGGAAGTTAAAAGATTTTGTGCTAGATATAAAATAAGCTTGGTAGGATTATTGGAAACTAGAGTTAAGGAATCCAACTTCAGTGCTATTTCTCAGAAGATGTTTCAGGGATGGGATCTCATGCATAATTATTCCCACCACCCTAATGGTAGAATATGGATTCTGTGGAATCCTTCTGTTTGGGTTATGGGTAATTATAAAATACATGGGCAGGCTATGTTGTGTCATGTTACTCATGTTCCCTCAAATGTCAGGTTTTGGGTTGCATTTGTTTATGCATTTAATTCAGGAAGAGACAGGAAAGTCTTGTGGCAGTGGTTGAAGGACAATTCCCCTGGGCAGGAACCTTGGTTACTTATGGGGGATTTTAATGTGGTGATGAAGGATTCTGAGAAGTATCAAGGTAGATCTCTTCTTGTGTCAGATGTGGAAGATTTCAAGATATGTTGTGATGATCTTCAGCTTTGTGATTTGCAAAGCCAGGGATGTCATTATACATGGTCTAGTCATAGACAGGGAGATGAGGAAGTTTTGTGTAAATTGGATAGGGTCATGGTAAACTTATCATGGCTTTCTACCTTTCCTCATTCTGTAGCGGAGTTTCTTAGTCCACTATTCTCTGATCATAGTCCTATTCTTACTCATCTAAATGCTGATTGTTTGGTTGGGCCTAAACCCTTTAAATTTTTTCAATTCTGGGCAGATTCAGAAGATTTCTTACCTATGGTTCAAAATGTCTGGAGGGTCAAGATGGGAGGTAATTTGCTGCTCAAAATTTCTAAAAGATTGAGCCTACTTAAACAGGATTTGAAAATATTTAATAGAGATAATTATGGCTCCATTTCACACAGAGTCAAAGTTGCTAGAGGGGAAGTGGAAACTTTGCAGGCACAGTATTTAGCTAACCCTGGGCAGCAGGCTAATCGTTTGTTATTGCAGGAGCAAGAGAAGAAATATTTGCATCTATTACATTGTGAGGAGCTTTTTTATAAGCAAAAGGCTACCAATACTTGGCTTTCTTGTGGTGATTCTAACCACAAGTATTTTTTTGCCAAGGTAAAAGAAAGACAGCAGAGGAAGACATTAACTAAGATAATAGATTCCAATGATAATGAGATCAGAGGTGCAAAATCCATTCATGAAGCTTTTAATTCATATTATCAGGAGCTGTTGGGCACAAAGGTTGATATGGAGGCAGATATTATGTTAGTTGATTGCTGTAAGTTAGCTCCTCATTTATATGATGGTCTTTCTGCTCCTGTTTCTGAAATGGAGGTTAAAAAGGTTGTTTTCTCTATGGGGGATTTTAAAGCCCCAGGTATTGATGGTTACTCTGCTGGTTTCTATAAAGTTTCTTGGCCTATTATTGCTAAAGAAATTATATGGGCTGTAAGAGAATTCTTTTCTACTGGCTTTCTTCCTAAAAGGTTGAATATTACTTCTCTAACTCTCATCCCTAAGCATGCTGCTGCAACTAGGGTTAATGAATTTCGACCTATAGCTTGTTGTAATGCGCTTTATAAAATCATTGCTAAGGTCATGGTTCAGAGATTACAGGCCCTTATGCCTCAGCTTATTGATCTTTCACAAAATGCTTTCATAAAAGGCAGAAATATTGGTGAAAATGTGCTGTTAGCCCATGAACTAGTAAGGAGGTATTCTCACAAGGGTATTTCACCAAGATGCATGATTAAGGTTGATCTCAAAAAGGCTTATGACATGGTGAATTGGGATTTTCTGCAGAGTGTTCTGAATCTTTATGGCTTTCCTCATCATTTTATTAAATTGATCATGGCATGTGTTACTTCAGTGTCATATTCTGTATCTCTTAATGGTGTTTTGACCCCTCCTTTCCCTGGCAAAAGAGGGTTGAGGCAGGGTGACCCTCTTTCTCCCTATCTTTTTGTGCTGGTTATGGATTATTTCTCTGGTTTACTAAAGAAGCTTTGGATTGACCCAAGATTTCAAGCTCACCCTAGGTGTAAGCGTCTCCAGCTCATAAATTTGAATTTTGCAGATGATGTCCTTTTGTTTAGTAAAGGAACTTTGCAGAGTGTTCTATGCTTGAAGGAGGTATTGCACCAATTTACTGCAGTCTCAGGGCTTATGGTAAATCCTACAAAGTGTGCAGTTTTCTTTGGAGGAGTTACTATAGAAAACCAACTCAGTATTCTAGATTTACTTGGCTATTCAGCAGGTACTTTTCCTATTACTTATTTGGGCTTACCATTATCTTCTGCAAGGCTTTCCTCTGCTCAATTACAGCCACTATTGGATAAGATGACTGCTAGATTGAGGCATTGGAGTACTTTATTTCTATCTTATGCTGGGCGAGTTCAACTTATTAAATCTGTGCTTTATGGCATTCAACTTTACTTTAGTCAAGTTATTCTTCTACCGAAGAAAGTTTTGCACTGTTTTATTAGTCTGTGTAGAACTTTCCTGTGGTCAGGAAAATTGAATATCAGAAAGCACTCTCTGGTGGCTTGGGAGGCTCTGTGTTCACCAAAGCAGGAAGGGGGACTCGGCTTTTTAGACTTACAGTTATGGAATGTTTGTGCTTTGGGCAAGCTGTTATGGAATATAGCTGGAAAAAAGGATACTTTGTGGGTTAAGTGGGTTCATACAGTTTACATCAAGCAAGGTACTCTCTGGGAGTATTCTCCTTCGTCTTACAATTCTTGGCTCTTTCTCAAAATCCTTCAGAGCAGAGATATAGTAAAGGAGTTTATTATGAATTGTCTAGCCCAGCAGAGGGAGTACACCATTCATTCAGCATATAAGGCGCTCAGAATACACCAAGCTAAATGTGGGTGGGCTAATTTAATCTGGAGACCAGGTTCTATTCCTAGAGTACGTTTCATGGTTTGGCTTGCATGCAGAAATAGACTATTGACTAGAACACGACTTAAGGAGATGGGCATGATCTTGGATACTCTATGTATTTTTTGTCAACAACAGGAGGAAACTAGAGATCATATTTTCTTATTTTGTCCTGTTGCAGCTCTTATCTGGCAGAATATTAGAAGACTGGCTGGCAGGAGTGATCCTATTATAGGGTGGGAGCAAGAGATTAAGTCTTTGCTTACAAGAACAAGGCAGCCACATAAGAAGAAGTATCTTTTAGGATCTCTATTTACTGCTTATGTAGCTACAATTTGGCATGAACGCAATCTCAGAATTTTTCAGAACAAGTCTAGACCGTTAGGCGCTCTTTTGAAATGTATTCTTTTGCAAGTTTCTAGTATTTTTGTTAACTCTTCGCTTTCTGTTGAATTTGGGCAATGGCTAGGTTTGTTAGATGTCATTGCGTATAATGCAAGATTGTAACTTCATTTTCTCTTATTAATACTATTTCTACTTCTCGAAAAAAAAAATAATAATAATAACAATCATAATTTTTCATACAAATATATGAATTGCATACAAAACCTTATCTACTACGTGTATCCTTACCAAAAATTTCTCTAGTCTCTAAGCATGTAAAAGTTAAAATTGTCTCCTCCGCGACCATAAAAAAATTACTTAAGAAACAAGTATATGACCAAGGAAGAACTAAGGAAAAGGAGAAAAACTAAAGTAGGCATGTTACATGATAAGGTGTGTCAAAAATGGAGTTGTTGAGTAAAGAAGTAACATAGAAATGGGATAGGTGCATGTGGGACTCGCACAACTAAGGGCCTATTACTTGAGATCCTCATGTTGAAGGTGTGATGTAGCATAATAGGCTCACGTTGGTGGATGTTGGTGGCATGAATGAATGAAGTTGGAAGGATATGTGTGACATGAGGTTTTGGAGTATAGGGGATATTCTTATATGAAGTGTGGATGATAGGGGTGAGTTATGTGAGCTTCTCACGCAAGTAAGGGTGAGAAACATGAGTTTGTCATCCAATTAAGGTGTTGATAATGAGTTGAGGTAAGTAATTCAAAGTTTTGCTAAAAGAAAATGGTATATAATCAACAAACAATGCACAAGCTAGATGAGGGAAGGAAGATGGAGTATATGAAGAGGTTGTTGAGGTATTAAATAAGGACAAGAGAGAGAGAGTTCAGGGGCATATATAGAGAGGTTGTTATATGAGGTTTAGAATTGGTAGATATGGGAGGTGTACAAATCATAGGTAGAGGTTGGGTGTTTGGTTAAAAATTTTCAAAGACAGATCCTAGAGATTTGGGGAGGCAATAGCAGTGGTGATGAATGTAGGCATATGGGATTGAAGCTTAGCAAGGGGATTTGGTTGAGAGAAGTGAAAAAAATAGAGGAAGATGGAAGAAGATTAAGAATGGGAATGGGAAGGAGAAAAAGGAAAAAAAAGGGAAAAAGGAAAAAGAATTTAGGTTTAATATTAGAATTAGGTTAAATTTTTATATTAAGGAATTTGGGTAGGATTAAAATATAAATCATCTGGGGTTATGATAAGGTTAAAATATTAATTACCTAAGATAAGAGCTAGATTGAATTTGAGGTATTATATAACTACCTCGTTAAAAGAGATTTCATCCCGAAGTCAATAAGTCAAGGCTTAGAAGAAGAAAAATGATGCAAGGGAAGATGATATTAATGATTAAATCTATAGGATTTGAGATAAAACTATTGAGTTTTACCCTTTCTAAAGAGAGATAACACCAAAACATAACGCACTTGTGTTGAAGAGCTTAAGATTCATCTTACGCATGTCCTTATTTACATCCCATGTTGCCTCCTCTACTCAATGGAAACTCTAGAGAATCTTCACAATTGGAGCTGAGCTCGTACAAGTTTGTGATACCTTTGTGTGAAGAATATACAAGGTCATATCCTTGTAGGATAATAAATCTTCAAGCTAAATCTTGTTGGGTATAATCACATAGAAATGATCTACAACATACTTCCTCAGCTACGAGATTTGGAAGACATTGTGGATTGGATCTAGCCTAAGTGGAAGTGTCAAGCGGTAAACAACTTCATTGACATTATCAAGAGTCAGGTAATGAACAATATATCTCATAATCAACTTATTCTTCCTAAAAAATCTATACACCCCCTTAGTGGGTGAGACCTTCAAGAGAACTTTGTCCCTTATCTCGAACCCATCACTATGATGCCTTAGATCAACATACTTCTTGTATAGACTTTGAGCTGTCGTCGTCCTATTATGAATCAATCAAACTTTTTGAGGTGTGTCCTCAATCATATCCATCCTCAGTAAAACACTTTTTTCTAATGTTTCTCCAACATAAAAGTGTTTAACACTTACGTCCATACAGTGCCTCAAAGGGTGACATCCCTATATTGGAGTGATAATTTTTGTTATACGAGAACTCCAACAAGTGTAGAAGATCCTCCCAACTACCTCGAAAGCCCAAAACATAAGTCTATAGGATTCCCTGAATTGTTTGAATCATCCTCGAATTCTTTCCATTTGTAGGTAGGTGAAAGGTAGTATTCATCCTCCACTTACTACCCGTAACCTCTTTTAACTTTCCCTGGAAGTGAAAAAGACATCTCAAATCCCTATTGAAGACCGTGTCAATAGATTTACCATGCCACATCACAACAAACCTCATGTAAGCATTCACAAATTGATCCATGCTCCAGGTCGACTTCGTCAGCACAAACACTTCAAATTTAGATTGTATCACACCTATTGTGAGTCCTTGGTAGTCCATACACAAAATCTATTGAGATGGAGTACCACTTCCATCTCAAAAAATCTAAAGGTCCAACCAACCCTGTACGTCAGTAGTGCTCTATCTTAAAATTTTAATAGATCAAACACCTAAATATGAACTCGACTACCTTGCACTTCCTACGATGCTACCAGTAGATCTACTTATGGTCCTTATACAACTTATCCCTTCCTAGGTAGAAGGAATAAGGAGTATAATGGCATTCCTCTAAAATATAGAGCTTCAAATTAGTGCAACTCTGGGTTACACTCCAACAACCCCTATAGTGAATGCTACAATCCTCATGAATCCAAAAAAAAACTTAGTGTGAATTTCCTATATCTTTTGTCGAATCTTCTTAAGCTTAACATTCCCATGTTTCCCATCTTGGATATCACGGAACATAGTTGACGTAATAGTTAAAAAAACTCATTCAGATCTCTAAATCACCTTATTAGATCATCTCTATCCCCATCTCACCTAGCTCCTCAAGCAACTAAGTAGCTATCATACAAGACCTCAAGAAGTGTGATGTATTCCCACTCAAGGCTTCTATAATGGCTTTGGCCTTACCCTCATAGTAAATCAACTCGATATCATAGTCCTTCACTAACTCTAGCCATCTATTTTCCCTCATATTCAACTCCTTCTAAGTGAATATTTAATTGATGCTGTTATATTCGGTGAAGAATCTACATAGTTCCCTTTATAGATAGTTGTTGGGGATCAATACCAATTCGGAAAAAAAAAGATCTAGTTAGAATCAATTAGAATACACAAGAATTGAGAAGAAAAGAACACTCAAGCACATAAATTAGGGAAAAAATGATCTTATTCATCTAAAGTAATAGTCATTACAAAGAGAATTAAAGAAATCCTCACCTAAATCACTCAATTCACCAAGAAATTAAAAGAGAACTCAAGATGAGAGGAAGAAGGTCCTATACTAATTAGGGTTCTAATCGCTTGGTATTTATACTGTATGATATTGTCACAAACACGGGCCCCCCATGTTTCTTTCCAACTTTACGTCTAATTGAGCTTATTCTTGATGCTTCAGAAAGCTAACAGAAAGATCTACAATTTTCATGTTCAACACTTCACACAAAAGATGCATCAAGGTCAAATCTTCACATATTTCCAACACAGCTTACAGTTCTACTCCAAATTCCTCCGAAACACTTCACACACCAATCCAAGAAATTATACACACCAAATACAAGTAACAAGCTTAGAATTCTCCACATTGATGATGTATCTGAAGTAGTTAACACCACAAACACAAAAGACCATCTGTGAAAATCCTTGGGCCCCAAAAGGCCTCATGTTACACAAACACCAACCAATTTTGAGCAATGCTCGGACTTTCTCACTGTTAATAGATTCATTAGCATATCCGCCGAAGTCTTAGTAGTAGCCACCTTCTCCAACACAACCTATCCTACATCAATAGTACCTCAGATGAAGTGGTATCTAATATCAATGTGCGTCATCTAACAATGGAAAGAATTCTGATTATTTGCCAAATAGATAATACTCTAACTATCACTACGAACAACGGGAGCACCATGACCAAACCCAAGCTCACGAACGAAACCACCAAACATAGAAGCTTCCTGAAAAGCCTCAGTTATAGCCATATACTTAGTCTTAGTAGTAGACAATGTAGTCACATCTTACAAAGGTGAGTTCCAGCTAATTACCGAACCATGAAGACAAAACACCTAACCTCTAGTGGATCTTCTATTATCAAGATCTCCACCATAATCAGAGTCAACAAACCCCGTCAACATATTAGTCGACCTCCCATACTCCAAAAAAGCTAATATAGTAACCTTTAGAATCCAGTTCACCACTTGCCAATGAGCCTTGTTGAGATTCACCACATATCTACTCACAACACTCACTGCTTGAGCAATATTCGACTTGGTACAAACCATAGCATACATCATGCATCCTATAGCATTAGAGTAGGGAATTGTGGTCATAAACTCCTCCTCACCTTTATATTTGGGGTAATCTAAAGCAGAAAATCAGAAGTGAGTTGCCAAGGGAGTACTATCAGACTTGGCATCAATCATATAAAACCTCTCTAACACCTTGTTCACATTCTGCTCTTGTGACAAGTAAATACGCTTCTATCTACGATCTCGAATGATCTCCATGCCAAGAATCTTCTTTGCAGCTCCCAGATCATTCATCTCAAACTTAGTCTTCAACATTATTTTTACCTTGTTAACTTCAGACAAATCTTTTTTTGTAATAAGCATGTCATCGACACATCACAAAAGATACACTAGAGAACCATCACCAACCATCTTCAAGTATAGACATCCATCGTAATCACTCCTAGAGAACCCATGCTCAATCATAAACTAATCAAACCTATTGTACCATTATCTAGGCGACTACTTCAGACCATATAGTGACTTATTCAATAAGCACACATGATTCTGCTTGCCGTCAATAACAAAACTATCTGGTTGGCACATATAAATCTCCTCCTCGAGCTCACCATACAGAAAAGATGTTTTAACATCAAATTGCTCTAACTCCATATCCTACATAGCCATAAGGGCAAGTAAAGTACGAACAGAAGTATGCCTGACAACAAGGAAAATACCTTGTTATAGTCTACACTAGGTATCTGAGTGAACCCGCGTGCAACTAAACAAGCCTTGTACCTCTTGTAGCTTGTTTGAACTTGTACACCCACTTACAATCAACTATTTTCTTCTTCTTGGGAACCTATACAATTTCCCATGTATGATTCTTCCATAGAGATTACATCTCCTGCTCCATAGCAGCACACCACTGATTAGAATCAATACTAACAATGGCATCTATGTATGACACTGGCTCTTGTATATCAAACACTGTCTCCGAACTAACCAAACCTGCTAACTCCTCAAAGCCATATCTCACAAGACACTTCACAACCCTCCATGGTATACTTGGAGCACCGCCCCTATGCTCCACATGCGCTTGGTTCCACCCCCTTTAGGAATAGTGGGTCTCATACTAGAAGAGTCTGACTAATCCAAATCAACCTCTACCTCCACCTTATCTATAACACCACTTTGATTCTCCTACTCCACCTCTTCACACAATCTATTAGAAGAAGACTTGGTCTTTCGGAGGAATATGGACTCATTGAAGGTAACAACCCTGCTAGCTAAAAACTTGGATACAACTAGGTCTTATAACCTGTACTCCTTCACATCAGATATATAACTAAGAAAAATAAACTTCTTGACTTTAGGCTTGAGCTTCCCATCATTTACATAAGCATAGGCAATACATCTAAAAACATGTAAATCAGAATAATCAGCTTCTTGCCAGCCATACCTACTCAGGTGTCTTTAAATCAATAGAATGATTGGGTGACCTATTCACCATGAACACAAGTGAGATGCCTAGCAATACCATGGTCCTCATAGTAATTAGTGAAACTATGTTCCACAAACTTGAGGCCATTATTTTTCCTAAGACACCTCACCTATCTCCTAGTATGCTTTTCTAGTAAGGTCCTTCAACGCTTGAAAACACCAAAAATATCATTCTTAGTTTTAATAAAATAAGACCACACCTTTCTAGAGAATTCATTAATAAATGTCAGTAAATATCGCGAACCATCCTTGGAAACCACCCTTATAGGACCCCACAAATCAGAGTGAACATAATCCAGAATCCCCTTCATACTATGTGTAGCCTGTGAAAAGCTAACCAGCTTCTGCTTGCCAAACACACAATGCTCACAGAAATACATAGTACATGTACTCATCCCATCTAGCAACCCTCTCGCGGAGAGTTTAGTCAAGCCTTTGACTCATGTGTCTAAGTTACATATACCAAATTCTAGTACCATCCGAGTTAGACATACTCGATGATGTTACCGTATCTTCTTCCTCAACAGTGGAACCCACAAGCTCTTATAGTGTCCCGACCCTCTTGTCTTTCAGTCTAACAAGAGCCCCCCTAGTAATCCTCATTGTGGCATCCTCGATTACACAACAATATCCATTACAATCCAAGGAACTCAATGAAATCAAGTTCTTGGTAATCTTAGATACATGTTGAACATTAGACAATGTTTCTACCACACCATCATGCACCTTCACCTTCACTGCCCCAATCCTAGCAACTTTGCATGCAGCAACATTACCCATCAGAACTACTCCACCTCGAGCCATCTCGTAAGTTTGGAACCAGTTCCTTTGGGATAAATATGGTAAGAGCAACCAGATTCCAAGATCTACCTTTCCACAATCTTGGTTTGACTATCAATGGTAGTTAACACATCACCATCACTATCATATTGGGCTATAACAACATCATCCTTTATGCCAGATGATTCACCACATTTATCTCCAGATTTCCTTTTAGGACAAAACCTCTTGATATGGCCATTCTTGTGACATCCATAGCACATGATACTTCTTGATCTGTTATTCCTCAACTTTGACTTTGACTTCTTCTTCTTCTCACTAAAACTCCGTTCTTGAGTTCCGCCCCTAGCTACAACTCCCTCACTATGTGAGTCACTAGAACTACCTTCGGTTAAGGAATTCTCAATCAGTTCCCATTGTAGTAGGGAAATCTCGACATCACAAAGAATCAACTCATCATCCTTCCCATACAGTATGGTCCCACAAAAATATTTGTAATCAGCAGGCAAAGAGTACAACAATGTAATAGCAAGATATTCATCCTCCAATTTGACATCTATATTCCTCAGATCCATAACTATCGAGTTAAATTCATCAAGATGATATTTTAGGGATTGTCCCTAACCTAATTTCAACTCGTGTAACTTGCTCTTCAATAACAAATGATTTGTCACCGACTTCATCATGTATAGAGACTATAGCTAGAGATATAGGGATGATGTCTTTGTTTATTTAGCCACCTCGCACACGACCTCATTAGACAAACACAATTGTATGGTGGAAAGGGTATTTTGTTCTATCTCCTCAAATTTCTCATCTGTCATCAAATTGGGCTTCTTTGATTTCCCGATTAATGCCTTCTCTAATCCATTCTAAATTAAGATTGCCTTCATCTTCAACTTCTATAAGCCGAAGTTCAATGGCCGATCAAACTTCTCTATATCAAATCTTATAGGCATTCCATAAACGAACCATGTGCTCTTATACCAATCTGTTGGGGATCGATACCAAATCAAAAAAATAAGACCTAATTGGAATCAATTAGAACACACAAGAAGACTTGAGAAGAGAAGAACACTCAAGAATACAAATTGGAGAAATAGATGATCTTATTGATGTGAAGTAATTGTGATTACAAAGAGAATCAAAGAAATCCTCACCTCAATCACTCAGTTCACCAAAGAATTACAAGAGAACTCAAGTGGCGCTATACTAATTAGGGTTTTAATTGCATGGTATTTATACTGTACGAGACTGTCACAGACACAGCCCCCCGTATGTCTATCTAGCTTTGATAGTCTTAAGTATTTTAGCCACAACTTATTTGTTTGACCTCTAATCGAGCTGATTATTGGTGCATTGGAAAGATAATAGAAACGTATACAATTTTCATGTTCAACACTTTACCAAATACTAGTTGCATTAAGGTCAAATATTCACATTTTTCTAGCATAGTTTATAGTTCTACTCTAAATTCTTCCAAAACACTTCACACACCAATACAAGCTATTATACACACCAAATACGAGTCACAAGCTCATAATAGTGTCTCTAATTCTTCAGCGTGAAGCTAAATGTGGCCAACTCCAAATTATGTGTCAGGTAGCTATACTCATGATGATTCAACTGATGGGAAGCATAGGCGAATACCTTACCATGTTTTATTAACACACAACGTGTTATGTGCTTTGATTGATTACTATAGACCTCAAACACGTCTGATCCCGATGGTATAGTTAAAACTAGTGTTGTAGTTAAACACCACTTCAACTCTTGACATGTACCCTCACAAGCATCATCCCACTAAAATATGGTGCTCATCTTTAGAAAGTTCTTTAAGTGAAGAACTACCTTCACGAAGTCCTAAACAAAGGGGTCGTAGTACCCAACCAAAATCTTTATCAAATCC
Organism: Tamarix austromongolica; assembly: GCA_039764185.1. Taxonomy (NCBI): domain Eukaryota; kingdom Viridiplantae; phylum Streptophyta; class Magnoliopsida; order Caryophyllales; family Tamaricaceae; genus Tamarix; species Tamarix austromongolica. Next base: position 67,372,750 of record CM077811.1, read on the forward strand.
ACAATGAATGATCTTATTGAAACAACATGACCCAAAAATGAAACCACTTAAAGTCAAAACTTGCACTCGAAGAGTTTGGCATAAAATCTGCTCTCTTGGATGAATGACAAAATATCATGACTATGCTTCCCATGATCCTCTCAACTCAAAGAGTATACAAAATGATCAAAGATTGGGTGGAAGATCCTCATCAGCCATCATTGTAATCCCCCAAAAATTTAGAAAACTTATACTTTAATAAATAGCTTTCATTTGAAATAAATTAGCTTGAAAAATTATTAAGTTTAATTATTTTATGGATTTTGAGTATATAAACTTGGATAGGAATATTTGATAAATTAAAATAAATATTTTGTTATTTTATCATACTCTTTTTATTTAAATAATTTTTGCCAAACCAATATTTTACTAAAATTACCCTCTTTGAGCCCATATATTTAATTATATTAAATTAAATTATTAAATAAATTTATTATTTAAAATATTAAATCCTATTATTTGATAAATTAAATTATTTTAAGTCCTCCCATTTTCCCATTTTCCTTTTCTTTTTTTCTTCCCTTCTCCTTTTTCTCCTTTTTCCTCCTTTCTTTATTTTTCATTTTTTTCTCCTCCTTTGGGCCGCCCGCACCAAGCTTGCTTCCTCTTCCCCTTACGCATGGGCCTCCGGCCCATTTCCTTCCCTTCTCTCCTTCTCCTGCGCATAGCCCAGCCACATCCCGTCTCTCTTTTCTATTTTTTTTCCCAGACCAGACCGGCCCTATCCTTTATTTTCTGTGCCGCTTTTCCCGCTCGCCCTCCCCTCCACTTCCTTCTTTCTTCTTCCACACTCGACCACCATCCTCTGCCATGCTCGAGCACGCTGGCTGCACCTGCAACTACCATGCCCGACCACCACCTGCCTCCCTACTACTCCCTCTCTCTCCCCCGTCATTTTCTTTCCTAATTCGAACCAAACTAACCCCTATATCCCAATCCCGCATGCCCTTTTCCTTTCCTTCTTCTCCCCTTCCCTCTCCCTGCCAAGCGACCACCCCTACCACGCTACTGCAGCCCCGACCGGCCACCTACTCCCCCTATCTCTCCCTCTTCTTTTTATTCTCCTCAACAGCATTTCTTGCCCCATTTTTCAAGCCTTACTTTCCCTTCCCCAATTCTTTTCTCTCATTTTCTCCTCCTTCCCATTTTCCCCAATTTTTGCACCACCGCCGCTTACACCGCCACACCTGCTACTGCCCTACACTATCACGCCACCCCCTCGAGCCACCCTACAGTCCCCTTTTTCCTCCCCTCCTCTTTTCCCTTCTTTTCCTTCCTTTCTCGACAGCCACCCTTCGCCGCCTCGTCGCCGCCTCTGCTGCCCTTGGCTGCCAACAACCCATCCCCAGCCTCCATCTACACCCCTTCTTCACTCCTACACCTTTCCCTTGCCTCCAATCCTCCCCCATCTACCTTCTTTCCTAGCCTAAATACCCCAACTCGAACCATCTCCCCCTCCCTTCTACCTCACCACCTTCGACCCTTTTCCTCCTGTAGCCTGCATGTGGCTCACGTTGTTCATGCAGCGTGAGCTCCACATTGATTTGGGAATTAAATTGTTTAAATTTTTGAGGTATATTAATAGTTAAGTAAAGCGTATTATTAATTAAGTTTTCATAAAACTTTTATCCTTTTAATTTCCTACTTCTAATATAATAATTATTGACATTATTTTTTAGGTGTTGATTTTACTATTTAAAGCTTGAATCTTTAACCGGGATACCGGTAAGATTCAATTTTTTTGGGAATTAAGGTAATCGTTAAACCCCACTTAAACGCATGGATTAACGTATGCTAGCACATTAGGGATTTTAGTATGATTTTATGCATGTTCTATGTTGCCTAGTATGATATATGTGGTTGTTTATATTGATTGATAAAAAAGAAAAGCATGCTAGATTTTGTGCCATGTGTAGAGATGATACTTAAGGAAGGAGTTTGATTATTGATGGAAATGTTAAATGTTTGTCTATAATGTATTATGTCATTAATACATGAATAATATTATTGTGAGCCTAAGGGTATTTAAGTAATATGCCTATGTAAGTATGTGATCTTATATATGTATTTGCTAATGAGTATTATGTTGAATAATAACAAGTTGGTGGAGTTAGATGATAAGAATGAAGTACTAATATTAGTATTTTATGTAGTGGTGGTAAATTCATAAAAGTGGTGTAATAAAGGGGTAAAATTGTAATTTTATCTGTGAAAGGTTATTTCGGAAATTTTGGAGTAAAAGGGTGAAACGGTAATTTTTGTAAGTAAAATGCCATTTTGGTAATTCTGGAAGAAAAGGAAAAATAGTAATCTTGTAAGTAAAAGGGTAATTTGGTAATTTTAAAAAATAAGGGTAAAATGGTAATTTTATAAGTAAAAGGGTATTTTGGTAATTTTGAAAGAAAAGGGTGAAATGATAATTTTATAAGTAAAAGGTCAAAATTGTAAGTTGTAAGAAAAATGGGTATTATGGTAATTTTGGAGGCAAAAGGGCAATATGGTAATTTCATGATTAAATGGCAAAATGGTAATTTTATAAGTACAGGGCATTATGGTAATTTTGGGAGTAAAGGGGGTAAAGTGGTAATTTTGGAAGAGAAGGGTAAGAACGGTAATTTTGGAAGTAAGGGGTAAAATAGTAATTTTGAATGTAAAAGGGTATTATAGTAATTTGCAAGCAAAAGGGTAATATGGTAAATTTGGATGTAAAGGAGTAAAATGGTAGTTTTATAAATAAGAGGATATTATAGTAATTTTGGTAGTAAAGGGGTAAAACGGTAAATTACGAGTAAAAGGGTAAATTAATAATTATAAATATGGAAATGGGTAAATTGGTAAATATAATCATTGAGAAGGGTAAATGGGAAATTGTAATAGTGGGGAAGGGCAAGTTAGTATTTATAATAATGGAGAATGTTAAAATTGGTAATTATAATTATGGAGAATGGTAAATTAATAATTATAAATATGGGAAAAGATTAAATCGGTAATCATGATAATGGAGAAGGATGATTTGGTAATTTAACCAATAGGAGGGTAATTTGGTAATTTTGATACTGGATAAGGGCAATTTGGTAATTTATCCAATTAAATGGGCAATTTGGTAATTATGATAATGGAGAAGGGCAATTTGGTAATTTAACCGACTAAAGGGAAAATTGGTAATTATTTAACCAACTAAAGGGGAAAATTGGTAATCGTGATAATGAAGGAGGGTAATTTGATAATTTATCCAACTTAAGGGCAATTTAGTAACTATAACAAGGAGAAGTGCAATTCGGTAATCTAACCAACCAAATGGGAAATATAATAAGTGTAGCAATTATGAGGAGTGAATGGTGATCTAAAAAGCGTAGGAGATAACTTGGTAACCTAAACCGGATAAGGGGTAATTTGGTAATTATGCAACCTGAAGGGTAATAGGATAATTTGTCAAGTAAGGAAGGGATGACTTAGCAATTATATAAGTAAGGGGTAAATAAGTAATTTATACCTAACATGTCGTTGTGATTGTGGAATTTCATAATATGATTCAAATAATGCTGATTAGCAAGGTAAGAGTAATTAAAAATTAGTAAGTATCATGAGAACAAATCCTAATTCGGGATTAGATGAGATTATGATGGCCTTAATGATTTCTTTGTGATATCTTGGATAACCATCTCAATAAGAAACGACTAATGATATTAGAATGATTGACAGTGAATAAGTATCTGATTATTGTGCTTTTTGTGATCACCTTAATAAAGACACTAATACTTAAAGTGAAAGACCTCAAGATCGGGAATGGTAGCTCTTAAAGTGAAAGACGTGGTTTGGCCCACGATTATTCTAATATTTGCCGGTGTGCCTTTGTGCCCCAGCCAGGCTCTATATCTTACTCTATCTAGCTTTACGGACCTATTTAGCGGGTATACATACTTATGGATTAGGTTTCCTTGTCGGTAGGGTACTGAGTAGCTTTATGCACCTGTATGACCAGGGTACCTTTGCGTCCCTGGGTTCGTGGTTCAAGAGTACTGAGTGGCTTGTACGCACCGGTACGACAGGTGTACCTTTGTGTCCCGGGTTCTTGATCTCCCGTCCGAGGCAAATAAATAGAATTGTTGTGCTAGTTAAAGAAAGGAAAAACACTAATCACGAAAGTGAAAGATTAATGAGCCAGGCCCAGTTGACTTATGATTTTGAGTACCGATCCACCAGTTATAATAGTGGCCTAGGAGCGTGTTGCCTTGGCAGATAAAATTGAGTACCGGTCCACTGGATATAATAGTGGCCCAGGAGCATTTTGCCCTGGATGATGATTATATGTATTCCGGTCCACCGGTTAAAATAGTGGGGGTTCCGAACTTAATAAAACAAGCATTGGATGTGAATAAATTATGGAAAGATATTAATCACTTATAGAGGAACACCTTGTGAGTCGGGGCCAGACCGGTCCACCGGCGAATAATAGTGGCCAGGAGCGTTCCTCCCTAGAGACCGATCCACTGGAAATAATAGTGGTCAGGAGCGTTCTGCCCTGTATGTATTCCGGTCCACTGGCTATAATAGTGGGGATTCCCGCACTCATTTGAATATATTTAGAGAGATGATGGAATAATGATATACTAATGGCTTAAGTCCTAAAAGCATCGATCGTACTTTGTAACTTGTTTATAAGTGATAGACTTGTTATGTATGTGAATGTTATTTATGCACCTCTCCTTACATATGTATATAGCTTGCATTATGTGTCGCATTACGGGCCTGTTTTGAAGTGTGGTATTAAAGGGTTACTTAGTACCATAGTACTGAAGGGTTCCATTCGTGGGGCCCCTACCTATTCAATGGGCAATGTCTCTTGCACGTTCTTTTTCAAGTGCAATTCAAGTGGGTAACGGAAGAGAGCATAAGGAATTATCCGAGTTTGTAGGGTTTCATCTCTTTCCCCTTTTAGCCCTGATTTAAATGTAACTTGTATTTGTATCCACCCTTGGTGGATTCTATCCTCGTAAAAGGTTATTACGCTACTCTGATTTAAGTATGTTGAATTCCTTGTAAATTGTATTTTATTTTTTTTAGCCTTAGCACTTGGTACTGGAACGGTATGAGTGAACCGGTTTGGTACTAAGTGTGGCGGTAATATCCCCGAAATTCACAGTTTGTTGTTTTGCTTCTGCTAATCTTTTAATAAAACGAAATTTTTCAGTAGTGAATTTTGGGGGTGTTACAATCATCAAGTCCATTAATACGACAAACACATTGGTAAGCCCAAAAGGCATTACCATAAACTCATAGTTCCCATATTGTGTCCTACAGGCTATCTTCATGATGTCTACCTTGGTGATGGGTAACAAATGATTTCCCAACCTCAAGTTTATCTTTCAAAAGATCTGACCCCTCCAAAGCTAGTCAAATAAGTCATCAATCCTTGGGAGTATCTATCAATTATTTACCATTAACTATTTCAAACCAAAAACATTTATACACAAACAAAGACTCCTATCCTTCTTCTTCATGAAGAGAATCGTTGCTCCCCATGGAGACATACTTGGGCGGATATACCCATGAGTCATAAACTCCTCTAGTTGTGACTTCAAATCGTGTAACTCTACTAGTGCCATTCATAAGGGTGTCTTCAAAACTAGCCTTGCCTTTGGTATTGGATCAATGGCGAAGTGCATCTCACATATTGGGGCATAATCAGTATCTCTTCTCAAAACACATCATAAAATTCCCGAGTAACTATAATGTTCTCCAACACCGAAACATCCTTATTTAACTCCTAAACACCACACATATACATAGGGTAACCTCTCTACACCAACGAATATAACAAATGGGAATATATGACTTTCTTCATAGGATTAGGCTTGCATCTTCTATAAGAGACCCCAACACGCTGAGATCCATATAACACTACTCACTCCAGCACACAATATATCAATGCTTAGTATCTCCCAGATATATCAACTCCAAGGATCACATCAAAGTCTTATAAGCCCATCTCGACTGATTCCAAAAGGAATTCTACCCCTTTTATCTCTAAGGCTACATCAAAGTAAAGTCTTGTGCAATTTAACCTATCCGTAGAAGGAAACATAATAGATATATGCAAACTAGCAGATGGAGATAAAGTAGCTCTAGTAATAAATGTAATAAATACAAATGATAAGGATGTATCCAAATCAAACAACACATGCACTAGTAACGAAAGGATGGTGAACATATTACTAGCCATAGCTAAATATTAATCAACCTCTACCTTGGTGAGGTCATTCAAGTGCCCAACTAATCATCCTCCTTAATATCCTCCACGATACCCTATAACACCCTGTTTTTATCCTCCTCCACCTAGAGAAAATGGGCGAGGCCCCTGTGGTCTATCCTTAACCTTCCCATCTTGTACACTAACTAGGGAAAGTGCCCTCTACTAATGTCATTGTTGGTAGTAAGTCCAATACTGATAAATTAGAAGCAAGGGTAAATTGTTCCTTGGTGTTGGAACTGACCTTAATGATGCTGGCATTCAAATAATCAGTTACCCCACCAATCACAAGCTTGACACTAAACAGAAATGCCCTAATAGTGTTGTCTTGGATAATCCTGGACATAAAAATGACACATAATTGTCTCAAATCTCCCAAATGTATGATATAACCATCCATATAACCCCCCACGTTGAGAAATAGCGGAACCACCTCCCCAATACTTACACATGAACCTTGTGTCTCCAGCTTCCTCCGGCTAAAGATGGATGCCTTCTCCTAGACCATCATAGCTACATATACCCACTTGTATAAGGTGACCAAGTTATTGAAAACCATGACACCCATCATGCTCCAGATTCTTAAATGGATCCATTACTGAACATGGTAGACCATGGTCTACTAGCTAGCCACTATACCTAAAGCAAACATCAGTAACTCCATGAACTAGAAGTGGTACTCCCATATAGCCATGCTCCCTTGGGTCAACTGCAGGATCTCCTTAAGATTATCATTCTTAAGGCTCTCAATATAAAACTTTATGCAAATTATCATCTTGACATCCTCCTAAGACATCGACATTCCTCCCATGCACGAAGAGCTACCCATCAAGCATTTACAACCCTCTAAAGAAAATAGGATGATATGCAAGCCTTGCGAGCACCTGGACAATCGACTGTGTAACACCCCCAAATTAAATTTCATTTTGAAGATAAAAAAAATCATTATTAAAACAAAATAAAGGGATGTGCCACACCAAACATGAGAGAGATGTGATCATCATCTAACCCATGCTTAATGCAAGGAAAAACAAAAAGAGAATGCATACACTAACAATATGACAATTAAAATGATAAGGATGAGAATAACATAGATAATAGAGATAGAGTTACAAAACATAAATAAATAAACCAAAGCCAAGAGTTTAAATAACTAGAAAGAACAAACACGTCCCAATAGAATGGGTAAAGCACATTTATCTAGTTAACCTAACCCTTCACTAAAAAATATATAACTCTCAATCCCGAAATAATGGCCACCTAGAGGACCACTTCATCATCCTCAATATACTCTAGCTAATAATAATAACCTTACAAATTGTTCTCACACAAATACAGTATCAAACCATTATCTATATCCAAGAATGGGACGAGCATAGGACTACAACTCTCACAAACATTGTAATATCCCAAAATCCTAATTTCTAAAATTATGGCCAAATAAGGAATTATTAGGAAAATTGATTATTAAAATTTATTTACTTAAAATGTAGAGAGTTAATTGAGATAGATTAAGAGGAAAATAATAAAGAATTTAATTGGAAGAAAATTTGGGTATTTCTCTAATTAGCATGGAGGTTAAGGAAATTTATCCAAAATAGCCTAACTAATTTAAAAATGGATTTAATTATTATAATTAAAATAATTATTATTAAAATTATATATATAAATTAATTATATAAATAAATAGATACCCAAATACCTCCAACCCAACCATTTTATCATTTCTCCATTTTTCCATTTTCCTTTTTTTCCTTTTTCTCCTTTCTTTTCTTTTTCTTTCTCCCTCCTTTATTTTTTTTCTTTCTTCTTCTTCCCCCGGTTTGGGCCAGCCGTCGGCCCAAATCTCCTTTCTCCCCCCCCGTCTCGCGCGCCCGGCCTACGCAGCCCAGACCCCCCGCATCTCCTTCCTTCTTCTCGCCCGCGGCCCAGCGCCGTGCGACGCCGACCCCCGTGCGCCCGTGCACTGCGTTTTGCCCTCAGTACCGTCGAAACGCCGCGTCACGCTAAACGACCTTATGACCGTTGCCAGCCTTCGACGCGACGCGACGTTTTCCTCCCACAATCCTCAAAACGCCGCGTGTTGTTTTAAAACTTTATAACGCCGGCCGAACCCCCCCCCCTCTCTCCTTTCTTTCTTTTCCCTGGACCGACATGTCCACCCCGCCCTGTCTTCTTCCCCGACCTGCACGCCGACCTGCAACTCGACTTGCAGCCCCGAATCTCGCCGGCAGCCACCAGCTCAGCGCCGACCGTCCTTCCCTGCCTCTCTCCCGTCGTTCTCTTTCTCTTTTTGACCCCGACCAAGTCCCTCTCTCCCTTTCCCACGTGCCCACCTCTTTCCCTTTTTCCTCACCCCTTCCCCAACCCAGCCTGCCATGGCAGAACCTGCACCACCTGCCACCGGCCGGCCACCTGCACACCTGCCTCGCACGCCTCCTTCTCCCCTTGTTGTCTTCCCCTTCCAATTGCCTATAAATACCCCCCATTGGCAGCCCCGATCAGCTCCCTTTTCGTTTTTTTTCCCCGAAACCCTGCCTCTCCGCCGCCTCAAACAGACGGGCTTTTCGCCGTCACCGGAGACAGCCGCCGCCACCTCTGGCCACCGTTACCATCCCTGCACCTCCCTCGACAAAACCAAGCCGCCACCACCCTCCGCCTTGCCCTGCATGTGCCGCCTTCGCCGTGCAAAGTTCCTATCCCGAAAACCACCACTTCCAGCCCGTCGCCACCTTGCGCCGCCTCCTCCGCCGCTACCAGCCACCCTTCCACCCTCCGAAATGCCCAGCAGACCTCCCTCGACCTTTCCCTGCCTTCAACTTTCCCTGCCTCCCTCTCCTCCTTCCTCCCTCATCTCCCACCTCTCTCCACCACCCTCGGCCGCCGCCGTCGCCGCCGCGCGCCGCCGCCCCTTGCCACGCCACCACCCTCACTCCACTCCCCTTCACCTGCTCTTACTTTCCCCACCTCAAACTCCTCCTTTTCCCCTCCCATCTAACCGCCACCTCCATCTTTCCCCCTCTTCTCCTCCTCCACCGCCGCCGCCGTCGCCGCCACGCGCCGCCGCCGGACCACCACCAACCCTAGGTGGTTCTCCACCCATCCAAACCCTAACCCCCTTTTTATATAGCTGCTACTATTTTCTACTAATATTAATACTAATATACTTATTATTATTATTATTATCATTATTATTACTATTACTTTTATTATTGTTATTACTATTATTATTATTATTATTATTATTATTATCATTATTACCATTATTATTGTCTTTATTATTAATGTTCTTATTTTCTTACTAATACTAACATCCCTTTTAAACCCTAACCTATATTATACTTAACTTTGGTCTTATTTTTATAATTATTAGTATTAACATTTTTATTATTATTATTTCTATTATCCTTACTATGGTTATTATTATTATTGCTTAACCTTAGTTGGTTGTACTATTGTTATTATTATTATTATCATTATTATTTTTACTATTATTAGTATTATTATTATTACTATTATTATTATTGTTATGGTTATTATTATTATACTTAACACATTTGTCACCATTGTTAATAATAATACTACCTTGTCTTACCCATGTTACTTAACTCAAGCTAGTAAATATCATTTGTTTGTTAACTAAGAAGAGTACTTGAACCTTATTACCATACCATTTAACATTAACCCTAACCTCATTACTATGACACTATTATTAACTATTACTATTATTACTACTATCACTACCTTATTGTTGTAATCAAAAGCATTTGAACCCTTTTATTTTTCAAGAATGTACAACTATTATCATTATCACCCTTAGGAATAGTTACTTGTAATATTGTGACCTTATAATAATATTATTTCGAATATGACACCATTAGTAGACTTAGCCTTAAAAATGCTAGGGTTTCTCTCACTACAAACATTAGTGTCACTAGTATTAGTTTTATTATTATTATTATCACTATTTTTCTATAGTTAACATGAACATTATTATGATAAGAATAGGGCTAACGGGTCTAATAATATAAGTTTAACAATAGGTATTAAAAATAAACATATTTTGACTACTAATATTTAGTATACTAATTCTAAAGTAAAAACCCTAGTTTTTGTATAAAACCCTTTTTAGTAATAAAAACCCTAACCTTAAACTAGAATGAGGATTGATAGTAATTATAAGGGAAACTAATACTTAGCATTTTCCCCTTTTATAGGTAACCCCGACCAAAGCCCTAAGGAGTTAGAGGAGCGTGCTCCAAGCCCGGCGTCGCCTTAGGTAAGGACGAAGCTAATGGCCTTGTGCTATGTGTGAAATGGATGTGTTTGATGTTGTGTATGACATGTTGTGCCATGTATTATATGATTTGTGTATAACTTGTCTTATGTGTAGCGCAGCTTGGAGATTGAGGTACGTTGTATGTGCTTCCGTGATATGAGCATGACATGTATATGTATGATGTTTATAATGTATTATGTTATGGCCCACTAGGACATGCATGTTAGGATAAATGGCACTATGAGTTGGGAACCATCATGGGAGTCTTGAAGTTTGTATAGTGGGATTAGGGTTGTATGGTGGCATAATTGTTCGTATGGTGGTACTAATGATTTCATAGTGGTATTAATGGCTTATGGTGGTATTCGGGTTCGTATGGTGGTATTGTGATTTTATGGAGGCGTAAATGTTGTATGGTGGTATTTGTGTTTTTATGGAGGTATTACTGTTGTATGGTGGTATTAGGGTTTGTATGGCGGTATTAGGGTTTGTATGGTGGCATAAATGTTCGCATGGTGGTACTAATGATTTCACAGTGGTATTAATGGCTTATGGTGGTATTCGGGTTCGTATGGTGGTATTGTGATTTTATGGAGGTATTAATGTTGTATGGTGGCATTTGTGATTTTATGGAGGTATTAATGTTGTATGGTGGTATTTGTGATTTTATGGAGGTGATGATGTTGTATGGTGGTATTAGGGTTTGTATGGTGGTATTAATGTTCGTATGGCGGTATTAATGATTGTATAGTGGTATTAATGACTTATGGTGGTATTAGGGTTTACATGGTGGTGTTATGGGTTGTATGGTGGTATTAATGTTGGTATGGTGGAGTTAGGGTTTTGCATGGGAGTTAACGATCGTACGGGATTAGGGTTTGGAGTGATTAACTCTGGGGTGTTGTGATTAAGTGGGGTTGGAGTAACTAATCGTGATTATTGAGGACAATTAAGGTTTGGGATGGCTAAGTATGGTGGTTATGGTAGATAGGGATAAGAGTGGCTAACCACGGTTGGTGTGGACAACTAGGGTTGGTTGTGGCTGCTTAGAGTTGTTCGGTGTTATCATGTGTACCTATTGCTTGAAGGGTAGTTATGTATGTGAGATTTTATTAGTTGTGTCGAGTACATTATGAAGAGAATGATTTATGCATGTCAAGGGTGATGTGTGATTCAATAAGACACGGATAAGACACTAATAACGTAAAGCGAAAGACTATTGAGCCGAGCCTTGTGCGTTTCGTTCCGGTCCACCGGCTATAATAGTGGTCAGATGCAATTTGCCCTGTGCGTTTCGTTCCGGTCCACCGGCTATAATAGTGGTCAGAGGCATGTTGCCCCCACCGGCTATAATAGTGGTCAGAGGCATGTTGCCCTGTGCGTTTCGTTCCGGTCCACCGGCTATAATAATGGTCAAAGGCGTTCAACCCTGTGCGTTTATTTCCGGACCACCGGCTATAATAGTGGGGGATCTCAGCTCGATAGACCCAAAGTAAATAAGTTAAACCATGGGAAAAAAATACTAAGCACTTACAGTGGAACACTATGTTGAGGCGGGGCCAGTCCGGTCCACCGGTTAGAATAGTGGTCAGAGGCGTTCTGCCCTGTGTTTTTGTTTCCGGTCCACCGGCTATAATAGTGGGGTCCCCGTGCTCATATGGATTATTGAAGAATGCATGGAATGGACTTATTTCATTAATGAGAATACAGAATAAGACATCAGAAAGTGATTTGATCTATTCATGCATGTCATCGTATGTTATTTATGTGTTGAATATGGGTCTTGCGTGCTATGTGTGCTATGTGGTATGATTGTATGCTTGGCCTTAGCGCACCAGCGCCCTTACTCAGTATTGGACCCGTACTGATACTACACTGATTGAATGGGTCCTGTGATGATCCACCAATGGTGGGGAGCAGACCTCCTATGCAGGTTTGATCGGTTACAATTGTGGGGTGGAAGGCTTGGCTTGAGTGAGTAGGCGATCCGGATATTGGTCCCTTGGGATCTGTTTTATTTGCTATATTTTGTACTACGCTCCTCGCTTTGAAACCGTACTCTAAGTTGTATTCCTAAATGATATTTTAACTGTTGTTGACTCGTGGTTTTCGTGAATGGTCTATGTTAACTATGGACCTATGTTTTGATGACTCTTACTTAATGATTGTTTGGTTTAGCCTTAGCACTTAGTATCGGAACGGTAGGAGTGAACCGGTCTGGTACTAAGTGTGGCGGTAATACCCCCAAGTTTATGGTTTTAATTCTTTTGCTTCCGCTAAAACCTTTGTCTTAAACGAAATTTTTCAGTAGTAAATTTGGGGGTGTTACAAACATATCACTCTAGTGCCAAAGGGATTTTCTCAGGGATCTTCAACATCCACCACACTTGGTTTCCTAGATTAGGGGGAATACGTTCAATTTTAGGTCCACCTCGCCTACCACACTAACATTAGTGACAAGGGGCTTTTCTTAGGGATCTTCCACATCTACCACACTTGGCCTTGTAGGCTATAAGGTATAAAAGATAACCAAACCCTACGTATAAATACTAGGAAGGCCTCTAAGATTCCACTATTTGATTCCAAATACTAAACTAATTAGGTTTTTAAACACCAACCAAACATACAAGCGACCAAATTAGACGTTTAAAGTCAAAACCAAACTCAACCATACAAGGCACCACAATATTAATATTTTGATCCACATTAATTTAAGGTTAAACATGGTTGAAGTCATGATTAAAATGTTTTAATTACATGAAAAAGTTATGATACAAGTCCTAAAGTAAGATCTTCAAATAAGGAGTAAACATGGCAAACTCAGGCGGTCCAGTCATCGGTTGCTAGGACCAGCAACTAGTCTAGTTATACCAAAGCTGGGGAAAATAACATATAGTAAAACTAATTGAGTTGTTGGTCTAACCAAATGAGTGTTCATTGAAGCCAAACAATGAGTATGGAAAAATTAGTTGATGTGCCTTAGTAGAAGCCAAGACCACACTAGTCATAAAGGAACTAGTCAATGGGTTTGGCAAACCGATCGAATGTTCACGGAGACTAGTATACTGATTCATCAAACTAATCAAATATTCAAGCAACCAATTGATTGGTTCAAATATCCAAGCATGCACAAGTTTCCATATCAAGCCATATAAAAGTAGAACACAAAATGTCAATACTCTATAAAGGGATTTACGTAGGATTTCCTCTCCCACCACTACATCACACTAGTGCCAAGGAGATTTTCTAAGGGATATTCATCCACTACACTTAGTCTCCTATTCATGAGGGTATACATCAAATTTTGGGTTTTCCTCACCCAAAGTTCATTTCCATGGAACCAAATTTGTGTCTATACTCAATACTAGGACAAACATAGGAGTTAAATTCCCTTGAGCTGCTCAACCTTCCTTAGACTTAAAAAGCATCGGAAGGAGAGAGAAGAGAGGTTAAGTATATTGAGTGTGAATGTAAGAGGGTGAATGATGAGAGTTACAGAAATTGAGAGAAATAAAATGGATGACAAGAAGTAGGTAAGTTAAAGGGAAGAAGGTAGCTGACTTGTAGGTAGCCATGGCTTCCATTAGAGAAAGGAAAATAAAGGAAGGTGAGAAATACATCAAAAGTGTTTTTTAAATTTTTTACCTAAATTAGTTCATAGAATAGTTCAAAAAATGTAAAAATATCAAAAGCTTTAAAATATGCTTATTGGCAAAAATAGATTCTAATGAGAAGTTTTCATAAATATTAGAAGGATATTTGAACTAAAATCAACAAAGGATAAGAAATCATAAGACAATTATTTGATCACTTGAGGAAACTAGTCGATTGGTTTATAGTGGAATAAAAGTTCTAATTTTTAGCGTACCAATTGATTGGTTTGGGCAACCATTGGACTAATATGCCTGAAATTCATATTTTTTATTAGAATTTAAAGGTCTTATCAAAACCAAAAATAATATATTTTATATTAACATAATTCTAAACACATTTTAAAGAATTTTTGGATGGGGTATTACAACACTACCCCCTTAAAAGTGACATCATGCCAGAAGTCTATAAAAGTAAAACATCATCGTAGGCTTAAAACATGTTAAAAACCTAAGTCTTCAAGCAAAATAAAATAACACTTAAGAGTTAGGACACAAGAGAAGGGCATTATCCCCATAAAAGAGGTGGTGCTACGCATGTAACACACCTATGTGAACAAATCTAGATACTTTGTTGTGATATCATCCTTAGACTTTGAAGTGACATTCAAACGTGTACCCTAATTCCTAGTATCAAGGATCCTCGGCGGTCACACCTCATATGTAAACATATAGTCGAGGTCAATCGTCTCTGACTAGATTATACGTGGTGGATTTGCTATCTACTTCCTCAACTAAGAGATACAAAAGACAATATACATGTGCAAAAGCTTAATATGGAAGGAAAGTCAATAAACAACCTCTCCAACCTGGTTTAAAATCTCATACGATCCAATGTACTTTGGACTAATCAATTCTTGGTAAAGGGTAAATATATTAAACTCAAAATTCTACACATACATTGGGTATACCCAGGTTAAAACTTAGCATACCACGGGATTGGTAGCTTAATTCATACAAAAATTTGGTTGGGTCAACCAACCAAGACAACCTTACAACATAATATCAATGACCACTAGTTGTCTCAAAAGTAAGCGACCTATAAACATGCACCTTAATTTGTACTATTAGGCCCTTGATATCAAGGTCCTTGTCATAAAAAATAGCATCATTCTGAGCACGCCACACCATGTAGATTGTAGCGGCCAATGCACTCCTACATACTCTTGTTGTGAAAGCTTGATCATTTCTCTATCTTCTTAAGGTTGTAGTAGTACTAGCAAGAGTAAAGCAACCTCTGGTAATATCTAACCATGACCGGATAGAAAACCAACGTTGAGAAATATTTAGGCACTTGAAAAACATATGCTCATGACTTTACACATTCTCAATAAAAAAATGGACATGCTAACGGTTCATTCAAATAAGAGAGATTGTCCCTAGTATTTAATCTTTGCAATAAAGCAAGCCAAAGGAAGAAGGAATATCGCTTGGTCCTAATCCCCTTCAAGGTAATGTTAAAGTTCCTCCGAGGTTCATCTTTGTTTCGAAAGAAATCATAGGCCATTTTTGTGGAGAACTGACGGCTAGAGCTTCAAGAAGAGAGAAGCATAGAAGCTCCCTCATGCGACCCCACTCTATCATAGATGGGTTGGTACAGCTGCTAAAGCTTCTTAAAAAAATATGATGAATCATGGGAGGGTCTGAATAACTCCCAAGGACGAGACTTCAAATAATTCGAGTAAATCAATTTGGTCCACGGGATCACCTTTTCTTCCTGTAGAAACAAAATATATTTACATAAAAGAGCCTTATCCCAAGCTTGAAGATCTTTTAACCCCATTCCCCCTCCTTTCTTGGGTAGACAAAGAGTCCTCTAGGCCACAAGTAGTTTCTTACCTTGCCAAAGAAAATTGCAAAAAAAAAAAGAAATAATTCTCTGCAAGTCCATATGGGGCATTGGAAAAATACCCAACCAGAAATTCATAATCCCTTGAATAACATAATTAAGCAATTTAAGTATACCAGCAAAAGACATTAAATGTGACCTCCAAAGCTTCAAATGCTCACAAGCATCATTAATCAAAACTTCATAGGATTATATATACCTTTACCCATGCCTACTCAACCATGGGAAGGTGTTAGTATGGATTTTGTTTTAGGATTTCCTAGGACACAAAGAGGTTGCTAGGTGTGCTACAAAGGATTATATATACCCTTACCCATGCCTAATAAACCATGGAAAGGTTTTAGTATGGATTTTATTTTGGGATTGCCTAAGACACTAAAAGGCAAAGATTCTATTATAGTTGTGATGGATCGATTTTCCAAGATGGCTCATTTTATTCCATGTCACAAAACCGATGATGATACTCATATTACATATTTAAATTTCAAGGTGACCGTGAGATTGAATGGGATTCCAAGGAGTATAGTTTTGGATAGAGATGTGAAGTTCCTAAGTTATTTTTGGAAGATATTATGGAATATGTTAGGAATGAAGCTTCTATTTAGTACATCACATCATCCTCAAATAGATAGTCAAACCAAAGTTAACAATAGAATCTTGGGTACTTTACTAAGGGGATTGGTGAGTAAGAGTCTTAAGGATTTGGATATTAAGTTATCACACATGGATTTTGCTTACAATCGGAGTCCTTCAACCACAATAAGATCTAGTCCATTTGAGATAGTTTGTGGTATTAATCCATATATGTTGATTGATATGGTACCATTGAATAAAGGTGAAATGAATAATTATGATGCATAAAAGAGATTGGAGTTCTTTCATAAACTTCATCAACAAATCAAGCACAACATTGAGAAGGCAAATTAAGTATACAAGCTAAGAGAAAACAAACATAGGAGTCACCATGTACTTCAGTCAGGAGATTTGGTATGGCTTCACTTAAGGAAGGAGAGGTTTCCTAATCTAAGGAAAAATAAGCTTATGCTAAGGGTGGATGATCCTTTCAAAATACTTAGAAAATTTGGAGAAATTTCTTATGAGCTAGATTTTCCTAATTCATATAGTAGGGTATCTAGGACATTCAATGTTGGAGATATTAGTACTTACTATAGAGATGCAAATTTGATGGCAAATTCAAGTCAACAAGGGGAGAATGATATAGGAAAAAATGATCGAGACTTAGAATTTATTATTATGGAGCCTATTTTCCTTTATCTAGAGAGGATACCCTACGAATTTGAAGACAAAGAGGTGACTACATTATTAGTTATGGATGAAACTTGCAAAATAAGTCACTAGTGGGAGAGGCATGTGCATGGTATGCATGGGATACATGAGAACTTTTTTTAGACTCAATGGCATGTGTTTATATTTATTTAGTGTGTTATTATTTTTTAATTATTTTCATTATGATTGGCTAGAGTATGAAGTAGCTTTTTAAGGAGATTCTATCTTATAGGGTTTATCATATAAAATTTGCTCGGACTGGGGAACAAGATATTGCATGGGCTTGATTAGATCATATTTTTATTCCTAATTAATTAGGATTATCTTTTAATAATGAGGAGGCACAAATAGGCTATAAAAACCTTATGGATACACGTTCATATGCATAGCCAATTCAAATGAAAATACAAGTTATTCCTTATTTGAATTCTATGTGAGTTCTTCTCAATTATAATCAATTCTGTGTGAGTGATTATTATTAAAACCATTAATCTCTTATTCTGTGTGAATTAGATGTTAAGTAATATCCCTAAACCCATCCATAACCCACACCAATCATCAACCCTAGCCACCACTTTCAACATAACATTCATCATCTTCAACATATTCTTCTTACTTAATTCTACCTATTCTATATCTAAACCCTAACCTACAAACCATATCATCCCAAAACCCTAAATATTTGACCATCATCTTTATTAATCTATCATCACCGAATCTTTATCATCACATTCAAACCCTAATTGACCCATATTACCACCCAATTCATAAGTCCATAACCTTATACACATCAGGTTAAATTAAAGTTGCGGTGTTTCATACTACTAAATCGTAACTTAAATGTTTGTGGAGTGGTACAATTTAAGCTCCAAGAATGCCCCATGTGAAGATTGTTCCTTCCTTCAATACCATTTTCCTTTATTTGATCCCCGAGGATAATGATATTCTCATTAATTGAGGGAGTTATTAGAAGTGCAAGAGCAACTTGGACAATCAAAGTTGAATGAAGGTTGAATTGGTAGTATTGAACTTGCTAGCTATTTTGGAGGACATTAGTCATGAATTTGATTTACACCAGTGTCTCTAGTTTTTTACACATTTTATAGTTTGTTATTGTTTTAGTTTTTTATTATCTAGGTTTAGGGAGTATAAGTGATGATCTATCAATAGAATAAAGGTGATCCATGAACAAAGATTTATCTTTGCTACTCTAATTCTCATTTCCTTCAAATTTTCTCCTCTCTTTTCTCATTCATCTCCTTCATTTTTCTATTTTTCTTGGTGTTTCTCATTTCGATTGATTACGTTAATTGCTAACATTTTCCTGTAGCAAGCCTCAATGGTTCAATTTTCTCCTTACCCTGTTTCTTTGTTACCATCTTATTCATGATTTTTTGTCCATCTCCTATTTCTTAATGTTATATTTGGTTTGGGGTGAATAGAGGTTAATGAATGTGAATAAATTGATTCACCCTATTTGGGAATGGATTTTGTTAACCTTATCTAGGTGAGTTAGGGTTAAAGTCTCACCTTTGTTCACTCTAGGTAACCTCATTTTTGTTAACCTCCAACTTTAGGAGTAATGGAGGTGAATGTGAAAATATAAATAAATTCACTCTAGTTAATCTCAATCTAAATAGAAATTTTAAAACATTCACTTTTATTAACCCCAAATTAGGTTAATATCATCCAAAAAATATTTTAAAATATTCATCATGTTTCACCTCTATTCCCTTTGCCTAGGTTAATTTTTAATATCTACCCTCACCCACAATTTTTTAAGGGATGTGAAGGTAATGGCTAAACAACTCTGAGACTTGAAATCATCACTTTTGATGGTTTCCATTAACTAAAAGTTGTTTTGAATATCAAAAAATTTGTAATATTTATTTAAAACCCTATTTTATCATCTCCATGTGTTTCAGTTTGATTACTTGATGTTAATTTCTTATTAAATTTTAATGTATTACTACTTCAAATTTATTTCTTACCAAATTTTAATTTTAGTTTCCATAGTGTAGAAGGAAGAGTATGTTAGCAACTTTTGAATTCTAAAAATCAATTTGAACCCTAAATTTTAAAATGGTGTTTTTTAATGAGTATTAAATATTTTAAATATTAATTATCATACATGAAAACAAACTAATGAAACAAGTCATTATTTTAATGATAAATTCAATAAGCTCCAAATTGGATTCATTATTGAACCGACACAATATAATTTTAATAATAATTAATATAAATCAAACCTGAACCAATCAAATCTAATTTGTAAGCTAAGTCAATCAAAAATCTAAACTAACACCAACCTAATCCTATAGTGACCTAACATTAGCCAAACCAAATAGTAACCCGACCCGATATTAACCCAACTTCATATTAATCTAAATATAGTACCTCCTCCTAAAATCTTTTAAAATGCGTTTAAAATTATGTTGATATAAAATAAATTAATTTTAATTTTAAAAATGGTTTTAAATTCTAATAAAAATATAAATTTCAAGCGTACCAATCAACTAGTTTCCCTAACCAATCAACCTGCACGCTAAGAGATTGACACTTATATTTCCCAATAAATCAGTCAACTAAGTTGTCTAAACCGATCAACTAGTTATCCTATGGTTTCATATCATTTTTTTATTCTAATTCAAATACATTTTTGATGTTTATGAGAACTTCTAATTAAAATCTATTTGTGATAACAAGCATATTTTTGTAATTTGGGATTATTTTTCAATTATTTGGATCAATCTCTACTTTTTATTTAGCAAAAAAAATCTAAAAAAACTTTTGAGGTATTTCTCACTTTCTATCACTTCTGGTCTCACTCCAACTCATTCATTCTTATTATACGCCATCTTACACTTTAGTGCCCCACACTCAAATAAAGTCAACTCTCACTCTCTCTCTTTTTTCTGCTTTGTTATGTCAAACCAAATCTCCCCCACACTTCATTTCTTATTCATTTTAACTCCTTTGTTATGATACTTATACAAGCTCATTCTCTCACTTTCCCTTGTGAAAAAATCATAAGTTTTGAACATTTCCTTAATTTTCTCCCTTTTCGTTCTTTATTGGAAAAAAAAAAGGATTGCATCATTTCTTTTCATCCATAGTGGAATCCTTCTCTATTCTCTATTCTCTCTTCTCCTAATCATAGCCTTAGCTCTCTCTTGTTTTCCCTTTTAAACAATGAAGGATTAAGGTTTTAAGAAATGATAGAGATTTTGGTTCTCTTTGAAGCTCTATTTTGAGAGAAAGGTGGTATTATGTCATTTATTTTTCTTCTTCTTATCTCATTTTATTTAGTTTTAAAAAGGATTTTAATCATTTTGGTTCTTGATTCTCTTAGGGATTTGAGACCTTGGTAGATTCCATCAAGTTAGGAGCATTTTATGCTAGAAGTTTTTCTTGGAGTTAAAGCATAATTATCTCTAATATGACTAAGGAATTATGCTGCTTATTATGGTTTCACACTAGTACCATATTTTTGTATATGTATGTATTATGTTGAGTTATTGGATTCGAGCATGTAGCAATATTTTAATTTCGAAAGTTTTGGAGAATGTCCAAGTATTTTAATATCATATATGAGCCTGGTAAAATTTAAGCATGATATTGTTAAGTATCATCTTTACCATGTCTTATGTAAGCTTGTATATGGAAAATGTAATTTTATATGTTTTATAACATAAAATTATGCTAGGATTACATTAGAAAAGTTTGGTGAACTCTTGCAAAGTGTCAATCGTCGATTTGGGCGATGTTTAGCCCATACCAATCGACGAGTTTGCTATAACTTATCAACTAGTTGTATGAACTATCACACAGGTTAGTAGCCATGAACGATTGGTTGCTTAAACACTTGATTGGTTTGATAAACCAGTCGAATTGTCTCCATAAATAGTAGATTGGTATACCTAACACATCGACTTGTTGTTTTGTAACCATAGTGGCTTTGCCTGTTCTTAGACACAAAGACAGGTTTTTATGAACAGTTGATTAGTTAGACCAACCAGTTGACTGGTTTCATTATATATTATTTTTCCTCAAGTTTGGCGTAACTACCCTAGTCGAGTGGTCCTAGCAACCGATTAATTGGTTTCGCATGAGTTCACCTTGTTTTTTTGTTATTACTGACCTTACATTAGGATTTACATCTTAACTTTTCATGTTATTATAATATTTCAATCATGATTTCAACCATACTTAACCAAAATTTAATAGGAATCAAAATGATGAATATTATGATGTTGCTTGGATGCCTTATGTAGTTAAGTTTAGTATCACCTCTAAATATCCAATTTGTGGCTTGTATACCTTATGGTGTGTTTGTTATTGTCACTTGGAAATATCTAATAGGTTATTAATAGAATTAAATTATGATTAGTGACATCACTTAATAATTTAGTTAATATTTTGTTCAATTCTTTTTTCAAGACTTTGAAGGTAGCTAACTATGAGTTATTGGGTAGGATACCTAGTTTTTTTTTTCATTCGTTACCTATTCCCTTCTCTAGTAGGTTTTGATCTATATAGGGTGTGTGCATATTTTTAGGGTATATGCTATTGTTGTAGCAAGCCAATATGTCATCAATATCCAACAAAGATGGGTGAGTTATCCTAGTACAAACCGCCTGACTCTTCGTATCCCCATCACTTAGGCCGGTATGATATCCCAACTTATATAGCCTTCATGATAGATGCACTTAAGTTATGCTGGATGAGGTATCCCGATACAAGTCATTTCAATATACTCTAAACCTATGTAGTGGATATATTATCTCAATCTATGTTAGCGTTCGAGGCAAATGCACTCAATGTGTGTGATGGGTGTAGTGTCTCGAGATAAAATTTCCTTTAATATATTCTGACCCCGTAGAGTGGATGTAGTATCCAATTGTAAATTATACTATCATTACTTTTATTTATGGTGGAAAACTTAATGTGATCAAAATATGAAATTTAATAACTAAAAAATATATGATCATTAAATGAAAAATTATAATATTGTTTATCCTATACGAATCTAATATATGAGTTGTATTATTATTCTTTCATAACTTTCTATACAAGCATATATCCTTATATTACAACCATAAGCTTAAAAGTTATATTAAGTATGTTTATTACTCTACAATTATATAACCTAAATCGAAGCATAAACTTTCTCTGTTCACAATAATTTATTTTATATTTGTGTGGTCAAGTGATTATTAGATTAAAATAGAAAATAATTTGTATTGTTATAATTCACAACTATAGCATATTAAGGATGATATTCCAAACCAATGGTTAGCCTTTCCTTAAAGATCAAAATTTTATATTTCCAATTAAATAAAATATAAACTAACCGATTTAAATTAATTTATCCACTTTGTTGACATATGCTTTGTTATTTTTAGGTATTTAAACTCTTAATTTTAATTCTTGCTTATTTAGATTTTATGATCTCTCCTATATATAACATTTACATTCTTATTATCATCACTTTTGTCTTATTAGAGCATGCATCGGTTGTTCTTATTTCATTTTATCTAACATCAAACTTGTATTAGATAATAACTATACCTCTCCAATAGTTAATATAGAAGTAACATTCTCTCCAATAGTTAATATAGTAGTAACATTCTATTACACTATTATGACAATATCTAAAAATATACATTTTATATATTTTCAATTTATATATTAAAGTATTAAAGGAAAGAGATTCAACACCCACAATTCTACCTATCCCTTTCAAACCAAACAAGAGAAAATATATGTTGCTAAAGATAAAGAAACAGCAAAGATATTACACCAATCAAGGCTCAGCTTGTATGAGAGTAATAAAAGTGAAAAAAATTCCCCCTATTTTGTATATTTTATATTAAATATCTAATAATAATAAATATATTTTAATAAAATACTCATTTTAGATCAAATTAAGATCTAAAATAATTATTTATTAGAACAAAAATATTTAATTTTAATTAGATTATATAAAATATAAAAATTAATTTTTCAACCCCTATTACCCTCATTCAATAATGGTGGGCAGAATAGGGATCAATCCAATTAAGTAAGATTTAAATAATGTTGAAATAAATATGACAAAGTCTAAAACCAATATCATACGAAAGACATTTGACATAACGTTACTCAATTCAACTTAAAGGTCAATCACATTTAACCCCAAGTATTCAAATTAAAATTAACCTGACAGAGTAAATTTAAAATGCTTAGACTAGACCCAAATCAACCCAAAACATAAACAAACCTAAACATAAAGTAACCCTATGTAAACTGATAAATTATTCCAACCTCAAAATAACACAAATCAAAGTAGTAAATTAACTTAATCCTAGTTTAATCAACCCAATAGTTTAGCATAATTATACAAACTTAAAATAACCAAAAGTCAAAGTAATTGGACCAATAACCTAGAGTTGAAATAACTCGTACAAATAAATTAACAAGCTTAGAACGATCAAAACCAAACCCAACTATTAATATACCTATCACAATTCACAAAGTAGAGCTAAAACTATCTTAACCTACACCTAACTGAAACCAAAAGCTCTCAAACATAACAAGAATAGTAAAAAAGTTTAGTCAATTTGTTATTCAACTTGCTCCCACTAATTTGTTTTCATTTATTTAGTCAACTAAGCTGATTCATTTACTAAAAAAGCATAACCCAAGTTAGAAAAAAAAAACTTAGCTTATTTTATTAATTTAACTTATAACCATAATTAAACTCAAATCAACTAGTTTATTTAATTAAACAAGTCAAACTTATATAATATTTTAAACTCATATAGTTAAATCTGACCAAATAACAGACCCCTGACAGCCCGAAAATAAAATGACCCTCCTGCCCCCGGCCTGTGAAGGAAAAGAACATGACCCGGAGTCCCCCATCAAAAAACAAATCTCGATACAAGCAGGTTTAGAGTTGAAACTCATTACATGTGTATGTGGCCAACTTTGTCGGTGGTCGCCCCTATTCCGTAATCTCTAGCCGAAACATTCCAGTCAAACCATGTAGTAACTAGAAATTCATACTCATAGGAATCCACCTATATGGTTCATACTCCAAAACATGTATGCCTCTATTCTAGCAACAAAAGCTAAGGAACTTCAAAACGAGGGACAAAGATCCTCTTTGTTTCCATACTAGATGCAACCTTTTACGCCAAAAACAGGTGACCAAATTCAACCCTAGCCAGTAGACAAGTACGCTGCACTATTTTTTAACCCCATAAAAGCAAACGGTATCTTCCACTAGCATGAACCTCTCAAACTCAACTATCTGCATAAGGAAATGTAACAAAATAAGAGCATATAAAAGAAAAGGGTATATATATTTAGAGTATATATATATGCTAACCAAAAGATTCCGGATGAAATAATATTAAATACTAATAGAAAGATTGATGTTTTACTACCTGAATGAAAGCGAGTATAGGGTGAAGGGATATCTTGTGAAGACATAGGAATGGCCATTGACAGCTGGGTAGTAGTGGAAATTGAACAATGATTTGATCTCTCAGAAGAATTTTCATAATCAAACCAAGAATCAGCAGCAGCAGTACTACTATCACAGTTCTTTCTTGACCATTGTTCACCAAAGAAATGATGCAATGGCTGCTTCTGATCACTATTATTATCATTAGGATCAGTCGTAGCATTATTATTAGTGGTAGTAGAAATAGTAGGCTGGAGGAAATCTTGTTTGACTTTGATTGGCCTCACTGATTTTGCTTCAATCCCCAGAAAGTAGCTGTGATGTTGCTGTTGTTGGTAGTTCTGGTTGTGGCTGTCCTGGCGGTACTGCTCTTCTTGTTGCTCTCTGAATTTACTCATTGTTGCCGTTGTGTCAACTCTGTACCCCTGAAATGGGAGATTTGAGAGCCCACCAGATGACGAAGAATTTAAGTTGGCTGCTGCTGCAGCTGGAAAATATGTACTAGTACCGGTCCTTGAATCCTGTGGGAAGAAACTTCTCTCACCCACACTTTCCTTCATTTCACTGAAGTACCTAATTAATTTTGCACAAAAGCCTGCCTACTTAACTTGCCTGAATTACTAAGCTCCTATGATACTAATAAAAGACAGAAAAGGGAGGTAGTTGTTATAGATTAGAAGTAAAACGGACAAATAATAAACACACACACCTGAAGTCCTTGTTCGTAAGGTTGTTGAGTCCAGAGTCCAAAGACAAGAGATGAGTGCTGCTATTTTGTGGTGAAAACTGAGAGCTTAGAAGAGTTCCGGCGGATGAACAGGTATTAGATGAGTTGTTATTAGGGCACAAGAAGGGAAAAGTTGAGTTGCTGCTTTGATTGTTAGATTGCTGTTGATTTTGGGCAGCAGTAAAACTAGACAGAGTAGGGGTAATTCTAGTAGTATTCGATGAGGAAGAGGAATTAGTGTTATTATTATTAGAAGCAGCAGCAGCTTCCAGTAGTTGCTTCTTTGCTTTGCTTTTACCTCTATGAATGTGTCTCTCACAATATCTTGAACCAGAATATGCTTCTTTAGGACACCTCCATTTCTTCCCATCTGTTCTTCTACACCTTCCTGGCTCTAGGTCTGGTTTTCTCCACGTACCCAGCTGCTCAAAACAACCCCATCCAACTGCATGCCATGAAAAATTAAATGAACATGCAAAATCAATTAATTAGCCATGAAGAATTTCACTGTTATTATACATGCCACAGAAAGTCAACAAACTATACTTCCCCTTTACTTACTAGTTTGGTGATGGTAGGGGTATAATCTTGAAGACAAAGACGAGTCTACTAAGCTTCTTCTGACAGCAGTGAGGAGATCAGGGGGGATTGGCACACCAGAAACCATGTATTTGTAGATAAGGGCTTGGTTCTCAAGCTCTTGCCACTGTATTGCTGTGAAGGGAGACCTACTGTTTCTTGAACTCAACATCTTTAATGAGAGAAAAGATCCCAGTTTATATCCCACCAGTCCACCACTACAACTCTACCACCAGTACCACCACCCTCTGGAAAAATAATTAAACCTTCGGTTACAGAATTTGGTAAGAAAAAGAGAAGTAAAGTAGAGATTATTATTTGGAGAAGGAGGAAGCTGGTGTGTCTGAATTAGAGAATTTATTTATTTGATTATGCGGTACTAGCAGTAAGTCGGGGTGGTGTTCCTTTTTCTTTTTTTTTATTGCATATGAGAAAGAGAAGTGTTTTTCTTTTCTCCTTTCATCATCATCTGTGCATACGCAAACAAATAAGGTCTGTTATTATCATTTATCACTTGTTGCTGCTGCCAACCTGCTAGCGGGCCTGTGCTGTTATTATTACTACTGCCAACATCTGTTGCCCTCTGCTGCTTTTGTCTCTGACATCCGATGCAAAGGTTTTTGTATTTGTTATTCTTGTTATTACTACTGGTCTGCTACTACGTATCTTAATATTTGTAGTATACGTACGTACATACATACGTGTACGTGTGTATGTATGTAGATAGATAGTAATACTAATAGATGGCTATGGAAACATCGAATATAGGTGTCCGGATCAAATGTGGACACAAACACACATAACAGATACGTTGTATCAATCTTTTGGTTTGGCTACATCCACGTCATGGACCCAAATAACCTGCGCCATGGAGGAGGATAGTGGATGGTGGTTACATACAGCAACGCTTTATCTTATTCATGACATTGTGAATTATACTCGACGGTAAAGAGTGTAAAATGATCATGTGTCAAAATAGATAACTCGTTATATATATATATATATATATATATATATATATATATATATATATATATATAAAAGTTACGTTTCAATTCCATCCAGATCTTTTTTGTTGATGAATGGTGAACCCTTTATCTGTTCAGCGCTTCTTCGGTCCCTTTCTCCTTCTTTTTCTCACCCTGTTTTGGTAATGAATAGCAACATGTATTTTGAAATGTGCAACTTTATAAGCAAGTGAAGTGATGGGATGTGGTGTGATATTACACGCCAGGAAGGGGCAGATGAGTAAAACTAACAAAATCAATGCACCCATGGGTCATGGCCCTCATGGGTACTTTAGGAATGATAGTCCACTGGTCAGAAGGATGTTCCTGGTTTGTTCCTTAGCAATTAAGCAACGTTCACTCTCATTACTTTCCTTACATCTCAATTTGTAGCCTAAACTGTATTGTTATTATGTTTATATATGCATATATATTAATATATATACACACACACACACTAACTACTACTACTACTACTATGTATCTAAACAACTGCATTAATTAATTAAGGGTCCTAGTTAGTAGCCTGTTCTGGCTTCGCAGGTACACAAGCCCGCCCTTGTAAAAAACATTTAATTTTTGCATCGTATAACTATCCCGCCCACTCTCTGCATTTATTAACCCCACATAGAATCAATAACCAGCTACTAGGTCTGTGCTCTATGGCAGTAGCAGCAGCTGTAGTAATAAACACAAGCATTTAGTGTCAGAACTGCAAAAGTACTACTTTGCCACTAGCCAACCTGCTGCGTTTTGACTACTCTAATTTAGGAAGTAGGTTCAGTCCAGAACATATTCATCTGTATCCATATCATAAAAGCATTTTTAAAAGTGTTGCAGCTTTGACAAATTCCTGGCTATATATATATATATATATATATACAATAACTAGTAATTAGTCTCTCTTCTCTTGTCATAGCCTGGTGCTAGCTAGATGCTTTGGGGTTTGATTACCTTTTGTATTGTCTTTGAGATTGTACAAGAAAGACTGTTTTACTGAACGAATATGTCTTTGCTTATGCTGCCGGTGTTACATGAAACATGACATGCAAGATGCAACACTATCATTTTGCGATTACTGATCGATAATTGTTGTGTTTCAATTTCTGTTTTTTCTTCAAAATTGGCACCCGAATTTGTTTTCCTGATTCAACGTTCCTCACAATTCTTCGTTTTGACAATAAAAATAAAAAATAAAATTACTCCCTCCAAAAGTAACTCACTTTTTAAGATCTCACATTATTATAAATTATAATAGTAAATGAAAATAAAACTTTAATATTTTAAAATAATTATATATTTATTTTTCCAGTAAAGTAGAGAAAATATATTTGAATATAATTACTATATCTGAAAATATAAAAAAGTAAATAAAAATATAAAAAACATATTTCAAAGTTTTTAATGTGACATTGTGTCATATATATATATGTAGATATATATCTATATATGATGCATATTTAGTAAGAACTAATTTTTTTTATCTGAATAAAAAATTAATCTAATTTTATGAGATGTTTATTATAATTTTTACTATTTATTGTGGATGATTTTCTAAAGTAAAATATAAATATTTAATATTTATAAAAATACTACTGTATTTTTTTACACTCAAATATTATAGTTTTGTAGTATTTTTTTACCCACTAGAGACAGTTTTCTTATGGTTAGTTTTTTAACATGAAATATAAATACTTAATATTTACAAAAATACAACCATTTTTTCAACATAAATAATATTTATAAAAATACCACATTTTTTTCTAATATTTAAATATTATATAGTTTTATAATAGATTTATAGTAATTTATTCCTCTTACATTAGTTAGTTTTCAAAACCAATATTTACAAAAATATCACTATATTATTTTATAATACTAAAATACTATAATTTTTTAAAATTACTTATTCTAGCTTTATTTATTTACTAATTATAATTTTTACCACCTATTATACATAATTTTTTTAACTTAGAATATTAGTAGTCAAATTTTACTTAAAAAGTAGAGAGAGAGAAAGAGATCGCTAATATGATATATTTTTATGTCGAGAAAGAGTAGTATGCTAACTCACGTATATAAAAGCCAAATGGCTGATATATTCTTTATAAATATTAGTTTAGCTTGATGTTTTTACCAATAAAAATTGAAACTAAATTTGACTTAAATTGAATGTTATTTCAACTTTATACTCACCACTTAAAAGTCAAAGCTATATGGTTGATATATTCTTTGTAATTTTTAAATATTTAAGTGTTAAACATTAGAAAATACAAACGCTATGAGAAATATTTAATGGTGATAGAAAATAAATTTGAAAAAGTAAAAAAAATATCCATTTTACATTAGATTTTTAAACGATACTTATTTTGAATAAAACTAAATTTGATAATATTACACCTATTATAAACCATATGTAGTATATATTAGTTTGCTAGTTTGTGAGACTTTTAGATAGTTTAAAATAATAATTATATTTAAAATAAGATACTTTATAATAAAAGAATAAATTTTTTGAGTTACTTTTCATAAGTGGATGAATGTTTTAAATTTTTTCATCCCTTTTTCAAAACTAAAGAAAATTTGGCAAGAGTCTTCAAAACTAATTAAATTCTTTTTTGTTATAGTGACTAAAATACATTATACATCAACTAAAAAGTATATGATAGACTATGTTATAATACATAACAAAAAAAATGATAAAATGTCTTAAATTATTATAAAAATTAGGAAAATTCCATATTAAATAATAAACAATTTACAAACAATTTTAATTGCATATTTTTAGTAACATAGATTTTGACAATAAACTAGTATTTTTAATCAAAATTTAAGAAATAAAAATATTCTGAAATTTTAAAAGATTTTCATTCTCATTATAATGAATATTTTTATATTGAAAATGTTCATATTTTTCTCAAAAACTTTAGACTTTAGTAGAATTTTTTTTAAAAGAAATTGGAATTCCATATTTTTTTGAAAAAAAAATACAACTGTTTTAAAGTTAGAAATCCTAGAAAAAAATCTTAAAATTATTTTTAAAAAATGTAGAAGTATTCTCAGGTTTTAAATATCTTTAGTTTTACAAAAATAAAAATTGTGGAATTAATGAAAACCTAAAATTTTGAATAAACAAACAACATTTTCTTTAAAAAAATTTAATTTAAAGAATAAGAAAATTTTGAAAATAGTTAGGCTTTAATTTTTATAATTTATATAAGTTTTTATAACTTTTCTATTATTTTTTAATGCAAGAAAAATATTATTTTTCTTCATATTTGTAATTTTTTATATTCATTTAAAAAAAATTTCTTTTAATATTTAATTTTTTTAGTATTTATATATATTTAATATATTTTGATTATCATATTACATATTGAATAAGAGATATTATATTATTATCTCTATGACACCATAATTGTTAGAGTTTGAAAACCATCAAAAGTAAAATAATAATAATAATAATAATAATAATAATAATAATAATAATAATAATAATAATAATAAAACAAATGCATTTCTTGTTGTGGAGCATCATTATGTATAACTATATTTCCTAATTATCATTGTTATTAGTGAGCTTTTAACTTGGAAACAAATAAAAATAATTCATTGTTAATGGCAACTAAAGAAAGTAAAAAAAAATGTTGTCCTATAATTAGAAACCTTAAAAACATTTCTAGGCAACTTAAAATGAAATAACACACAAATAAGGTGGAATTGATAGTGTGTATTTTATAATATACTTTATAGATTATGAATACAAAAAAAAAAGTAATGAAACCAGTATAGTATCTCGGCTAAGGTTCCTTAATTGGAAAAAAATGTTGGTTCCTTTAACGGGACACTAAAAAAACTTGATATCTTATTGGAAAACAACCTCCTATATTTGTTCATTTATATACATTTAACTCTTAATATAATTAATAACGCCTATACTTTATTTTTACCAACACTTTTTTTTTAATTATATGTGCATTAAATGCTATGAGGCTGTAGGTGCAATCTTAATATTACTTTTATTATTTTATTAAAAAGTGTAAAAATTGTAAGAATAAATTAATTTTTAATATGGATGGAGTAATACACATAAATGATAAAATATTTAGATTGATTTTACCTTTTCTTTTGCATCATATTTCCAAAAAAAAAGGTATCAAATTATTTTTTATATGGTACTTTTATAAACCCCATTGAGTATCATTATGTCACTTCCTAGAAGGTAATTGATAAAAAAAAGTGTTTATTTTGTGTTATGAAAGACCTGGTCACTTGAACAAAATACTAATATAGAATCATTAACATTCTCTAGTATACCCACTAATGAATTTGAATATTATTTCAAAAGGTGACCTTACATGCACAACTTGTTTTTCTAGCAAACTCATAATAAGGTCATTAATAACAAAAGAAAATGTGGAATCGTTATGTTCCCTAATGCATTCAAAGAGACATACATAGGTTAACACCACCACCATGTAGACCATTAAGATATTTTATGGTATTGGTTGATATATTATTACGATGATCCCTTATGAACCTATTTTCCACAAGCAATGTAGCATTCACAAGGCTTTCTGTAATACCCTTAAATTTCACCACTTAATTTTTTTGTTTAAAGATAATGCAAATGCATTTTGAAAACAAAGCTGAGGATGCCACCACCACGACCTCATCAAGCATAGAAGAGGTATTATCATCACCTAGCATACGTTAGATGCAAGGGAAAATAGAGATGAACTAGCACGTGAATGCATGAAATAACAAGATAAAAATTCTATGAATATAGATGGCAATATGATAGAATTTATCATATATAGGAATGAAAGCCAAAAGTTTAAATAGTTATAAAGAATAAAATCATCCCAATGCATTAGGCAAGACCTATCTAAATTGGTTATCCTAATTCTTGACTAAACAAAAGAAGTGTAATATCACTCCCCTGAGCAATAGACACCTAAGGAACCATGCCATCATCCTCATTATGCTCCATCTAAGAGTTATATCCCTGTAAAATGCCATATGTTCCTTGAGACATTGACCACACGAGGTAGTGTTAGTATAGTTAAGCAGTTGTAAAATAAACTACCTACAACATATTAATGGCTCATGATACACATGATACATATTAAGGTATCATGATATAATATTTCTATAATACCTTTTAAATTTGAGTCTTAATAGGTGACAATTATTGTGTTTGATCTTTTGAGGCCTGATTTGATGAAGGTTTGGATAAGTTTGAAGAAAACTAGGGTGAAGGAGTTTTGGGGGCCATCAATCGATTTGCGCGGCTTTTTAAACTCATTTTCAATGGGTTTTGGCAGATTTGAGGAATTATTTTACAAATAGGGGTGGTTGGTTCTTTTTCTGTAAAGGTTCTTTTCTCTACCTTTCCTCTTTTGTGAAGGTGGTCATGGATCAATTTATGGAGCTTTTGACTTTCTTTTGGGGAAAATTGTTGTCCCTTTCTTTTTCTGATCTTTACTCTCTCCATGTTTCAACTTTTTGGAATACATTACCCATATAGCTTCAAAAACACCATTTTAGTTTGTCAA
Source organism: Tamarix austromongolica (assembly GCA_039764185.1). Taxonomy (NCBI): domain Eukaryota; kingdom Viridiplantae; phylum Streptophyta; class Magnoliopsida; order Caryophyllales; family Tamaricaceae; genus Tamarix; species Tamarix austromongolica. Next base: position 67,405,428 of record CM077811.1, read on the forward strand.
TTGAAATTAAAGTAATTTCCCTACCAAATGAGCCTCATGAGACTTTATTTCTTGATGGGGGTTGGAGATTCAAATTACATATGCCCCGACCCTTCATTTCCTTACTGATAACAAACATTTTACCTCTAATTTCCTATCTTTTCATGATGTGTTCTTCAACCACTAAAAATGCACACCAAGCCTTCTCCTTATCTTCTCACCTTCTTTCCTCTAAGATTTAATTTATTCTTTTCTTTCTTTGTTCCCTTAACTAGTTCTCCATTATTTTCCTTAAGCAAAGGGGGATTAGATCTTAGAGAAGTTGATGGATTCCTAATCTCCTCCTTTGCTCTCTATTTTTGGAATGGTTAGGTATTTTTCTTGGTTCCCTCTATTTTATTTAAATTTATTTCTTCTTTTTGTTTCAAATGATGTAAGAAGGTCTATTATGAGTTCCAATTATGATTTTCAAAGGTCCCTTAAAAGATTGAAAGCAATGTGAGTTTGTGCTAGGCTCTTTCTTATACTTCCTTTCTTTACTTGCTTTGGTGAGGTAAGTCAATCTTTGATCTTAAGTGGAATGATTGAGCACGAGGTTGTTGATACCTTATATTTTTTGTGATATGTGAGAATATGTGTGCTAGTGAATTCACAAATAATAATATGGCTTGATGAATTATATGGAAGAATATGGTGTAAATAACATGTTCTAGGAGTTTTATGCTTAAATGGTGATTTTGATATATAAACATGATTTGTGTTGATTTGTAACACCCCAAAAATCATAGTTGAAATTTTTTGTTTAATCAAAACCTTACACCAAGACAGGGGTGCTACTGAAATGATCCACACAAGCCTGGCCCTCGGCTAGTCTTGCACCAATCACAAGGTTATAAAATTCACAAGACATTAAACAAATTAGGACATAGAATCGTAATGATCCGAAAAGTTCATAATTAAAAAAAATCAAAGTGCGTGATTAAAGAGTCATTACAGAATAGAAAATAGTTACATTGTCAAAGCCCCCGAGGGGAAGAATAGTATAAATAGTAACATAGGATAAAAACTAGATAAAGATAAGTACAGATGGCACTTGCTCTTGGGCCCCAAGCCAAGTCTAGCAGGCCTCACTCACCCTCGTCCAATGCATCAAATGTGTCATAGGCATCAAATACAACATCTCCTATCTACACCAACTCTAAAGGGGCTACTGCTCGTGAGAATAAGCAACACCCATGAAATGGGTGATCAGTACGCTATGTACTGAACAAGGAAACCATATGGATAAGGCCATGTAAGTACAAATAGAAAAGTAAGGTATACAATGCTTAATTTAGGTTCATAACATCATTCAAGACATAGACCATTATTTCTGTCTTACATATTTCCCATATTATTTCCATGTGAGTATGGGGACCCCATTATAATAGCCAGTGGACTGAAAATCACTCCACAAGGCAAAACACACCTGACCAGTATTATAGTTGGTGGACTGGATATCACTCCACAAGGCAGAACACACCTAACCACTATTATAGCTTATGGGCCGAAAATTACCCTCACTAGCCCTAACTCATGTGGTGTTCCACTGTAAGTAGTTAGTGTCTTTCCTTGATTTAATTCCATATAAGGTTTGGTTCATCAAGCTCGAGACCCCCATTATTATAGCCGAAAGACTGAAAAACACTCCACAAGGCAAAACACACATAACCACTATTATGCCTAGTGGACCAAAAATTATCCTCACCAAGCCTAACTCAATAATCTTTCACTTTAAATGTTTAGTATTTTATTCGTATCTTAATCTACACTCAACCACGACTAAACATGCATGACCCACTAGACATCCCATTCTCATCCCTTGTCCCAGTTCTCTTAAAAAGCCTTGTCCCATATCTTGGGACCTTTATACACCCTAGGACTTTAAGACTTCTTTTTCACCTATTTCCCACTCATCATGAGAAACCCAAACTCTTCTGCATGTGGATCAAGGCTCACTCACTATAACTCCGTTTTGACTCACCATCGCCCTCTAAAGTTTTCCTTAGAAACCCTAATTTAGCCTATGTAGCCTCACTTCTCCCTATTCTACACCACTTATGTTCCTCTTTTCTACCAAAACTACCACTCCACTCAAACCAAACCCATCATCACAACTTCACTACCCATCCTCCACATGTGACCATGAAAACCCTACTTTGTCCCCCAAACCCTCGTACTTCTCCTTTCTTTTATATCATCCCCTCATCCCCCGAACACCTTTCCACTTAACTCACTCCCCCCATGTGACACCCTTCCACTCGTATTCCACATTCCAACCATTCCCATAAACTTTCCCTTTCTCGCACACTTCTCCCACTTAGTGTTTCCTCACAAAATCCTAGCCATGTCCCCCATGCACTTTTATACCAGCCCATGTACTATTTTTCACATATGGACTCCAGCCACCCCCAACAACTCTTCCCTTACCTTACCTAACCCTCAAGCCAACTTTTTCCATGTAAAGTTCTTCCCCATGTAAAGTTCATCCCCATGCAAAGGCTAACCATCCTATGCAAGCCTTACACTCCCCAGACAGATTTATTCCATCATCTTGTTTTATTCATTTTATCCTTTTATTTATCCACCCATAAGTCATGAGATACACAAGCCTTTCTCACTTCCCTCTCATCACTCCACTCTCTTTACTTTTCTTATTTTCTCACAACCTCATCTTACTACTTAGAGACTCCAAGTATGCATGTCAAGTAGGGAAACCATACATAAGTACAACACAAGTACAAGTCACATTACTATATTACGCTTGCTATAAAAATATATATAACTTACCTTAGCTCCATGCTTAGCAAGCTGCACTATAAGTGCATAATCCATAACCATATAAATTACACACATATAACCAACACGCATAAACACATTATACACATTATTAGGCCTTAACCATATCCTTACCTAAAACGACACTGGGCTTGGAGCATGCTTCCTACGCCTCCTTAGAGGTCAGACTTGGTTCACCTATAAGAGGAAAGCACTAGGGTTAACTTCCATCTTATTACTTTCATTATCCCTTAATTTTACCTTTAGTGAGAGCTAGTATTAATGATGATCACAATAGTAGTCTTAATGATATAAATAAGGGTATTATTATTAAAGTAGTTAAAAATACTATTAGTAGTAATATTAGCCGAAAATAGGGTTAGGTAGTCATAATAATCATGGCAGAATAATAATAATAACAATAACAATAATAATAATGATAATAACTTTAATAATAATAATAACAATAATAACAATAATAATAATGATGATGATAATAATAATAATCATAATAAGGCTAAAATAATAATAATACCCAAGATAATTCATACTTAAGTAATATCAAAGGTTAGGGCACAACCTAATTGAGTGTGGCAGCTAGAGTGCCGGCAACGCACGACGATAGCGGTGGAAGTGGTGGTTGTTTTGAGAAGGGTTGGCCTTTTGGCGCCGGAAGAGAGAGATGGTGTAATACCCCGTATCTTTAAATTCAATTTTATTAAGCTTAATTATTTTATTAGCATAATTTGATGTAAGTATTTAATTATTTTAATTTCTATTCTCTTTATGGATTTATCGACGATTTCGACTTCATATTTGAATTTAATTTTTGGTTAAAAATATGTATTTATGTTCTTTCTCGTGTTTTGATTTTTAATATTTTAGATTCGTGTTTGATTATAACTTTATTGTGTGATTAAGACTTTATTTTAGCGTTATATTTCATTAACGAAATATATGATTTAAATTATAAAATATCAATTTAAAATAGTTAAATTTATTTTAATAATTTTTTTGTAGAAAATATTTTCGACTTTGAATTTATTCGTTTATGAGGTTACTAAGATCTTCGGAAGGTTTTAAATCAAAAAGATCTTCGGAGCTTATTTATGAACTTCTTTCCAATTTTTTTTTTCATTTTACCCTTTTTTGTTTGCGGAAGACCTATTTTGGGAATTATTTAAATTTATCTCTGTTTATTAGAATTGAATTTAAATATTTTCCTATATGCTTTTCAATATTTTTCGAGATATTTACATTCATTGGTAAATTATTCCAAAAACATTTCTAAAATTCTTTATATAGTTCTTATATCGATTTTAGGCCTTCGGATCCTTTCGAAATGATTTTCGTTAAACAAATTTCAGATAAAATCTTCCAATAATAATTTTAGATATTTAGTATTTTATTATATATTTGTAATTGAAAAACAAAACCCCCCGAGTGTAATCCCCCAAAATTTTATAAAACCTATAATTTAATAAATAGCTTTTATTTAAAATAAATTAGCTTTTAAAGTTATTTAGTTTAATTATTTTATGGATTTTTGAGTATGTAAATTTGGATAGGAGTATTTAATAAATTAAAAGTAAATATTTTGTTAATTTATCATATTATTTTTATTTAAATAATTTTTCAAACTAATATTTTACCAAAATTAGCCTTTTTGAACCAATATATTAATTTATATTGAATTAAATTATTAAATTAAAAATTTATCAAAAATATTATATTTTATTATTTTATAAATTAAATTAAATTATTTCCTACTATTTTCCCTTTTCCCTCTATTTCCTTTTCTTTTCCTTCTCCTTTTCTCCTTTTCCTCCTTCCTTTCTTTTTCTTTTTTTTCTTTTCCTGGCTCGAGCTGCCAGGCTGCCTCCCCTTCCTTGCGTCTGGGTCGTTGGCCCATTTCCCTCGCCCCAGCCACGCACAACCTAGACCCCCTCTTCCTTTTTTTTCCTTTCTTCCCTTCACCCTGGACATGCCCAGCTCTTCTTTTTTTCTTTCCCCTGCGCCAGTTCGGTCTGGTCTCCCTCCCCCTCCCTCCTTTCTTCTTCGACCTCCATGCCCGACCAGTCTTCATCACCCTACCACCCCGAATGCCATGCCCGACCACCGAGACGCCGGCCACCGCCTCGCTGCCACCTTCTGCCACCACCTGTCTCCCTCTCTCTCTCTCTCTCTCCCCTGCCCTTTTTTTTATCATAATTTCGGAAACTGGGCAGCCATGCACCCCATCCCGCATGGCTCCCCTTTCCTCCCCATCATCACCTTCTCCCTGCCACCCTAAACCCTGCCACCGACCGGCCACCTATCTCCCCTACCCTCCCTCTTCTTTCTCTTCTCCCCTTCAGCCATTTTTCCTGCCCCATTATTGTCGAGCCTTACCCCCGATCTCCCCTTCTCTTTCATTTTCTCCCCTCCACTTTCCCCCCTATTTTGTGCACTGCCACCCCTCCGCCGCTCCAACCGCCACACCCGCAGCTTGAAGTGCCTCCTGCCACCTTATACTACCGCCCTGCAGCCACTACAACATCCCTCTCCAACCATCCCGCAACCCTTCTTCCTCCCCACATATTTTCTCCCCATTTCCCCCCTTCTCAGCAGTTCTCCTGTAACGCCGCCGATCGCCGCCTTCCGGCCGCCTCTGCCGCCACCCAACCCACCATTCAACTACCTGCAACCTCCTCTACGATCCCCATCCATTTTTTGGCCGAAATAAGTCCCCAAACCCCGTCATTTTTCCCTCCTCTTTTCCTTCCTTCTCAGCCTCTCCACCTCGACCTACCTCGGCAGCCATCTTCCCGCCTCACCGCCGCCGCATCCGCCGCCCTTAGCCGCCAACAACCCATCCCTAGCATCCACCTACACCCCCTCTTCACTCCTACACCATTCCCTTGCCTTGAAACCTCCCCCATCTATCTTCTTTTCTAGCCTAAAGACCCCAACCCGAAAATAACCATTTTACCTTCTATCACCCCCTCTTCGAGCCTTTCCTCCTTTTATTTTTGCATGCAGCTCATGCTGCATATGCAACATGAGTTCCTGCATTTATTGGCCATTTTTATTAAAAACTTTAAGGTATGATAATATTTAAATTAATTATTTCCTTAAGTAAAATTTATAAAGTCTTATATCTTGATTTTCTTATTTCTAATAAATATTGATATTTTTCTTAGGTATTGGTTTTTCTAATCAAAGCTTGAATCTTTAACCGGAATACCGGTAAGATTCAATTTTGCGGAAATTAAGGTAATCGTTAAACCCCACTTAAACGCATGGATAAACGTATGTTAGTATGATAGGATTTTCAATATGTTGTTACGCTTGATAATTGTTGTTTAATATAATATATGTATATTTGCTTGTGTTGATTAATAAAAGGAAAGTATGTTAGTTTATGTGCTATGGGTGGAAATGTTGATTAGGGAAAGAGTTTGGCTATTAAAGAAAGTGTTAAGTGCTTATCCTTGTTATTTTATGTTATTGTGACCATTTATGCATGAATAATATTATTGTTAGCCCTAGGGGCATTTTAGTAATATTCCTTGTGCTAGATTATGGCCTAATATGTGTGGGTGCTAATATGTATTATGTTAAAATATAACAGTTGGTGGAGTTGGATATTGTTAATGGAGTACTAATATTATTATTCCATGTGATAATGTTAATTTAATAGAAGTGGTATAATAAAGGGGGTAAAGTGTTAATTTTGAGGGCAAAAGGGTAATATGGTAATTTTACAAGTAAAAAGGGGTATTGTGATAATTATGGAAGTTAGGGGTATTATGGTAATTTTATGAGTAAAGGAAAAGATGGTAATTTTTCAAGTATAGGGGTATTATGGTAATTTTGGAGGTAGAGGGGCAAAATAGTAATTTCATAAGTAAATGGTAATACGGTAATTTTATAAGTGAATGGCGAAATGGTAATTTTACAAGGGGTATTATGGTAATTTTGGGAGTAAAGGGGTAATATGGTAATTTTGGAAAAGAAGGGCAAAATGCTAATTTTGTAAGGAAAGATAAAAATGGTAATTTTGGATGTAAAAGGGTAAAATAGTAATTTGTAAAGTAAAAGGAGTGTTATGGTAATTTTATAAGTAAAAGGGTATTGTGGTAATTTCGTAAATAAAAGGATATTATGGTAATTTGGAAGTAAGGGGTAGAAGGGTAATTTTGTAAATTAAAAGGATATTTATGGCACACTTGGAAGTAAGGAGTAACTTGGTAATAACGATAATGACGAAGGATAAGTCGGTAGTTAAAATTATGATTATAAAAGGGTAATTGGATAATTATGATAATAGATAAGGGTAATTTGGTAAATTAACCAATAAAAGGGTGTTATGGTAATTTTAATTATGGAGAAGGGCAATATAGTAATTATAAGAATGGAGAAGGGTAAATTAATAATTATAAATATGGAGAAGGGTAAATTGGTAATTACAACTATGAAGAAGGGTAAATTAATAATTGTAATTATGAAGAAGGGTAATATGGGATTTATAATAATTGAAAAGGGTGAAATGGTAATTATAATAATTGAGAGGGGTCAAATGGTAATTATGATAAAGAAGAAGGGCAATGTGGTAATTTATCCAACTAAAGGGGCAATTTGGTAATTTAACCAACTAAAGGGTAAATTGGTAATTATTTAACCAACTAAAGGGCAATTTAGTAATTATAATAAAGGAGAAGGGCAATTTGGTCATCTAACCAACCGAAAAGGGAAATATGTTAAGGTTAACAATTATGAAGGGTGAATGGTGATCTAAAAGCGTAGGAGATAACTTAGTAACATAAACCGAGCAAGGGATAATTTGATAATTATGCAACCTTAAGGGTAATATGGTAATTTGTCAAGTAAGGAAGGGATGACTTAGCAATTATATAAGAGAGGGGGTAAATGAGTAATTTGTACCTGACATATCGTTGTGATTGCTGAATTTAATAATATGACTCAAATAAGGTTGATTAACAAGGTAAGATTATTTGATAATTAGTAAGTAACATGAGAATGAATCCTAATTCGGAATTAGATGAGATTATGATGGCCTTTGTGTAGCTTGTATGCATCGGTACGACCGGTGTACCTTTGTGTCTCGGGTTCTTGATCTCCCATCCGAGGCAAATAAATGGAATTGTTGTGCTGATTAAAGTAAGGAAAAATACTAATATGAAAGTGAAAGATTATGAGCCGGGCCTAGTTGGATTATGATATTGATTACCAATCCACTGGTTACAATAGTGGCCCAGGAGCGTGTTGCCCTGGCAAGTGATTATGAGTACCGATCCACCGGATATAATAGTGGCCCAGGAGCATGTTGCCCTAGCAAGTGATTATGAGTACCGATCCACCGGATATAATAGTGGCCCAGGAGCGTGTTGCCCTGGATGATGTTGATATATATATTCCGATCCACCGGCTATAATAGTGGGATTCTCGCACTCACATGGATATAAAATATGAGATTGATTGAATGATGATGGAATAATGGCTTAAGGCCCAAATGTATTGATTTTGCACTATGACATGGCTTAAGGGCCGAAAGTATTGATTGTTTATAACGACCTATTGATATCTGATGTGATTGTTAATTATGTGAATGTTAAATATACACACCTTGTTATATATGTATATAGATTCGTATCATGTGTGACATTACGGACCTACTTTTAAGTGTGCCTTTAAAGGGTTACTCAGTACCATAGTACTGAAGGGTTCCATTCGTGGGGCCCCTGCCCATTCAATGGGCAGTGTCCCTTGCAGGTTCAATTTCAGGTGCTACTCTAGTGGGAAATGGGAAGAGAGTAAGGAATCATCTGAATTTTTGGGTTCTCCCTTTACTTTAACTTTCTGGTTTTAATTTATTCCTTGTTTTTGTAACCACCGTTGGTGGACTATATTCTTGTAAATGGTTGTCGCGCTACTCTGATTTAAATGTGGTTTGTAAGTTTCGTTTTACACTTTTAGCCTTAGCACTTGGTACTAGAACGGTATGAGTGAACCGGTCTAGTACTAAGTGTGGCAGTAATTGTAACACCCCCAAATTTACTACTGAAAAATTTCGTTTAAATATAAAGGTTTAGCGGAAGCGAAAGAATTAAAACCGTAAACTTGGGGGTATTACCGCCACACTTAGTACCAGACCGGTTCACTCCTACCATTCCGATACTAAGTGCTAAGGCTAAACCAAACAATCATTAATTAATAGTCATCAAAACATAGGTCCATAGTTAGCATAGACCATTCATGAAACCACGAGTCAACAACAGTTAAAATATCATTTAGGAATACAACTTAGAGTACGGTTCCAAAGCGAGGAGCGTGGTACAAAATATAGCAAATAAAACAGAATCCCAAGGGACCAATATCCGGATCGCCTACTCACTCAAGCCAAGCCTTCCACCCCACAATTGTAACCGATCAAACCTGCATAGGAGGTCTGCTCCCCACCATTGGTGGATCATCACAGGACCCATTCAATCAGTGTAGTATCAGTACGGGTCCACTACTGAGTAAGGGCGCTGGTACGCTAAGGCTAAGCATACATTCATACCACATAGCATACATAGCACAATCACATAAGCAACGTGCGATAACACACAAGATAAGGCCTGAGTACGTTCCGATGATTCATTCTTTCCTCATTAATAATATGTCCATTTCACGCATATTCTTTAGAGGTCCATGTGAGTGCGGGAACTCCACTATTATAGCCGGTGGACCGGAAGGTATACACTCAGGGTAGAACGCTCCTGACCACTATTATTTGCCGGTGGACCGATCTCCAGGGCAAGATGCTCCTGGCCACTATTATTTGCCGGTGGACCGGTCTGGCCCCGACTCATATGGTGTTTCACTGTAAGTACTTAGTGTATTTTCCTTATTTTCATTAACAGCATGCTCAATCCACACATATTCTTTAATAGTTCATGTGATTGCGGGAACCCCACTATTATAGCCGGTGGACCGGAAGGTATATACTCAGGGCAGAACGCTCCTGACCACTATTATTTGCCGGTGGACCGGTCTCTAGGGTAAATTGCTCCTGGCCACTATTATTTGCCGGTGGACCGGTCTGGCCCCAAATCACATGGTGTTTCGCTGTAAGTACTTAGTGTATTTCCCATGGTTTAACTTACTTACTTCGGTTTGTCGAGCACGAAATCCCCCACTATTATAGCCGGTGGACCGGAGGTATACACTCAGGGCAAAACGCTCCTGACCACTATTATTTGCCGGTGGATCGGTCTTCAGGGCACCCCGGCTCCTGGCCACTATTATTTGCTGGTGGACCGGTCTGGGCTCGGCTCAACAATCTTTCGCTTTACATAATTAATGTCTTATCCGTGTCTTATTGAATCACATCACACCCTTGACATGCATGCGGTTGATACTCTACCTCTTTCCCCTCCAGAGGGACCGTCCTATATTTTGAGACTCGCACCTCTTCTCACACCCGACATCCATCCCCCGTAGACTTAGGTAAAGTAGCATATAGTAAGACACAAACCCCAAGGATATAGGCCATCCCAACACATATGATATCGCCTCTGCATGTTCTCATCCCTCTAGGGTTCCTCCTCGGATACCCTAATCGGACCTATGTGGCCCAACTCTTTCTTACTTACCCAAACGCTACGTTATTCTCTATCTCGCACCTCATTCTTTATTAGGAAATTCCCCAAGTGTATTTCTTTATCTCCCAAGTTCATATGTGACCAACAAAACCCTAGTTGGCCACTCAAACCCTAATCGACCACGCCAACCCTGGTTGGCTGCACCAAACCCTAGCACTTTACTTCTTCAACAAGTAACCTCCCTCCTTTAGAAAACCCATACTCATCCTTTATATAAGTGAATTCTCACTCTCAACCCCCTACTCCATAGGCCATTAATACCACCATGTAATCATTAATACCACCATACAACCCTAATACCACCATGCGAATCATAATACCACCATACCAACCATAATACCACCATGCAACCCTTAACACCACCATGCAACATTAATACCACCATAAAATCACAAATACCATCATACGAACCCTAACACCACCATGCGAACCCTAATACCACCATTACAACCATAATACCACCATGCAACCCTTAACACCACCATGCAACATTAATACCACCATAAAATCACAAATACCATCATACGAACCCTAACACCACCATGCGAACCCTAATACCACCATACCAACCATAATACCACCATGCAACCATTAGTACCGCCATAGAACATTAATACGATCATACAAACTTCAAGACTCCCATGATGGTTCCCAACTCATACTACCATTTATCCTAACATGCATGTCCTAGAGGGCCATAACGTAATACATCATAAACATCATACATATAAATGTCATGCTCATGTCATGGAAGCACAAACAACATACCTCAATCTCCAAGCTGCGCTACACATAAAACAAGTTATCCACAAATCATATAATACATGGCATAGCATGGCATACACAACATTCAACACATCCATGTCACACATAACACAAGGCCATTAGCTTCGTCCTTACCTAAGGCGACGCCGGGCTTGGAGCACGCTCCTCTAACTCCTTAGGGCTTTGGTCGGGATTACCTATAAAAAGGGGGAAATGCTAAGTATTAGTTTCCCTTATAATTACTATCAATCCTCATTTTAGTTTAAGGTTAGGGTTTTCATTACTAAAAAGGGTATTATACAAAAACTAGGGTTTTTACCTTAGAATTAGTATACTAGATATTAGTAGTCAAAATATGTTTATTTTTAATACCTATTGTTACACTTATATTATTAGACCCGCTAGCTCTATTCTTATAATAATAATGTGCATGCTAACTATAGAAAAATAGTGATAATAACAATAATAAAACTAGTAATAACGATAATAATAATAATACTCCTAGTAGTAATGATAATAACAATAATACAACCAAGTAAGGTTTAGCAACCACAATAATAACCGTAGTAAGGATAATAGAAGTAATAATAGTAATATTATTAATAATGTTAATACCAATAATTATAAAATAAGACCAAAGTTAAGTATAATACAAGTTAGGGTTTAAAAGGGATGTTAGTATTAGTAGGAAGATAAGAACATTAATAATGAAGACAATAATAATGGTAATAATGATGATGATAATAATAATAATAATAATAATAATAATAATAATAATAATAATAATAATAATAATAATAATAATAATAATAATAATGATAACAATAATAATAATAATAATAATAATAAAAGTAATAATAATAAGGATAATAGTAATAATAATAAGTATATTAGTATTAATATTAGTAGAAAATAGTAGCAATTATATATAAGGGGTAATAGGGTTTGGATGAGTGAAGAACCACCTAGGGTCGGTGGTGGTCCGGCGGCGGCGCGTGGCGGCGACGGCGGCGGCGGTGGAGGTGGAGAAGAGGGGAAAAGATGGAGGTGGTGGTTAGATGGGAGGAGAAAAGGAGGAGTCTGAGGTGGGGAAAGAAAGAGCAGGTGAAGGGGAGTGGAGTGAGGGTGGTGGCGTGGCAAGGGGCGGCGGCGAGCGGCGGCGACGGCGGCGGCCGAGGGTGGTGGAGAGAGGTGGGAGATGAGGGAGGAAGGAGGAGAGGGAGGCAGGGGAATTTGAAGGTAGGGAAAGGTAGAGGGAGGTCTGCTGGGCATTTTGGAGGGTGGAAGAGGCCTTGGTGGCGGCTGGGCTGGCGGTGAGAGGCGGCGCAAGGGCGGCGAAGGCTGGAGGTGGTAGTTTCAGGTTAGGACTTTTGCACGGCTATGGCGGCACGTGCAGGGCAAGGGGAGGGGTGCTGGTGGTCTGGTTTCGTAGAGGGAGTTGCAAGGATGATAACGGTAGGGAGAGGTGGTTTCGGCGGTGGCTGGAGGTGGTAGAAATGGTGTCTGTTCCGGCGGCGGCGGAATAGAGTTTCAGCAAGGTCCAATGGGAGGACTTGCTATGGCCGTTCGGGAGGGGGTATTTATAGGCCAGGGGGGAAATGACGAAGGGAGAAGGAGGAGTGCGGGGCAGGTGTGCAGGTGGCCGGCCGATGGCAGGTGGTGCAGGTTCTGCCATGGCAGGCTGGGTCGGGGAAGGGGGAGAAGAAAGGGAAAGAGAAGGGCACGCGGGAAAGGGAGAGAGGGACTCGGTCGGGGCCGAAAAGAGGAAGAAAACGACGGGAGAGGGGCAGGGAAGGACGGTCAGTGCTGGGCTGGTGGCTGCCGGCGGGGTTCGAGCTGCAGCGTCGAATTGCAGGTCGGGGCGCAGGTCGGGGGAGGAAGAAGACAGGCAGGGTGGACCGGTGGTCCAGGGGAAAAGAAAAGAAGGGGAACCGGCCGGTTCGGCGGCCGTTATTTAATCTGTAAGTAAAACGCGGCGTACTGGAGGTTGTGTGAGTAAAACGCAGCGTCGCGTCGAAGGTGGGCAACGGTCATAAGGTCATTTAGCGTGACGCGGCGTTTCGACGGTACTGAGGCCAAAACGCAGTGCACGGGCGCACGGGGGTCACGTCGCACTGCGCTGGGCCGCAGGCGAGAAGAAGGAAGGAGAGGCGGGGGCCTGGGCTGCGCAGGTCGGGCGCGCGAGACGGGGGAAGAAAGGAGGTTTGGGCTGACGGCTGGCCCAAACCGGGAAGGAAGAAGAAAAGAAAGAAAAATAAAGGAGGAAGAAGGAAAAAGAAAAGAAAGGAGAAAAAGGGAAAAAAAGGAAAATGGAAAAATGGAGAAATGGTAAAATGGTTGGGTTGGAGGTATTTGGGTATCTATTTATTTATATAATTAATTTATATATATAATTTTAATAATAATTATTTTAATTATAATAATTAAATCCATTTTTAAATTAGTTAGGCTATTTTGGATAAATTTCATTAACCTCCATGCTAATTAGAGAAATACCCAAATTTTCTTCCAATTAAATTCTTTATTATTTTCCTCTTAATATACCTTAATTAACTCTCTACATCTTAATAAATGAGTTTATATAATTAAATTTCCTAATAATTCCTTATTTGGCCATAATTTCGGAAATTAGGATTTTGGGATATTACAGTAATATCCCCGAAATTTACCGTTTTATATTTTGCTTCCGCTATTTATTTTAATAAAACGAAATTTTTCAGTAGTGAATTTTGGGGGTGTTACACCGACCGTCCCTCTTATTTTTTTTATTTCCTTTTGTTTCTTCTTCTCTCCTTTCTTTCTTTTCTTCATCTTCCCGACCTGTTCTCTACCTTGCACCCAAAATCCCAGCCTCCTTCTCCCTGCTCCTCCTTCATCAACTGTCGGCCACAGCTGCCACCACCGGTGATGCACAACAGCAACAACCACATGCCACTGACGTAGCAACCGTGAGCAGTAGTGACGGACATTGCAGGTCGCGTTGCCATGTCTAGCCGTAGTGAGCTTGGGTGAGGGTCGGCGAGCACCGATTAACCTCTGTCAAATCTTCTTTGGTCTTCATTCTCCCTGATTTACAACTCCTTGGTTGGTATAAATTTCTGAAAACCCTAACCCTTATTTTGATTAATTGAGTATGAATTAGATTATGATATGCTAAATTAACTGTTTGATTATGTATATATGTGTTGTAAGATTGATTTGGATAGGTTAATTGTATGGTTTATGTTGTAATTTTGGAAAATTGGATTTTTGGCCAGGTTATGCCTGAATCTTTCAAATTCTCCCAATTAAGCTATTTTGGGTAAATTGATTTTATACTATGCTGTAAAATGTACCTAATTTCATATCGGAATCGTCAATTTGATAAATTTATGCGGAATTAATCAAAATTGACTTTCTAGGTCAAAATCCATGTGTGAAGAAATTGGATTACATAATTGAGTTGTTTCACTCAACTAATTTTATAATATCCTTTGAAATGTATTTAATTTTATATTGGAAATGTTGATTTAGGAAATTTATGTGAAATTGAATATAATTGGATTTTTAGGTCAAAACTCTTGCGGGTCTAAATTGGATTGTGTAATCAGGTTGTTTTATTCAATTGATTATATAATTTACATTAGAATACATTTAATTGCAATTCTGAACTGTCAATCTATATATTTTAGCATGAATTAATCATGTTTGCATTCCGGGCCAAAAAACCCTAATTATACTAAATTGGGTATTTCTTTAATTGGTTTTGATTAGTTGATTATATGATATGTTATAAAATAAATCTAATTGCATTTCTAAAGCATTCAATTATTGATTTAGTTATTTTTATTAACCTTTGACTTAGAAAAATAGATAAAATTATTTAATATATTAATATGATTACTTTTATCATTTTATCTTACTTTTTTATTGAAATAAACCCCAAATCCTTAATTTTACTAAAATTATTTTCTTAAGTTAATGCCCTAATTTTTGGAAAAATTAATTTAATATTTTTCCAATAGCCCAATTTTAATCTAATTTCTAATCTTAACTCCAAAAATATTTTCCTTTTCTTTTTCTTCTTTTCCCTTTCCCCTTTTCCTTTTCCCTTTTTCCTTTTTTTCCTTTTCTTATTTTTCTTTCTTTTCATTTTATTTATTTATTTTTATTTCCTTATTTCCTTCTTCCTCCAGGCTAGCCCAAACCGTTCCCTTTTTCCTTCTTTTTTTTCCCCTAGGGCTAGCCTAGGCTTCCCCCTCTCTTCTTTTCTTTTTACCCCAAGCCAGCCCAACCTCTCCCTTCTTCTTCGCCTTCTCTCCCAAGCAACCCACTTCCCTCTTCTTCTTCTTCTTCTCTCCCATGTGACCCACTTTCCTCTCCTTCTTTCCTCATGTAGCTCAAGCCTTCCCCCTTTCCTTTCTTCCTCGTTTGCATCCCCTCCTAAGCATGCCTTGTCTTCACCCCTAGTACACCTCTCCTCCTCCTCCACCCTTGCAAGATTTCACATACCACCCCTTCTTCCTGCTAGACAAACTGCACCACGTCCCTTATTCTATCCTTTTATTTTCCTTTTGTGGCCCTACAGCTCCCCTAGTCCCCTCCACTCATGCCCCCTTCCCTACCATTTATATCACTGCCACGTCTACCGTGCCCCTGCTCGTAGCCTCCCTAAACCACCACTTAACTAATGCACAAGTATATCTAGATCACTCTCAACCTTATTCTTCAAATGATGAAGAATAACAACAGTTAGCATACTTAGAGACAGAACCCATTATGCTTGAATTTATTGAGTGGTTACAATAAGTGGAAGCTATCTTTGAATTTAAAGATTATCAAGATGAGAAAAAGTGTAAACTAGATACTCTTAAGTTTAAGTAGTTTACTAGAATATGCTATGATAATCTAAAGAAGACTAGGGAATGAGAGGGTAAATCAAAGATTAAAATTGGAAGAAACTTAGAAAACCTATAAGGAAGAAATTTATCCTTAAGGAGTATGAACTAGAAAACTATATCAAATTGACTACTCTTAGGAAATGACTACTAAGTGTTGAAGAGTATGTTAGGTAGTTCAGAAGGTTAGAACTTGTATGTGATATTTATAATAGGAAGAAACAAACTTGTGCTAGATTTTTAGGAGCCTTACCATGATGATTTGAGATAAGGTAGAAAAGTACCTTTATGATTCTTTAGATGACATGATTAAACTCTCCCTAATATTTGAAAAACAAATTAAATCCACTAAGCCTCATGCTAAACAAATCACTCCATCTACAAAGTACAACTCAAGTACTCAAGCTACAAAATTTGGAGTACTTCTACTTCTACTAATCTTGATTAAAAAAAAGGAATTACTATAGAGGAGAAAGGAAAAAAATAAAGTGAATGAAGTCTCTACTAGGAAATGTTACAAATGTTTAGGGTTTAGACACTTTGCTCGCGAATGTCCTAATCAAAGTGTATTATTAATATAAAAGATTGAAGCCACAGAGACATGTGAGGAAGATCATAAATTTGTTCCTTTTGAAGAAGTATCTAGTGAATCCAAGGAAGAAGAGAGTGCTTATTATGTCATGGAGAGAGTACTTCAGGTACAAGATACTAAGCAACCTACTCAAAGGGAGATGATATTTAAGACAAATGGAATACTAAGGGATATATTTTGTCATATTGTCATTGATGGTGTATCTTGTACGAATGTAACTAATGAAAGGATGGTTAAGGATTTAGGGTTCAAAACTACACCACATCTAAAGCCTTATTCTCTTCAATGGATAAATATGGATAAGGGAGTCAAGGTAATAAAACAAACCCTAGTGTCATTCAAAATTGATAATTACCTTGATGAGGTGTTATATGATGTTTTACCTATGGATGCATGTGGAATCTTCTTAGGTAGACTATGGTAATATGAAAAAAATTCAATTCATAATGGTATTACTAATGATTATCTAGTTGAGAATGATAAGAAGAAGCATAGACTTAAAACTTCTAAATGAAATAATGAGAGCATAGTTGAGAATAACAAGAGTTTATTCTTGCATGAAAAGGATATGGTTAAATGTATTCAAGAATAGGGAAGTTGTTATGTTATAAAAGAATATCGATAAGGGGAGAGAGATAACGATAATATTCAATTAGATAAACTCCTTGATGAGTATCACGATGTTTTTCCTAATGAATTACCACTTGGATTGCCACCTAAGAGGAGCATAGAACATGCCATAGATTTAATTCCTGGTGTGTACTTACCTAATAGGTCTGCATATTAGTATAATATAGAAGAGCTAAGGAGTTAGAAAAACAAATACAAGAGCTTGCAAGAAAAGGGTATGTGAGGGAAAGCATGAGTCAGTGTTATGTGCCTTCATTACTAGTCCCTAAAAAGGGTGGTACATGACATATGTGCATCGACTCAAGGGTTGTTAATAATATCACTATCAAATATTGATTTTCTATGGCAAGGTTGGATGATATGCTGGATGAGTTATGTGGAGAACATGTATTCTTTAATATTGATATGAGAAGTGGATATCATCAGATGAGAATAAGAGAGGGGGATGAGTGGAAGACTACATTCAAAACTAAATATGGTATTTACGAGTAGACGATGATGCCTTTTGGCTTATGTAATGCGTCAAGTTCATTTATGAGACTGATGAATGAATTTCGTCAACCTTTTCTTTGATTTTCATTGTAGTGTACTTAGATGATATACTTGTGTATAGTTAGAGTGAACATGACCATCGTATTCATCTAAGAAAATTATTTGATAAATTGAGGGAGACTAAACTCTATGAAAAAATGGAGAAATGTTACTTTGTGCTTTTGAGTATAGTTTCTTTGGGTATATAGTGAGTATCGAATGTATTAATGTTGATACCACAAAAAGTAAGGCTTAAGGATTGGCCGACACCTAAGTATATTCATGAAGTGAGGAGTTTTCTTGGTTTAGCAAGTTTCTATAAGATATTCATTAAGGATTTTTCTATCATTGCTACACCGATAACCCATGATGTGGAAGATTATCACCAAATAATCTTCTACATGTATAATAAAATTTTCTATCGGCCTCAAGTATTTGTAAAGTCACCAAAATCTAGAATGATTTAGAAGTTGCTAAGATTGTCGAAAAATCCCTTAGATGGTGGCAATATCTAATCTTAAGATCTTAAGCCTTCTAAAGAGAAATATTCTATTTCTCAATATAATTCTCTCTACTCTCTTCAATACTCTCAATTGAAAAGGAGAAGATAAGAAGAAGAACTCACTCTCTCATTCTCGTGTAGCTCTCTCTCAATTCACAAATGAACTTTCATGTTATGTCATATATATTGAATCAATCTGTTCAAGGGGTTTATATATGCATGCACCCATGCAGGGCCTTTCATTAATAAGCCCATTAATAATCCCTTATTAATTAAATAAACATTAATGCATGGTACAATACATATTTTAAAAGTTACAATGATAATTTACAAGTATTACAAAGTATACAACAAAAATTACATAGCCACACAACTTTAATAATATAATACAAAAATGTAATCATATGTAGTCCAGTTTTGTGTCTTGTAGCCTTGTTATTCCTCACACTTTTGAATCCTTGTAATTCCATTTTCATTGCCTTGTACATCAAATATCTTCAAGAGCATGAACTTCTTCCAAACATCTACAATACATGCAAGAATTAGTTGACAAAATATTAGAAGCATAAGAATTTTCAAGCATAATGGGTTCCTTCTCTAGGTATGCTAATTCTTCTTATTATTCATCATTTGAAGAATAATATTGAGAGTTTTCTAAAGATGCTCCTGCATCAACCCAACTAGTGAAAAAAGGTGAATTTAATTGGAGTGAGGATGTAACTAGGGCCTTCCAAACTTTAAAAAATAAGCTATGCAATGTTATGTGTGGTGAAAGTGGGGTAGGTATAGGAGGTGTACTCTCTTAAAAAAATGAGCTATTACATTTTTTGTTGAGAAATTGAATCGAGTGAGATTAAACTATTCCACAAATGATAAATAGTTCTATGCCATCATACGAAGTCTAGAAAAATGGAGTAATTACCTATCGACTAAGCCATTTTTTTTTGCATTCAAGCCATGAGAGTTTGAAATATTTTCATGGGAAAAATAAAATTAGTCTAAGGCTTGCAAAATGGGTTAGTTTATTACATCCTTTATGTTTTCTATCAAATATTTTGATAGTAATGAAAATGTCTTGGCAGATGCTTTGTCTCTTAGATCCATGATATTAGTTATGCTGGATGTTAAGTTATTGGGAGTTGAGATTTTAAAGGAAATATATGATAAGGATGAAGATTTTGTTGACATCTATAATACGTGAAAAAAGAATGGTAGTTGTGGTAATTATTTACTACAAGATGACTATCTCTCCAAAATTAGTAAGTTATGTATACCTCATTCTAGTGTATGTGATTTACTTGTTAAAGAAATACATGAGCGGGGTTTAGCTGGTCATTTTGGAGTTCATAAGACCATGGAAATACTATAAGAAAATTTCTACTGGCCAAGGATGATAAAACTAGTACAAACTATTATAACTTATCAAAAAAGTAAAATTTTCTTCCATAAGGGTTGTTATAATCCTTTACCAGTGCTTGATAAACCTTGCAAAAGTGTTAGAATGGATCTCATTTTGGGTTTACTAAGGACACAAAGGGGTAAAGATTCTATTCTTGTGGTAGTGGATAGAATTTTAAAAATGGCACATTTTATACCTTGCAATAAGACTGATAATGTAACACATGTAGCAGACTTATATTTCCAAAAAATAGTAAGGTTACATGGAGTTCCAAAAAGTATAGTATCGGATAGAGATGAAAAATTCTTAAGATTCTTTTGGAAGGCACTTTGGCACATGTTAGGTACTAAGTTATTCTTTAGTGCTTCTCCTCATCCACAAATGGATGGTTAAACCGAAGTGACTAATAGAACTCTAAGTACATTGCTACGAGGGTGGTGAATAAGAGTCCCAAATATTGGGGGTATAAAGCTTGCGTATGCTCAATTTTCTTAAAATAGGAGTACTTTTGTTACAACTTAAATGAGTCCTTTTGAGGGTGTCTATGGGGTTAATCCTTATCTACTCACTAATATGTTGTCATTTAAGCGAGGGGATATAAATAATTATGATGTCAAGGAAAGAATAAAATTCTTAAAAAAACTTCATCAACAAATTAAATATAACATTAAAAAATTGAATGCTAATTACCAAGGTCAAGCAAATAAAAATAGAATTCAAAAAGTGTTTAAACCAGAAGATTTGGTATGGTTTCATTTGAGAAAAGAAAGATTTCTAAACTTAATAAAGGATAAAATAATGCCAAAAGTTGATGGGCCATGCAAACTATTAAGAAAATTTGGAAAGGATGCATATGAACTTGAATTGCCTGAACACTATGGAGGAGCATCTAGGACTTTCAACATTGTTGACTTGTCTCATTATTATAGAGATCTTAATTTGAGGGTAAATTATTCTCTACTTTTCCAACATGTGTATTGTTTGACTCTGGTGCATCACATTATTTTGTGTCATCCACATTCATAACTAGAGATGCCTTATCTCCTTCGAGTAGCATTTCCTATGCCCAAGGTTCTATAAAGGGGCGACCTTGAAAGTTTGGGGAGTAGAGTTTCCTTTAGACCTCATGGACCTTGAATTGTGTGACGTCATTGTAATGGATGGAATGGACATGTTCAAAAGTACCAAGCAATAATAGAATACCCGCAGGAACATATGGTTATATGAGGACCGAAGGTTTTTAGAGTTTTGTATCAGAAGTGTGAACCTAGCTCCTCTATAAAGGTCATGTTGGCAATCATTATGGGAAACCTTGTTTGTAAGGGATATCCACTCTTCTTGTATAGTTTCGAGATACTGAGGTAGTTGAGATACCATTAGAGCAAATCATAGTGATCTGCTATTACTCTAATATATTTCCCGAGGAGATCTAAGGAATACCACAATTTTGGGGTGTTGATTTTACCGTGGATGTATTATAAGAGATGGAACCAATATCTAGAGCTCTGTACAATATGGCACCTATAAAGATAAAAGAGCTTAAGGTCTAGTTAGAGGAGTGTTCGGGTAAGGGATACATCTGACAAAGTATTATGTTGCGGGGAGCACATGTTCTATTTGTAAAGAAAAAGGATGGTAGCTGATAAGTGTGACTTTTACATCTTATTCCTAAGGTTTATAAGAGTTTTTACCTTTAATTTCAGTCAGAATTCTCCCTTTTTGTTCTTGTTACTGCCTTTGTGTTGTGAAAATTGCAGGGTCTCAAGCAACAAAAATAATCATGAAGGATGAAGAACAAGAATAACCTTAAAGGGAGAAGAAAGGAGAAAAAAAGGAGCAAAGAGGAGCAAAAGTTAAAGTGGAAAAAGAAAGAATGCATATTTAAAGTATATGGGCCTGAAAGAAGTGAAATTTAGACCAAGAAAAGGTCTGAATTTGGAGAAGCTTTCAACATCAAAGTTTTAGATATTTTTAATAGCTTTCCAACGCATCCAAAATCAGCTTAATCGGAGTTAAGATGAAAAAGTTATGGTCAAAATACGAATTATGGTCAAAGCTGACACGGGAAGCCCATCGTTACGGAAACCCTAGCGATCCACGAGGCGGTAGTGTAAAAAACTCTTATTCTAATAGCTTGAGGCAGCCTCCACTCCCTCTCTTTTCTCTCTTCTCTATCCTCTTCCCCAATTCATCAAGATCTCTCTTGTAAATTAGAGACGGAGATTCAAGAAGTTAATTTTTGCAAGAATTTGTGAACATCAAGGGTATTATCTAATGATATTTTCTTTATCTATGGAATCTCTTATTGTTTTTAATATTCTTGCTATGAATTTGATGGGCTAGATCTTGTGCTAAGGTGAAGGGGAATTTTCCCCGATCCTAATGTGTTGAATTATTGCATCCTTTTTTATTCAATTCATAATGTATGTGTTGTGTTATTGATTGATTGTCGAATTTTTGAACCCCGGCCGGGTTCTGATTTTCGGTGTGGGAAATACCGGTGAGATCGAGAGATAATCCAGTATTAGACCCAATAGCACAACGGGAGATTAAATTGTAGGTCGAGAGACGATCGATTTGACCTCTTCAACAATAAAGGAGGAAACTTTATAGACTTTAATGCATTACATTCTATTAGACTCTAAGCTAGAGATAGTTAGGGCCATAGATATGTAATAGGGTGGTTGTGGCTTGAGAAAGCACAACACTTTCTATCCTTGTTGGCATGATTGATTATGATTGTTGAATTATTTTGTGATGTGATCTTCAATTACATGTGAGGATCGGGGGCGATGAACCGGAACCTTAGCTCTTCTATTTATTTGAGTGACTTGAGTGCTATTTTCCTTTCTTTTTAGCTTATTTAGTTATTTTAGCTTACAATTTATTATTTCATATCATCTCGTAGTTTAGACATAGTTATGTTCTATCATTGTCCTAGTGGTCATTCACCAATCCTTGTGGGATCGACCTTGACTACTACTCTGACCCCGTGCACTTGCGGGTAGGAACGTGTCAGTAGCTTGATATTGTTCATCTATACCAAGGGTTGAATTAGGTTACGGTAAAGAGCCATTATCCATTGCCAAAGATGGATGACCCATTCAATGAACTTAAGGGATCTATGGTGTTCTCCAAAATTGATCTTCACTCGAGCTACTATCAATTGAGGTTAGAGGAGAAGGATATCTCCAATACTACATTTTGTACAAGATATGGCCATTATGAGTTCAGAGTGATGCCTTTCAGACTCACTAATGCGCTAACAACATTCATGTTCTTTATGAACTAGATTTTTCAACTCTTCTTGGATCAATTCATCTTGGTGTTCATTAACCACATCAACACCTACTCCAATGATTGAAAAAAGAGTGAACAACATCTAAGGTATACCTTGACATTGTTAAGCTCACATCATTAGTATGCTAAAATTTCAAAGTGTAGTATTAGCTAGATCAAGTGGCTTTTCTTGGACATATAATATCTAAGGATGGGATAGTAGTGGATCCTTCCAAGGTTTGGGTAGTTTTTGAATGGACAACACTAATTTATGTTAAGAAGGTGCCCAAATTTATGGGATTGGCCTGATACTACCATAGGTTTGTAATGGATTTACCCAAGATATTTCTTCTACTAACTAACCTACCAAAGACGGCTATGCGATTTTAGTGGGATAGTGATGCAGGAGCATCCACTTAATTTTAAATTGGTTAACAAAATTATAATGACTTTGGTTGAATTCCTAAACATATTCCTAATGTCTTATTTTATCCTAAAGCTTAAGGCTTATTAAGCCTAATTTTGATCAAGCAAAGACCATATAAAAAATGTTGAGATAATCTTACATCAAAGAGGACCCTTTAGCACTAACTATTTTCTCTAAGTTAAGAAGCTACACTATACTTCTAACTTGGAGTAAATTATTCATCAAAAAGTGGGAATCCATTCAGGTGCCGAATGGCTTACCATGCATAGCCATACATGAGCCACAAAACCACCAACTTGGGAGCAACTAAGTTGTGCCACTCAAGCCCTAACACCCATTTTTGCAGCTCACAATCCATCCACAAAAAATTGCTTGGAACAACCACTTTTGGTTATTTTAGGTCACAAAAAGAGGATTCCATTAGCATAAATTATGATGAATGAATTTCCATGCACATCCATGTATTGTTCATGTAACCACGGGCCTTGGGAGCCTCATTGTTGAATCATATAACCCCTATTATTCCCCTTCTCATAGCTTAATCACCCAGCGATGAAATAGCCTACCACAACCACTTTTCTAGGAAAATTGGGCCACGAAATGAGGACGAGAAGCATCACAAGTTAACCCTAGGATGTAGGAAATAATCAACATGACATACATCAACTTTTGGCCAAGCTACTCATTCACCCATGGAAACTAACCATCACCAAAGTACCATCTGGTTAAAGAGTTTAATTTGGATATTATGGATAGGAAATTTTTATGTTTAGAAGGTAATCTAATGAGTTTAATGATCAGTCTTGATTTCATGTAAGACCTACAATGTAAGGCCCTCAATTTGGGAGTCGTGTTCCCCATTTAGTTTTGACCAAAGGATGAGAACTTTCATGTCGAGTAGGTAATCTAGTGAGGTGGAAAACCTACCTTTATCTCGTGTAAGACCTCCAAGTTAGGTCATAAAATTAGGGAATTGTGTTTCCATGAAAAATTTGAGCAACCATCCATAATTAGGGTGTTAGAAGCTGGTCGTTCTTTTGGTTAAGTTATAAGTTAAATAGTTGAGTTGTATTAGAATTGGATAGTTAGTTTATGTCACTAAGTTAGCCCTTAGAGGGTAGAAAGGTCATTTTATAATTTGAGGAACCTAACACACCATTTATAAGTATTATTTCCTACCAATGACCTCTAAAGAACCCTTAGAATTGAATTATGAGTGTCAGAATTTTTCTACATTCAAAGCTTAATGCATAGTTTAGTTTGTCTCCTAAAAAATCTTACATAATTAATGTCAAGTGTTGAAACCTTGATTGGTTTGTGTAAGTACTTAGTATAGGAGGGTTTTCAAGAATAAGTTCTATCTAATATCTCCTCATCCCCCTTTTGAATTCTCTAGATATGTTGGAATCTAACCTGAGTCCAACATCAACTCTTAGCATGGTTCCATTTATCTAGTGTTACGCATCACATAGAAGTGCGGTGAAGCTTTCGAGGATTTGAAGAAGCATTTTACAGAAGCCCTAGTGCTTATGTTAACAAATGGATTTGACAGTTTAAAAGTATATAGTGACTCCTCGAAGTATGAACTAGGTTGCATGCTTATGCAACATAGGAAAATGGTGGTGTATGCTTCTCGACAACAGAAGTAACATGAACATAAGTACATAGAGCTTGCTACATTATTGTTTGCTCTTCAATTTTATAGGTACTATATGTATGGAATTTAGTACAAGCTCTACACTAACCATAAGAGCCTTAATTTCATATTCAAGCGGCAAGAATTGAATTTGAGATAACGCCAATGGTTTGATTTGATCAAGGATTACGACCTGGAATTAACCTACCATGAGGGTGTAGTCCTTTTTTGTAATTAGGTTGTACCCTTTTTATTTTTTTCATGTACTATGTTAATTATTGTGTGTATAGATATTGTGCCCAGACCTTGGTTGGTAAGCTTTGGGGACGCATGCTCTTTAAGGGGTATTGTTGTAATACACTAAAACTATGTGAAGCTTTTAGAATGATAACTTATGGTAATTATTAAAATTTTATATTTTTTTATTTTGATTTGGAACTATAATTGTGTTTGAGGAAATTTTGGATTTGAATAAGTTATGGAAATAGAATAAAATGAGTTTTTAAAAGGACCGATTGACTTGTTACATGAACTAATCAAATGGTTTGTCCTTTTAGCTAAAGAGTGTTTTTGCAACCAAACCTAGTGACTAGTTTGGGGAACTAATTGACTTATTGGTAGAATAATAGACCGGTAAGCCAAATCAATTGACTAATTCTTTAAGCTGAATGCATTTTTTAAACTTGATTTTTATGGGAAACCTTCTTATACCAAAATGAAAACTTGATAATATCATTCTAAGTTTCATTTTAATATTCTTAACCTTTCTTATCATGCATTCATCCTGAGCTTCTACCTTGAATTGATTCAAGGGTCCAATTTGGACAATTGAGGATGAGGGTGATCTCAGCTTTGTCCTTTTCCACCTATCTCCTCTGCACGCACTTGAAATCATAGCTTTGATTCCCAAACCTATATCTGCTTAGCTGAGAGATTCCTTCCATGTTGATCATTCATTTTCTCTCTTATGTTTGACATTTCTAGGCAATTTTGACTTGTATTTTTTAAAAATCACCATTTCAGCTCTAAAAGGAAAGTTCACCTATCTTTAACAAAATTTGCCCATTTAGCTCAAATTCAAATAGTATAAATTAGGGTTTTTTGATTTGAGCCTAACCACACTCGTTCTTGTACCAATTTTTTGGCTATAAATTACCCTAATTGCCTATTCCATTCACTTTTCTTTCATCCACTACAATATTCCATCTCTCTCTAACCTTGCATTTTTCTCTCTCCAATGCAAGCATAGTTATGATTCTTTTTCCAATCTTTTGATCCTCCCTCTAGCTCATTCTTATTTATCTTTTAGTAAGGTAGGGTTATATTTAGGAAAAAATTTGAGCATATCTTTACAAATAAATTCTCATTGTTTTCTGTTAGGTTTGGTGAGTCATTTTTCTCCTAATTCAAATTCTGATTTATGAAATCATTCATTGAAATTTTAATTCTTTAACTTTTGTTTTCTTTAAGGTTAGAGAATTAAAAATTTGTAGGTTGAGATTTCCTATTTGTGGAAAAAAAATTCTTGTACCAAGTAAGTTATTATTACTTCTCAAATGTGACTAAACATATGTTGTGGTGGATTCTTTAAAGTCTCGAGCGTATAAGTTGGCATGATAATTTGGTTTCATATTGATGCATGCTGATTAACTTATGAATTGTAAGATAAGTTCATGGTTTTATGGAAATTAGGTTGATTTGATTAAATGTGAAGCATGTCTCAATATATGAGTTGAAAGAGCATTGGTATGATGTCAGGATATGTTTTAATTTGGATGTGATAGAAATTTTGAGAATTATTTGCATGAAAAATATATGTTTTATGTTTTTTGAGGGAAAGCCGATCAACTTGTTACATCAAACCAATCAACAAATCCTTAGAAAAATAGACTGGTCGACCAAACCTAAAGATCGGTAGGTCTACGGTGACCTTGGTTTTTGTTGTGCTATTTCCACAAGCACAAGGATTTGTTATACCATTTTAAGGTTGAATCCCAAAGGGACTTTGTAAGTAAGTACACCTTTTTACTATTTTAACTATCTATATCTATATAAAATAGGGGTATACATTTGGATAAAAAGAATAATTACAAAACAACTTTCTAAATAGCAAATACTAAACAATAAGAATGAAACCTCGAATAAAACTTCAGTTTCTAAATTAATAATCAATAATAAAACAATGTTTATGCCATAGATTAATTCGCTAACTATGGAAAATTGGTCATATTATATTCATTAGCCTCCTTCAAGGCCTAAGGACATATTTAATCTAATTTGCCAACTACTTTCGTGACTCACAAATTAAACTAAACCCATTAACGTCACCAATTCTAAAGTCCCTAAGAATTAACCATCTACTTTTGTGATTGCTTAAATTCCCGTACATATGCTAATTTCTGATAATAATCTCAGCCTTTCAGTTGTAGATTACATCTAAAGAGGTCAGATTTTGTCAAATCCACTTTATAACAATTTAATCTAGCATATGTAACAGTATAAACGAATCAAAATATGACATAATACTTCAATTCATTACATTAATAACTAAAATGGTACCTAGTTCAATCCTAGAAAAGAGACTACTCACTCATATTTTCAAATGAAATTAACGAAATAAATAGCATGATAATCATAATAACAATACAAAAATATGAAGAAGAAAAATTAGATTAAATTAACCATAAGCCGGAAGAGAACAATATTGATTCTGAGTCGATCGTACACGAATTAAACTTGAATCTTCGGGAAAAAAATCAAATTTAAAGGAAAAACAGATTGCATGAAGCTAAAGCTCGGTAATGAGGGGTCTAATGATGCCCCAAATCCCCCTTTCTCTCTCTCCTTAAGACCATGCCACGAAAAGTTCCATCATGTTGGCCATGTCGTGCATGTAGATCATGGGGAAGACGGTTTCTACATGGTCGTGTTGCCTTTGCATGGCCTGGCTATGTAGTTTCTTAGATCTTGACATTTTGGAATTTTTGATCTTGTACAACCTGATTGTGCAATATTTTTAACCTCAACTTTTTAGCTCAGAATTCCACAAGGTCGTGCGATCCATGCACTGCTTGGCTGTGCAATTCCATTTTCTTCCATAATAACAGGGGAGTGCTACACGACAGTGCAGTTAGGTGTGCAGCCGTTTGTGCAGCTCCTTTTCCATGCTTCTTAGGGATTTCTTGACACATCTTTGGCTCTTTTAGCTTTAATACACTTCCATAAACATGTTGGGTCGATGTACTCTCCTCCAAATCTTTTCATGCTAGTTCCTTTGCTCCAAAAATAAGTAATTCTTTCTCATAATTGGTGTTTTGGTAGGAATTCCTACAACAAAAAGCTCAAGAAAGTGGTAGTGCAAATAATAGACCTAAACCATAGCAAAATATGTAAAATAGATTAAATGAAGTCCCAAAGCGGAGGTAAAGAGATGTCAAATTATGGGAAATATTTCACTTTATCAACTCCCCCATGCTTATTCTTTGCTTGTTCCCAAGCAAACACAAAAACATAGAACAACAAAAAGAGCGGAATGATAACAAAGCCTTAGATGATAGGACCAATGACATAAATAGGGCATACAATGTCTAGTTTGACCCATACTACGAGTAGTAATAGTAGTTTAGGGTAAAAAAGTGAGACCACCCTTTAGCGCGTAGGCACAAATCAGATTTATCATGACACTCTAAGACGGTTTAGGATTGTGTAAATGCCATCCTGACAAAAGAGAGGTTAAACAAGGCCGTATACTTACTCTCTTTAGTGAAGTGGGGACACATGAAATATTAATATTAATACCCCATCCTCATTATCCAACCCCACAACTATTATATTTAATATAATACTCATTAGCACCCACACATATTAGGCCACATTCTTGCATAAGACATATTACTAAAATACCCCTAGGGCTCACAATAATATTAACCATGCATTCATGGTTACAACAAAATAATATATCATGGATAAGTACTTAACATATTTTTGAATAAAAATTCTCCTTCCTTAAGCATTTCTTCCATATATGACATATAAACTAGCATGCTTTCCTTTTTATCAGTCAACACAAGAAACTACATATATTATATTAAACAACATATGTCAAGCATAATAACATATTAAAAAGCCTAATATGCTAAAATACCTTTATCCATGCATTAAGTGGGGTTTAACGATCACCTCAATTCCTGCAAAAAACAAACCTTACCGGCATTCCGGTTAAAGATTCAAGCTTTGATTAGCAAAACCAATACCTAAAAATAATATAAATGTTTATTATATTAGAAGTAAGAAAAACCAAAGCATAAGACTTTATGACACTTAATTAATGAAATACTTAACTTAAAATATATTTATACCTTAAAATTTATTAAACAAAACATACCAAAGCATGCAGCAGCATAAGCTACATACAAAACAAGAGGGGGAGGGGCTCGAAATGGCAAGAAGAGAGGAGGGAGTGGTGTTTTCGGGTTAGGGTTTTGGGGCTAGGAAAGAAGGCATGTGGGGGAGGATTTAGGGAAAGGGAAGGGTGCAGGAGTGAAGAAGGGGTGTAGGTGGTGGTCAGGGGATAGGTTGACAGTGGCCAAGGGCGGCGGTAGTGAGACTGTGAAGGTGGCTGCAGAGGTGGAGGGAGCTAAGAAGGAAGGAAAAGGGAGGAGGAAAAAGAAGGGTTGCAGATGTTTGTTTCGGTCAAAGGGGGTATGGGGTGGTAGAGGAGGTTGCAAGGATTAATTTGGGGGCTTAGGTGGAGGCAAAGGAGGCAAAACGACAATGAAAAGAGAAGGTGTAGGGTGGTTGCCGAGAAGGAAGAAAAAGAAGAGAAAAAGAAGAGGGGAGGAAGAAGAGGCTATAAGGTGGTTCAGGGGTAAGGTAGAAGGTGGCAGGGGGTAGTTCAGGTGGTTGGTGCGGCGGTGGAAGCGAAAAAATGCGGCGGTGGTGCAAAAATAGGGAGGACGATGGAAGGAGAAGAAAGGAGAGAAAGAAGGTTGGGGAAGGGGCAGGAAGGCTTGAAAATAGGCAGGACAAAGCAGGGAGGGAAGATGAAAAAGAATAGGAAGAGAAAGGAGGGGATAGGGGGCTCGGTAGGGTGGTGGCAAGGTGGTAGGAATATGGGAGTTGCAAGGAGAGGGAAGGGAAAGGAGGGGCACAGGCAAGGAGAGAGAGAGGTGGTGGGGCCAAGATGAGGCAGGAAAAATGGCAAGAGAGAGAGAGAGATAGGAAGAGTAGTAGGGGAAGGAGGGTTGCAGGTAGGGTGGTTGGAGATGGCGGAGGTGGTTGGGTGTAACGTCGAAGAAAGGAAGAAGAAGAAAGAAAGGAGGGGGAGGCTGCGTGCAGGCTGAGCGAAGGGGGAGAAGCGAGTGGGTCGGCCCGATCGAGGGAGAAAGGAAGAAAAGAAAAGGAGCGGGTATGGGCCAGACGATGCACGCGGGAGAAGGAGAGGGAGGAGGAGAAGCGGGCCTGCGGCCCAGGCGTAAAGGGGGAGGTAGGCCGGGGTGCTGGCAACCCAAAGGAAGAAAAAGGAAAAAGAAAGAAAGGAGAAAAAGGAGAAAGAAAAAGAAAAGGGGAAAAAGGAAAGGGAAATGGGGAAAAATAAAATAATTTAATTTATAAAACAATAAAATATAATATTTTTGGGTAATAAATTTATTTAATAATTTCATTTAATATAATTAAATATATGGGTTTAAAAAGGATAATTTTAGTAAAAAAATGGTTTGGAAAATTATTTAAATAAAAGAGTATGATAAAATAATAAAATATTTATTTTAATTTATTAAATATTTATAACCAATTTTATATACTAAAAAATTTATAAAATAATTAAATTAAATAAATTTAAAAGCTAATTTATCTTAAATAAAATTTATTTATTAAATTATAGGCTTTTAAAATTTCTGGGGATTACAACCACCCCTCACCTTCTTTTGTCGAGACCAACCCTTATAGCCCCTCATTTTTCCCCTCCTTTTTCCTTCCTTCTCAGCCATCTCCACCTCGACAACCAGCTTCGTAGCCTCACCACTGCCAGCCTTGTCCGCCAACAACCTATCCCCTACCACCACCTACACCCCCTCTTCACCCCTGCACCCTTCCCTTGCCCTAAATCCTCCCCCATCTACCTTCTTTCCTAGCACCAAAACCCTAACCAAAAAACATCACTTCATCCTTTTCTTTCACCCACCTTCGAGCCTTTCTCCTTTTGTTTTACATGCAACTCATACTACATGAGCAGCATGAGCTTCTGTATGCCTTGGTTATTTTAGTTAATAAATTTCAAGGTATAATATTTAAGTTATGTTTTCATAAAGTCTTATGCTTTAGTTTTCTCATTTCTAATATGATAAGTATTGATATTATTTTTAGGGATTGGTTTTGCTAATTAAAGCTTGAATCTTTAACTAGGATGCCAATAAGGTTCGATTTTTTGGGGATTAAGGTAATCATTAAACCCCACTTAAATGTATGGATAAACGTATTTTAGCACATTAGGATTTTAATATGTTATTTTGCATGATATGTATATTGTCTAGTATATTATATGTAGTTTCTTATATTGATTGATTATAAGGAAAGCATGCTAGTTTATATGCCATGTATAGAAGAAATGTTCAAGGAAGGAGATTTGTTATTCAAGAATATGTTAAGTACTTATCCATGCTATATTATGTTATTGTGACCATTAATGCATGCTCAATATTATTGTGAGCCCTAGGACATTTTAGTAATATATCTTATGCAAAAGTGTGGCCTAATATGTGTAGTTGTTAATGAGTATTATGCTGAAATGTAATAGTTGGTGGAGTTGGATGATGAGAATGGAGTGGTGAGAGTAATATTCATGTAATGATGATAACTTAATAAAAGTGGTGTAATAAAGGGGCAAAATGGTACTTTGTAAGTAAAAGGGTATTATGATAATTTTGGAAAAGAGGGAAAAATGGTAATTTGCAAGTAAAAGGTTATTATCATAATTTTGGAAGAAAAGGGCAAAATGGTAATTTATAAGTAAAAGGGTATTATGGTAAATTTGGAAGAGAAGGGTAAACTGGTAATTTGTAAGTAAAAAGGGTATTGTGGTAATATGGTAATTTTGGATGTAAAGGATAAAATGGTAATTTGTAAGTAAAAGGGGAAAATAATAATTATAATAATTGAGAAGGTTAAAATGGTAATTATAATAATGTAGAATGATAAAATGGTAATTAAAATAATGGAGAAGGGTAAAATGATAATTATGATAATGGAGAAGGGCAATTTGGTATGTTAACCAACTAAAGGGCAATTTGGTAATTATGATAATAAAGAAGGGAAATTTGGTAATTTAACCAACTAAAGGAGTAAATTGGTAATTACGATAATGGAGAAGGAAAATTTGGTAATTTATCTAACTAAAGGGGAAATTTAGAAATTATGATAATGGAGAAGGGTAATTTGGTAATTTAACTAACTAAAGGGAAAATTGGTAATTATGATAATGAATAAGGGCAATTTGGTAATTTATCCAACTAAAGGGCAATTTAGTAATTATAACAAAGGAGAAGGGAAATTCGGTAATCTAACCAACCAAATGGGAAATATGATAAGTGTAACAATTATGAAGGGTGATTGGTGATCTAATAAGTGTGGGAGATAACTTGGTAATATAAACTGAGTAAAGAGGTGGCTAAGAACAACTATGTGTGTATTATGTGTTTTGTGTGCCATGTATTATGCCATGTTGTGTACCTTATGCTTAATGATTAATCATTGTAATGCAGCTTGGAGTGAAGGCATGCTTATGTGAATTTCTTATGGCATGTGGATGATGATTATACATATGGTGTGCGTACGATGTTATATTATGTGACCCTCTAGGATATGCATGCTAGGATTGATGTGGTTTTTATCAAAGTAAGGGAAGGTTGGATCGAAATTTGTATTAGAAGCTGTCACCCACGATCTAATGCAAAAATAATGAAGTAATTTGGTGGATTATAGACGAAGAAATTGATGTTACAAGATGAAGGTGTTTCAGCAGATTTGAAGGTGTTCAAATGTGTCGTGTGAAGATAGATTTGAGGAAGGATTAATCCCAGATTTTCTTTTCTCAATATAGACCCAAAAGGGAGGATTAGACTTTAGCTCTCTTGCTCAAAGTTTTATCAAAATTCTTATTATTCATTCTATTCAATTCTCTGCCCACAAAGTTGTGCACAACATGGTTTATATAGGAGAAGGAATAAGCTTGGTGGTGACTAGCTTAAACCATCCGAGTTTAGTCCCTTAATTCAGCCCATTAATCATGGTTGAATTAAGCCCATATTAACCTTAATCCAAAGCATAATATCATTGGTTAAATGATATAAATGATTAATATTACAAAGCTATACAATAGACTAAGATACATACATGAAATTATAGCCATACCCTAACTTACATAAAATATACTTAGGGTTAGGGTTTACAACAAGTTTATAAAAATAATGAATATCATCACTCTATCTCTTGTTGTAATGTATCATCCCATGTATGTCATAGTCTTGCATGCCTTGGAATACTTGTACACATCAATGTGTATGAACATCATCTTCTTGCAAATATGTAACATACCTACAAGAATAACTTGAATGGTTTTTAATGTCAAGCATATTAGAATTATCAAAAATATTTAACATGATAGGCTCCAATATTATGAAAGCTAAATCATCTTCCTTACCTTGAGGATTAGAATGAATATGACAATCATTATGTTCAATGGATGCTCCTGCATCATACTCCCCAAGTTGAGAAGAATTTGCCCTCAAATTTTCATCAGAATAATAAGGAGACAAATCACCAACATTAAAATTTCTTGATATTCCACCATAAGAATCTGGAAGTTCAAGTACATAAGCATTATCTCCAAACTTCCTAAGTATTTTAAATGGACCATCGGCTCTTGGCATTAGCTTGTTTGTACATAAATTAGGAAATCTCTCCTTACGTAAATGTAACCAAACTAAGTCACCAGGAGAAAACACATAAGAGTTTCTATGCTTATTCGCTTGAGCTTTATACTTGGCATTAGATTTTTCAATATGATTTTTGATTTTCTCATGAAGTTGTTGAAAAAATTTTATTCTCTCTTTAACCTCATAGTTTTGCAATTCACCTTTTTTCAACGTAATCATGTTAATAGGCATGTTAGGATTCACACCATACACACTAAGCATATTCCATAAAGTTTTCCAAAAATAAGTCATAAAGTTGACATAAGCAGTATTTGAAATGATTATACAAAAACTCATATTTTCTTTCAAAAATCCTTTATCTATAAGTTCTTGTATTTGTCTTTGTAATTCCTTAGCTTCTTCTGGGTTACATCTATAAGTCGGTTTATTAGGAATAGGCATACCAGGAATAAGATCAATATCATGTTCTATACCTATTTTAGGCGGTAATCCAGGAGGTAAGTCATAAGGAAATACATCATTATACTCATCAAGGAACTTAATCAAATTAGGATTTTCAATTTGTTGTTTTTCAGGTTTAGAATCTTTAGAAACTAAAGCATAACAAATTCATTCTTCTTTTACACATTTTTCCATAGCCTTTTCATGTAAAAATAATCTCTTTTTATCATCACTCAAAGGCATATGATGATATAAAGAAGGTTTGAGCCTATACAAATGTTTTTCCTTTTTCACCACATATTCATTAGTTACCCCGTCATGAGTTGCTTTTCTATCAAATTGTCATGGTCTACCCAAAAGTAATCCACAAGCATCCATAGGTAAAACATCACATAGAACTTCATCATGATAGTCTCTAATAGAAAATGTGATTAAAGCTCTTATGTTTACTTTAGCTCCTTTATCCTTGTTTAACCATTGTAAAGAATAGGTTTTAGTATGATTAGTAGTTTCCAAACCAAGTTTCTTAACCATTGCCTCACTAGCAACATTAGTACATGAACCACTATCAATTATAAGTCTACAAACTGTATCACCTATTTTACACTTAGTTTTAAAAATCTTTTCTCTTTGAGTAGGTGTAATACTAGGTTGTATTTGCAAGACTCTTTGAATTACAAAGCAGGGGTATCCTTCTTCTTCTTCCATAGTTAATATTTCATTAGGAGATTCAACTTCTAATTCATCATCATCACTACATGGTTCCATGTTTTCTATGTCATGTAAGGTTAAGGCTCTTTGTTTAGGACAATCTCTAGCAAAATGTCCATATCCTTTACATTTGAAACATTGTTTATTAGCATTTCAACCACCTTATTTTTACCTTTATCATCTTTGTTATTCTTTCTATCATATGAAAATGTCGATTTAGGTGTAAAGGTGTTAGAATAGGGTTTAGTCAAAGTAGAGGCATTAGGCTTAACATAGGCTTTTGTTGTCTTGGTTTGTCTTTCAATCTTCATAGCCAATTTTATCAATTCATCAAGAGAGTCATAAGAGTACATATCAAATTTGTCTCTTATTAAGTTATTCAAGCCACCTAAGTATCTAGCACATCTTTGTTCCTTTCTTTCATGAACATCACAAATAAGGGCTAGTCTTTCAAACTCTCTAGTGTATTCTTCTACACTAAATAAGCCTTGACTTATAGTAGTCATATTAACATACATATCTTGTTCATAGTCTCTAGGCCCAAATTTCTTTCTTAAGTGCTTTTTAAGTTTTTCCCAAGATTTGATTTTAGACTTCTTTTGTCTTTTTCTAGTTCGCTTTAAGTTATCATACCAAATTCGAGCAAACTTTTTGAACTTTAGAGTAGCTAATTTGCACTTTCTATCATCATCATATTCTCTAAATTCAAAAATATCTTCAATCTCATGCAACCATTCAAAAAATGATTCCACATTCAAATCACCATAAAATTCAGGAAGTTTAAGTTTAATACCTTGATCTTCATGGTGTGGATTTCTTACATGGAATGTAGGTGCTCTTCTTTGGTTGCTTGAGCCAAAAGAATTTTTCTCCTCTTCTCCATCTTCATGATGAGAAATATTGAAATGTCCACGTCCATTCTTGGCATGGTAAATCGGCTTCATTTTCCCTTCCACACTATCATGTGTGGTTTCCAGTCGAGGTTGCCATGGTTTATACTTCTCTTGGTCGGCCAACTTTGCTTCTACACTTTGGAGTTGATGTTGTAGTGTGTTTTGAGTCTGTAGTTGGGCATCCATGTGTGTGGTGAGGCCTTTGATAGACTCAACCAGGGCACGCACCTCTTCACCACAACCTTTCTTGATGCACACAATATATCTTCCACAAATGTAGGTGCTGGATTCGTTTTGCCTACAACCAAACAAAGCACAAACCAATTTCTAATTCTAAAGAAAATATCAAACACTACCTGCAATCTTTATCTAGACACAAAGGAGATATTTAAGCCCCAAGAATAGCCACTGCACGCAGGTACACACAAACAATGAAAGATTAGTAATAATAGGTGTGAAAATGATTCACATAAAATCATAGAACATGTTTCTGTGTTATCAATAAAATTGTGTCTTCCAGTGGGATTTTCGTGTTGAAGTATTCATAGAAAATTTATAGAAGATCCAGAGGTAGATGATGGACTATTTTCTTGAGAGAAATTGATGAGAGATGAGTCGAATACACGGCCTGCAAGTTCTGGGTCAGTTTCGGGCTTCACATAAAATCATAGAACATGTTTCTGTATTTTCAACAAAAACTTGTCTTCCAGTGGGAGATTCGTGTTGACGTCTTCATAGAAAATGTAGAGGAAATCCAGAGGTAGAATATGGACTAATTTATTGAGAGAAATTGATGAGAAATGAATCGAATACACGGCCTGCAAGTTCCAGGTCTGTTTCGGGAGATTGAGAACTGTCCAGGGATGTTGAACACTTTGAAGCTTTTCTTCTTGCTTGCACGAAGAGAAATTGAAGGGGGTTGTCATACACTTGATCACACACTAATATAGAGTAGAATAAAATAGAAATAAATTGCTGAAGAGGCACACACGATCGTTGCAACTAGACGAACCAAACTGGTGCTGCTGAAATTCGAACTCTGTTGGTATTTTATGTGAAAAGTTGAGGGAAAATGCAACAAGATCGTTGCAAGATTGCAAGAAATCCAAGCAATAAATTCAAGAAAACTTAAATAAGTTCATCAAGAATCAATAATTTCAAGAAATGGTGGAGTATCCGTGGATTTCTTGGTGAAAGAACACACCACGATTTCAGGTCGGTAGAAATCAGCTTCGAACAAATGAAGCTTTGATACCAAAAATGATGTGGTTTTTATCAAAGTAACGGAAGGTTGGATCAAAATTTGTATTAGAATCTGTCACCCACAATCTAATGCAAAAAGAATGAAGTGATTTGGTGGATTATAGACGAAGAAATTGATGTTACAAGATGAAGGTGTTTCAGCAGATTTGAAGGTGTTCAAATGTGTCGTGTGAAGATAGATTTGAGGAAGGATTAATCCCAGATTTTCCTTTCTCAATATAGACCCAAAATGGAGGATTAGACTTTATCTCTCTTTCTCAAAGTTTTATCAAAATTCTTATTATTCATTCTATTCAATTCTCTGCCCACAAAGTTGTGCACAACATGGTTTATATAGGAGAAGGAATAAGCTTGGTGGTGACTAGCTTAAACCATCCGAGTTTAGTCCCTTAATTCAGCCCATTAATCATGGTTGAATTAAGCCCATATTAACCTTAATCCAAAGCATAATATCATTGGTTAAATGATACAAAGTGTGATTCTAGGTTCTTATCGCATTTCTAGGGGAATTAGCATAAGTTTATGGGCTTGTGGTTGAAGATGAGTACAAATTTTTTCTCACTTATAGATTTTCAGATTGAGTGTCTAATTTAAGTGTCGGAATATATATGTTACAATCATGATTTTTTTTATTTTTAATACAATTGGGATTGATTAATTAAATTTTATCAAGTTCTCTTATAGCAACAATTAATACATCAACATTAAGAGACACCATTTTAGGAACTATACAAATAGGGAAGCTAGAGTGCTATGTGTTGGGGTGACATTAATGATATAGTTGCTTTGGGGCTATATTTGATTGAGGAGACAACTCAACATGTCATGTTGATTTAGAATTGCATAAAAACAACTTAAGATAAGAAGAAGAGCTATAGTAATTAGAGATAGAGGTTAGATGGTTATAAGATGGGTGATTGAATCCTTTTGAGAGTCTCTCACACTAAAAGTGAGATTATAGAGAGAATGTGTAAGGTTAAGTATCATCTAGAATTACCTGTGGAGTTATTTTGCATTTATGATGTCTTCTAAATTTATGTTTCATACTCTTCACAATTGATCTAGCCTAGAGAGATTGAGCTCGATGACTATTTGATGTATGAGGTGCAGTCTTTGATAATCCTCGACATTAAGACATAGAGTTGTGACTAAAGATTTTAGCACTTTTGAAGGTCCTTTGGATTTGCAATGGAGTAGATAAGACTATTCGAGAGACAAATGTTGAGATGTCGAGTCAACATCCAAAACTTTTTAGACTAGGTGTGGTGTTCATATATTGGGCTTTCACTTTCAAAAGTCTAGTTTCCATATTATATATTCTATACCTTGTTTATGATCATTATTTGTGATTAGTAGTAGTTAATCACCAACTTATACTTCACATATGTTTCATTTTTAATTAACTTAAAAACTGATGTCACTTTTAAGGGTGTATTTGTGCAATACCTCATTTTTCAAAACCTTAATGTATCAATATTATGTTCCAAAAATAATAAATTATTCTCCTTAAATTATTTAATATATTTTATATGGCCATTAGCTTTGAAATGAACTTAAGAATATATATTTTTGATAGGAACACTAGTCGAATGGTGTGACAAATCCATCCATTATTTGCCGTGTATTTTGGGATTTTAATTTCAAGGAAACTAGTACACTAGAACGTGTTAATTCAAGCTCTATATGGTCTCAAAACTTTATACAATGTTTATCAAGCAATGTAATTCTAAAATTTTTGTGATAAACTTTTTTATTAGGAATAATAGGATTATTTGCAAGATTCTTGGCACATTATTTCAATATATTAGCTAAATTTTTTCTAAAAACTTATTTTTGCATAATATCCTTCCTAATTCATTTTTTGTCTTCTTCTTTTTTTATTGTTTTCTCTCCTTTCACTATTTTTTCTCTTACATCACCTTATGTTTCAGCATTCTTTCTTATTTCATATGCAAGACAAGCAAGCCTTTTCTCCCACTTTTCCTTGATTGGTAACACCTTCCTTGAGCCAATCGAGGATTTTTTTTGCTTCTAGTCTCTATCCTCTTTTCACTTCATTTACTCTTTCATTTTCCATTTTTTTAAAGAAAGACCATTACCTTCTCACTTTTATTCCTACTTATTAACCCTTTTCCTTCTTATTTTGCATCATTTTATCTCATTTTTCTTAATTCTAATCTTTGTATCGAACATGGGATAGATGATAGAACATATATCTAATATTAGGTATGACAGTAACACCCTATTTTTATTCGGAGTAATTTTTTTATTTATGATTCTACAATAATTTAAAAAAAAATTGTGGTGAAAAATAGGGGTGTTACAAGTTGGCATTTGAGATAGAGGCCCTCAATTTTGAAGGAGAAAGAGGAGGTCCTTGCTGGTATAAAGGGCACAACAAAAAAGAGGAAAACTCTACCCCTTATGCACCCTTAGAAGACAAAAAAAAGAAGAAAAGTTAAGAGCTCCAAAAACTACTCCTTTGCTTAAAAAGTTTAAAGCTAAGAGAATTATTCCAGGAGGAAATAATTATCCAAAGGAGTAGATAAGAGATCTTGAAATTGGAAGAGTTAATGATTTGCTAGATAGTAAGATATGGTTGGAGTTCTTCATGAAGTACTTTTAGGTTCTTGAGTTGATTGTTTATGAATTTTATGGAATCCTAATATAGTTTAAGGGGCAGATCCATTTATTGTATCAACCACAATAATGGGAATGAAAACCATGGTCAATATAGGCATGATTGAAGAAGTCTTTAGGATATCTAATAAGGGTTGTGAGGAGTATGCAAAGGGGACATGACCCACTAAAGGAGTCCTGAATCCCCTAGTAGTTATAAGGAAGGTCACCTAAGGCACTGTTGCTAAGGCTATTGTACAACTTATAGGTGTGCTTGGACCATTGTTCAAGGCCCTACAAATTATTGTTATCAAATTAGTTGTTCCCTATAGATAAGAGAGAAATCAGGCCCATATCCATGATATGTCGCTTATGTATTTTCTTAAGGAAAAAGGGAAAAATCAATCTACTTTTCTAGATGCTACACCACAT
Organism: Tamarix austromongolica; assembly: GCA_039764185.1. NCBI lineage: Eukaryota > Viridiplantae > Streptophyta > Magnoliopsida > Caryophyllales > Tamaricaceae > Tamarix > Tamarix austromongolica. Next base: position 67,445,803 of record CM077811.1, read on the forward strand.
GGATAATGTTGTAGGAGCCCCAAATTATGTACTACCATATGAAGGATGGATTACTAATGCATTTGAGTATTTTGGGGTTGATCTAGGATGTTTGAAGAGGTCTAAGATGATAGAGAAGATGAGCTATGTAATTACACTCAAAGGAACGAACATAGAACTAGATGAGCTGAAGGATATACTAGAATCTGGGTTAGAACCTAGCTTTATTCTAGGAACAATGCCAAATTAGCTTATATCAATAGTTAAGGAGGTGGGTTATGATGTTAATAGACTTCAACATGTTGTAAGGAATTAGGGTCAAAAAATTAAGTGGTTGGAGGTGCAACTCAATGTCTCTACTCAAATGGTCAAATCTCTTCCAAGCGTTATAGCTATTCTTGATCCTCCAAGTGATTTCACTACTGATGATACTTATAATAAAAAGATAAATCAAATGAGGAAAGATTCTAGGATCCTTCCTTAGTGGACATCAAAACCCTACAAGACTCTTACTACAGACCATCACCATAAATCTCATCTCGTTCATTTCATGTTTTTAGCTTGTATGTTAGGTCTATCTCTTGAACAATCTTTTCCTATTTCTCTTTGTTATTCCTAATACTAATCTATGCACTATGAGTGTGTGATGAACCTAGTTATTTAATGATTATTTAGCATCTATTTTCTTTTAAGTACTTGCTCACTAGAATACTAATAAGACACAGATGTTTTCACTATATGTGATCTCTTTCCACTCCTTTTTGATGATGCTAAAAGGGGGAGAAGATGTGATGAATTTTGTGTTTATATGTGTAGTTCTAGGTTATTTTTCACATTTAATCTCAAAGTAAGTTTTTTGATAAGATCAAAAGGAAGGACCTTAATTACTTAAATTTAGTTGGGATATATCTCAATTCGTTAGGATGTGCTTGATCTAGATAGTGTACTAATAACAATTTTGAGGGAAATTTGTGAAATTTTTTTCATCATCAATGAGGAGGAATATTTTTTGTCCCCATGTGTTTTGATAATTCCAAACATTAAGGTTTGTGGTTGCATGATGATATGACTTGCATATTATATAGTTGGACGTGCTTGAATATTTTGCTAAAACATGAATAAGCATAAAACCAAGAGCAATGCTAGGAACAAGTTATAATGGGCATCATACTAATGTAATCACATCAATGGGCATTACATAGGAAGAATCAAAAGAAATATATTGTATATCTTCAAGATACCATTAGAAGGCTAAAATATCAAGGAATGATTACTATAATGCTTGAATAAGGAAATAGTGCTAAAAAAAAAGAAGGGAAAGGTGATCTCGACAATGAATCTAGAACAAACATGGAAACAACTATGTCAGTTATAGATCCAATTTCCATAAAAAGACAAAATCTCACGTGATTCATGTATTTCATCAAAAAGACAAGCGTAAGATTCCCTACAAACTAGAACAAGCTTGATGAATGAGAAACAAAACTATGCAAAGTTTCCAAGAAGAAATATCATTTCCTTAATGTCCAAGCCCATTACATAAATAGAGAGGCCAACGAAAAACATAAAAGGAGTAAGACACGTGAAGAATAAAGGAGATAGTTGAAAGACACTTGAAGAATAAAGGAGATAGCTAAACTATTAAAAAGAAGAAGATAACAAACAAATTCGACCATAAATAGAAAAGAGTGAATACTCCCAATTAGGCAAACAAGTAAAATATCCAAAAGAGTTTAAAGCAAATAAGAACTATTAGCTTATTAGAATTAACAGAGTTCATAAATTTTTGTATCCATCATTTATACATATATTGTAAGGGGTATAAGTGTACTTAGGAGTAAGTGCAAGATTTTGTATTTAGGGAACACAGTTAGAGTTATTTAGGGGGGGATTTAGGTTTAGAGGTAGACTTAAGTACTAGCAATTGTAATTTTTTTTCATTTGGAGTAGATTGATGAAGAGAGCAAAGCTAGTTGTTGGCATATATTAGTATTGATTGAACCATATAAAAATCCTTATGTTATTGTTTACTTTACTTCATCACTCACACATGCAATATGAAGGATAGTAATAAGAACAACATTTTTAACGCACAAACAACACTCAATACTATATCACGAATTGATCCTATGAAGTTGAAATTCCGCATAGAAAGTTAAAATCTATGTACACTCAATTCACCTCCCTTTTATGTGTACCTGTGAGAACTAATAGGTTATGATCAATGTTTTGTTCAAGATGTAGCTGGCAGGGCTGACAATTTCAACATAAATAATCCTTGGCAATGAACTGAACAATAACATGGTTTTGGAGATCTCCTCTAAAGGTTCTATTCTTTCTTTACATCACCACATTACATCGAGGTGTTATTGGGGCTAAACTGTTATGTGAAATATCATTGTTATTGCAAAACTGGAAAGACTTGTAACTCACAACCTCAGCTCCATGACTTGATCAAATTCATGATATGTCATCATTGCCATATCCTCGAGTTATGTTCGAGGCAAGTTTGATGTACTAAAATGGCAACACCACTAGGAAGCATGACTAGGCAACACGAGGTGTTAGCACGACCATGCTAAAGGACACATGCTTTCTTAGACCATTTTGGTTGTTCTTGCTCTGATTCTTGTTGTTTTTACCCACTCTCATCAAGACACCTTAGAAACACATGCATGTTCCGCAAACAAACACCGACAACACACCATTGTTGCTCCTCTTCATATTTTACCACACGAGTCTTGGTTTATCATCGCCACCGAACATCACTTTTTTCTCTTGTTGTGGCTAGCTAACATCCCCTTCATACCAATGTCACGAGGTGTGGTGGTGCCTCAATATACGACCGTTTATAAGTTAGCTCATGTGATTAATGTCCCTCCCTCCTCGGGTTAAAAAATGACCAATTATAAGAAAGCTAGAACCCTTCCCACTTTGCTCTTCGTACTTTTGATTTCTGCTTCATCAGCTAAACCCAACCTTGAAATCCAAAAAAGGTCCAAGTGTAGACTAGTGAATTTCCTCGGACCCTCTGCTGCAAATGCAAAGGTCAATAACCTTTCGGTAGTGTCTAGATACCTTAGAGATCTCCTTTATGGATGTTTGCATCTCAAAGTTATCCACAAACTAAACACCGTTGTAACAGAACCACCATATAACGTCAGACACCTTCCTCTCCTTCTGAACGTCCTAATAGAAACAAAGCAAGAGAGAACAAGTAGAGAAGGACATGCAGAGATGGGAAAGGGAAAGACGTCAGTCCAAGTCAAGAGGAAACAGCCCGTGAGTGGGGGGGGGGATGATTATTAATTTTGGATCTGTATGGGCCGGCTGGTCAGCTCCTCGATCGGTCTCATATGTAGGGGAATGACATAGTAGCTACCAGGTAGATGCAATTCCAATGTGCGCAATAGAAAAAGCAGAAGAAGATGAGATTCCAATACTTTCCCAGTATGAGGATGACCAAAGTCAAAACATATAAAAATGGAGGATTATATCATTCATTTCGATTAAAGAAGCTCTGCTGTATTCTTTCTACATACCTCGCAGGCTCACATCCCACCCACTAGTGCTTTATTCAAATCCATGTTTCGTTCGGTTGTGATCTATTTTGATTTGTATGTGGGTCCCGATTGATCAACCCACTCCTCAACCAATCAACAAAAGGAATTTTCAAATAATAACAGTGCTGGTTCGTGTTTAATTTTGTCTGTCAGCATCATCAACTACTCCCTCCCTTCCTCTCTCTCTATATAGAGACAAGCTGATTTGTATATATTATATATAAGCAGAGACTTTGATATATGGATCAATTACTCATATGAACAAGCTTCTTCTTCCAGATAACCAAAACACCCAAAAAAAAAACCGCGAGGAGATTGTCCTACTAATTGAATCGCAGTATCTCCTCAATTCGTACATATCAATCAATCAACATCGCAGCTTAGCTAATTAAGCACAATGATGGTTCAAAAGAAGAAGAAGTTCGCGTGGTCATGGTATAATATGTTCCCGTGCACTTCATTTTCTAACGCCAGAAGACGCCACGAAACCAACAACAAACATTTGCCGGAACAACAAGAACCAGAAGGTGGCGGAGCAGAGCCAGCTCCTTGTTGTCCATCGCCTCAAAGGCTATCACTCATGGATATCATTAGTAACCCCGGGTCCGATCAGATCTCAATGGAAGATATCTCGAGTTCCCTCGTGGGATCGAATCTGTATGGGTTCTCACTGGATGAGATTAGGTCCATCACAAAGAACTTCACGTCTGGGAACTTGGGGGAAGGTGGATTTGGAGCTGTTTATAAAGGATTTATTAGCGATAAGGTTAGGCCAGGGCTCGAAGCACAAGTTGTGGCTGTAAAGGTCTTGGACTTGGAAGGCTCGCAGGGTCATAAAGAGTGGTTGGTAAGCAATTGTTCCAGAAAATTTTCAAATTTCATAATAATTTTGGTTTATTCCTTCATATGCATATTCTTATGGGATGAACCGATCATATATCTGAATTTGCAGGCAGAAGTGATATTTCTCGGGCAGTTGAGGCATCCGAATCTGGTGAAGCTAACAGGATATTGTTGCGAGGATGATCAGAGAATGCTCGTCTACGAATACATGGAACGGGGAAACCTCGATGAAAAACTGTTTAGAAGTTAGCTCTCTCCGTCTCTCTGTATCTCTCTCTCTACATATGTGTGTCTGAGTGTGTATTCAGTAAATTAAACACAGTATTTGTTTATTTTGATCTAGCTCTCTTATTATCTAGCAATAATTAATTAAATTGTACAAATAATTTGTGATGATTCTTAATATATATTTATATATATATACATATTTTTTTACCCCTTCCTTTGCACCTTTGCTCAGGATTCTCAGCACCCCTGCCATGGCTGACGAGAATGAAGATAGCGCTTGAAGCCGCAAAGGGGCTCGCTTTCCTTCACGGAGAAAAGAAACCGGTCATATTCCGCGATTTCAAGGCCGCTAATATCTTATTAGCCTATGTACGTATATATGTATATATCCATTTTTTTCTCATCCATCATGATCGAACAAGCGTTAATTCGATGGATCCATCAACCAATTTAACATTGGATGCCGTCCCGTACGTCCAGGATTTCACTGCCAAGCTGTCAGATTTTGGGTTCGCAAGAGACGGACCAGAAGAAGATAAAACACACGTGACAACAAAACATCGTCTAGGCACTCGAGGATACGCTGCTCCTGAGTACATCATGACAGGTACGTAACGCACCAACCTTGAAACGCACACTTAATTATGGGACTTCAATTCCGAGGGAAGAGGAAAGCCAAAAAAAAAAAAAAAATCACAAATCGACACGAAATGCTCCCTTTCATTAACAAATAGTAACAGAAAAAAACAATGTCCTACTTCCGCAGGCCATCTGACCACAATGAGCGATGTATACAGCTTTGGAGTTGTCCTCTTAGAGCTCTTAACAGGACGAAGATCGATTGACAAGACGCGGCCGAGGCGAGAACAAAACCTAGTGGAATGGGCACGACCGCAATTGAAAGATCCAAGAAAAGTCGATCAACTGATGGATCCAAGGCTCGAAGGGCAATATTCGGGTCAGGGTGTAAGAATTGCAGCTGCATTAGCTTATCAGTGTTTGAGCCGGCATCCGAAATCGAGGCCCCCTATGAGTGTAGCGGTCAAGACGTTGGAACCGGTAATTAATATGAAGGACGATATACTGCCTGGACCGTTCGTGTATGTTGTGCCGACGACGGCGGCCGACGGGAGCAGAATTATCGACGCGAGTTCTGAAAAGAAGGGCAAGGATTTGAATAAGGAAACAGTGATGGTAGAGGGGAGAAAGGAGGAGGCAGCCGATAGGAAGAAAGAAGATGGGGGTCGGAAGAAGAAGAAGAAGAAGAAGAGTACTCGAAGGAAGAGCGGTCATGATTATGTGTCTAGAAACCGAGCTGTTTTTTCTGATTCTGCACTTGATATCAGACTTCGATAGCGTTCTGCTGCTGGCATCGACATGGAACTAGCTAGCTACAGTTGATCAATTTTCTCCTCCTCTGGCAGTGGCAAGGCTTTAAAAAAAAGTTTAAGATAATTATTTATTTTAATTTTTTTTAATTTAAAAGATTTTTAAAATAAATAATTATTTTTAATAAACATATCCAAACAAATATTTTAAAGAACGAATTCAAGTCGGCCGATCCAGCCATCAAGTGTGCTTCATTTGGTGTGACTTGTGAGTGTGACTAGCTAGCTAGTGAAGAAAGGACAAAGACAAATCTTGTTATATGCCAAACAAAAGGGTTGGTAATTACTAATTACTATTGTAAGATATATATATTTATATATATAGCTAGGCCTCAAGCAATGGGAGTTGTTGATATATATAGATCCATCTACAAGCCTTGTACATATAATTTGGTTTAATTTTTGGTTAATTGAATGTAAGAGTGAGTTTCTTTGTTAATTATCTCAGTCACGCGATAGGTTATATAATAGATTTTTTTTTAAATAATATATCATCAATCTATCTTGCTATCACTCACTTAATTTCAGTTTGAAAAATTAGTTTGAAAATTAATATAGCGGACCTTCTAATGTAAGGTTTGACTGTTGTTTGAATGATTTTTTTAATTATTTGGTACGATTATGGTATAATTCAATGTGATTCCAATATCATTGGTTTGATCGAGTCGAACCGGATCATTTAATCTTAATTTCTTTCATATAATAAAAACGACGATGTTTAGGTTGTATTGATTCAAGGAGTCCAATCCTTTAGTTTTTTTATTGTTTCTATTAATATATTATTTTAAAAATCTTATTATTTTATATTAGTAGATAACTCGGTAGCCGATCGGTCCGATATTTAAATCACTGCTTAATTCTTCCCAATGTTTATGCTATATCCTCGTAGGTTTTATATATTAATATATTAAATTATATCATTGATACTTACTTTATACGATAATATACTATACATGCATGCATTTGGCCGTCTCTAATATTTAAATTATAACAACAATAACAACAACAACAATAATAATAATTTAGATTTATATAACCTTCATGACTAATTTATTTTCTATCCAAAACACAAGTTTATTACTTGACTTTTCATACAGGTGAATCATATCATATGTAGTTCACAGTTAGAGCAATGAATAAAGTGAAAGCAATTCGATATTAGATACGTTAAAATTTTAATTTAACTTATTAGTTTAGTTCAACGAATCTCATATAAATATTATTTTAACCTTGTTTAATACATAATCTAACTTTATACTAAAAAATATTTGACTCAATTTATTTATAAATTTAATTTATAAGCTTGATTCAGTTTAATTTCTTAAAATTTACCAGCTCATTTAGTTGTCTATAAAATAATAAAAATAGTAGAAAATATATATATATATATATATATATATATATATATATATTAGTGGATGAAATAGATCCCCATGAAAAGGAAATTGACAACTTTCCGAACTCTCGGATAGTAGAGAAAAGAGTCGAAGGATTAAAAAAAAAAATAAAATAAAAAAAAGCACGAACGTGACCAATATTGTTTTCTTGCAGTTGAATCAAAAGGAATTCGGAATCAAATACTAGCTGCCTGTTTTGTCTCAGATGACGTCTGTTGCTTTGGGTTGTTGTACCTGCATGGCGCTGACTGACTTCTTACTTCACACATATCGAAAGTAGTTGTTCAATTTTCTCCTCTACTTACCGAGGACTTATTACGAGCACCGATTGTACCGAGGATTGTGCCTCTACCGCTGCACATCTAATATATTTATAGTATATATTTTTATATTATTTAGGTATATTCTTATATATTTACGTATAATATGATTAATTATGAGCATATATAATAATTGTATTAAATATACATTAATTATTTTATAAAACCGATATAATTATAAATATAAAATAATTAATTATAGATATACTACATAAATACCAAAATCACACCATAAATATACTAAAAATGCTCAAACCTCACATAATAACATTCCTAATGCAGGAGCATCTAGTGATCCTCAAAATAATGAGGAATTGACATTTCTAATAATGTAGCCGATCATCTTAGACATTCTTAATGATATTCTATCATTGATATTGAAAAGACTTTAAGATATTATTGCAGGTATATTACATATTTGTAAGGTGAAGAAGTAAAGATATATCAAGATACCTAAAGTGTACAATGCATTCAAAGCATGTAAAGCTATGGCATACATGGGATGACAATACAACAAGATTGATATGGTGATCTCATTAGTTATATTAGGCTTGTTGTAAACCCTAGGATATATTTCATGTAAGTAGGGCTTTGTTGTTATTTCATGTATGTTCCATAGTCGGTTGTAATGCTTGTCATTAATATCATTTAAATGATGGTAATACAACTAGGGTTAGGGAGTTAATGGCTAGTTTCCTACTAATTTAGTTGGCCATCTAGTTGATTAAACTCCTATATATACCCCCTATGGCATTGTGCACGCAAGCTTGAAGTCAAAATTAATAAAATTCACAAGTTAAACACTTGAGTATTCTCTCTTTTGAGATTGCATTCTAGATAGGAGATTGCCCAGGGTAAAATCCTACATAGAAACCTTTGAATGTCTACCGAATCATTCAAAGTTAATCCCTTCCTTGAATTCTAGATTGAAGATCCTTCTTTTGCAGCCTAACGCCATCTAAATAGTGCATTGTTTCCTTTATATCTTCAAACCTGCTTGAAGATCAACCAAAGAAATTCACGATCATCGCTTCCCTCCCTTTGATTCACATCATTTTTGGTATCAAAGCTAAAGAAGTTCTTTGGTTTCTTTCAGTCATCCAACGTTTTCCTTCGACCTTCTTACAGTTGCATGCAAGAATCCCGTGCCTCCAAGAAAGGTTGAAGGTCCTTTCTTGCACAAGTCTTGCTTGAAGATCTTTATGTCTTCAACCGAAGTTAAAATACTCAAAGTCGACTATGTTTTGATTCTCCCATTCTTCAAACGTTTCCTCTTCATTCCATTATCCATCTTAAAAAAAAATAAATAAATAAATAAAAGTTCACTTCGACACCACCAACACTTCTCTTTACGTGTCTTCAATCTAGATACCAAATACTCCCAGCAATTTCCATTAGTTTCGAATATTACCTACAGTATTCGAATCTTACAATTCATCTCCAATCTTTCATACTTATACTCTCCTTCTCTATTGTTGTATTAAGCCATTTTTAAGAGAACATCTTCAACTTAAAGATAATCACTCCATTCGACATCATCTCCTTTTCTCCTACGTGCCTTTACTTAACTTCCATCAAGAAACTATCCACACCAGCCTAAGAATTATCCTAAACCATTCAGTCACCTTCCTATAATTCTTACGTGATCAAATCATTAAAGAAGCCATCAAGAATCGGTTAAACCCTTACAAGAACTATCCTACACCCCACGACTACACTTAAATCTACCAAGAACATCTTCGGTTGTTGTTCTTTATTGAGGGTTGAAAGTTGTATTGATCAACACCACATCATGGTTAGTAAAGACGTGCAGGCTTTGGTAGAGTCTATCAAGAGCCTTACCACCCGAATGGACACCCAACTTAAAACCCATGCAGAACTCCAACAGCAGCTTCAAAGTGTAGAAGCCAAAATAGTCGACCAAGACAAGCTTCAACAGCTACAAAATCAAATGGACGCAACTCAAGATAGTGTAGAGGGGATGGTGAGACATACCATACAAGCTAAAGGAGGACGTGGGAATGTAAAAATGGAGTACGTCAACTATGGAGAAGAAGAAATAGGTTCTCACGGATCAAGTAACCATAGGAGACCACATCAAACTCAAGTAAGACATGCACATAATGAGGATTAAGGTATCAAGCTAGATCTCCCTAATTTTTATGGTGAATTGAATGTGCAATTATTCTTTGAATGGTTGCATGAGATTGAAGCAATTTTTGGATTTAAAGAGTATGATGATGAAAGAAAGTGTAAACTTACTACTCTTAAATTTAAAAGGTTTTCTAGGATTTAGTTTGATAACTTGAAAAAGACAAGAGAATGGCAAGAGAAGTTAAAAATTAAGTCATAGGAAAAACTTAAAAAGCACCTAAGAAGAATGTTTATGCCTAGGGAATATGAACAAGATATGTATGTAAAAATGACAACCCTAAAGCAAGGATTATTTAGTGTGGAAGAGTACACTAGGGAATTAGAAAAACTAGAACTTATATGTGATGTACAAGAAAGAAAAGAATAAAAATATGCTAGATACTTAGGTGGACTTAATAATTTAATATGTGAAAAAGTTGATATGTTTGCATACGATTCTCTTGATGACTTGGTTAAGTTGGCATTAAAATTTGAGAAACAAACAAAATTGACCAAGGCCTATGTTAAATCTAATTCTTCGACATCATCTAAACCATATTCGAATACATCATTCATGCCTAAATCTACATCCTCTTATGAAAAGAAAACTAACCGAGATGAAAAGGGTAAAGCCAATATGGTTGAAATCTCTAATAAACAATGTTTCAAGTGTAAAGGATATGGACATTTTGCTAGATAATGTCCTAACCAACGAATATTGACCTTAAGTGAAATACAAGACATGGAACCATGTAGTGAAGATGATGACTTAGAAATAGAATCTCCTAATGATATTTTGACCATGGGTGAAGAGACCCATGTTTTGTGCTTCAAAGAGTGTTATTGAAATACCCCAAAGCCCTAATTTAGGAAATTATGACAAAATAAGAATTTATTAGGGAAATTAATTAAATAAACTATTTTTATTCAAATAAGATAGAATTAATTAAGGCAAATCTAGGAGAAATTAATAAATAATTTAAATAGTAAAATTTGAGTATTTTGCTAATTTAAATAAAATTTAGGAAAAATCTTTCAAAATCCCTAAATTAACCTAAAAAGGGAATTTAATTATTATTTTAATATTAATATTTTTAAATATACCAAAATACCAAAAATATGTTAATTGAGCTCAACCCACCTTTTTCCTTTTTCTTTTTTTTTTTCTTTTCCCTCTCTTCTTCCTTTTCTTTCCTTTTCTTCTCTTCCTTCTTTCCTCTTTTTCTCCTTTCCCCGACCTAGGTTAGCCCGCCTTCATCCCAATTCCTCCCCTTCCCCCTACGCAGCCTAGGCCCGCATCACCATTCCTTTTTCTTCTTCTCCCGACCAGTCCGTCTTTTTCCTTCTTTCTTTCTTTTCTCTTGGACCACCAGTCCAACCCCTCCCCCTTTCTCCTGCATCATCTTCTTCCTAGCGCCGCCTGCAACTCCCTCGATCAGTGCTGAGATTTCTGTTGTCGATCATTCCGGTTGACCCACCATTCTCCTCCTCTCTTCCCTGTCATTTCATCATGGCCATCCATCCCTTCTCTGCGTGTGCCATCCCCTTTTTTTGCTGTCAAAAATGGCCTACAAAGGTAGACTTGTGCTGGCCTACCTTCGCTAGTCGGAACCCCATAACCCTTGCCCCCTACTTTCCTACTCCCCTTTGTCATTTTCCCTTTCAATCGATCTATATATAGCCCTGAAGGCTGCCATAATCAAGTTTTGATTTTGGTAGCCTAGATATCCGACCGTGCACCACCGCCCAAACAGACAGTCATTTCTCCACCATTGGTCATCACCACTGCCCACTCCGGCCACCAAAACCTTCCCTGCACTGCCCTCTACGCATCTGAGCCACCCTTCTTCCTTGCCTTGCCCTGCACAAGCCACCCCGGCCGTGCAAAGTCCCCCTCCTTAACAGCCCTCTTTGACCCTGCGGTGCCCCTTGTGCCATCGTTTGCCACCGATTCTACCACCTATAACACCACCTCTACCCCCAAAACAACAAGGGGACCTTAATTTAGCTCCCCACAACTCCATCTCCCCCTACTTCCTTCTCCCCTAGTCTCTACATCCATCTCTCCACCTCTCTTCTTCCTCCACCACTACCACCACCGCCGGCTCCACCACCAAGCCTAGGCGGTATTCCAATTTCTTAACCCTTAAGCATTTTTTTATAAAAGTGTTAATAATTTTTAATATTAATAGTATTATTATTAACTATTATTATTAGTGTTGTTATTGTTATTATTATTATTATTATTATTATTATTATTATTATTATTATTATTATTATTATCCTTATTAATATTATTGTTATTATTATTACTACTTCTACTAGCGTTATTAATATAAGTATCATTATGGCCATTACTTTTATATTATTTTTATCACTAGTATTATTATTATTACTAGAATTTGGGGTCGATATTAGTATTATTAGTAATATTGAAACCATTAATTTTAATACTATGAATATTACTAAGACTTACTTTGGTTAGTATTGCCATGATTAATTCTTTTGAGAATAATAACCCTACTTTTAAGTATAAAACTACTATTATCATTATTAGCCTTAGTAGTAGGCCATAATAGGGGTAAGATAGGGAATTATAGTAATTCTAGTAGACGGAGATTAACCTATAATATTTCCCTCTTATAGGTGAATCAAGTCAAAACCCTAAGGAGGCATAGGAGCATGCTCCAAGCCCGGCGACATTTTAGATAAGGGTGTAGCTAAGGCCGCATGTGTGCTATGTGTATTACATGCCTTGGATGTCCTATATAATTATATGTCGTGTTCTATATGCTATTATCTTAATTGTTTTATGTGTAGCAAGGCTTGGAACAGAGGTATGTTCATGTGCTCTCTTCTGGTATGTGCTAATATGGATATGCTGCAAATTGTGACATGATGTGATGTGGCCCCTTAGAACATGCATGCTAGGGTATTAGATGTGGTGATGTGGGATGGAGGCGTGAAAAAGAAAAATGAGAAAATAAGATAACCAAGGGGAAGTAAGTTGGCTAATGTAGGTAAGAATGACCTAAATGACCCATGATCCATGAATGATGAATAAAATGGGGGGATTTAAATGAAATGAAAGAGTGGGAGAAACTAGGGTTTACATAGGAGGAATTAAGGTTTGCATGTTAATTTTAGGGTTTGGCATAATAAATATCGAGGGTTTTGCATGGGATGGTTAGAGTCTACATGGGGGCAAACTTTACATATGAAAAGTTGCTTTGGGATGTGAGGAAGGCAATGGAAGAGTTGTTTGGGTGACTGGAGGCTTTGAGTGATATAGTATAGGGTACATAGGAGACCAGGCTATAGTTTGGGAGGAAACCCTAATTTGAGAAGGTGGAAAAAGAAAAAGAAAATAATAAGAATAAATGAGGATCAGTGAGGGGAGTGTTGAATCTAAGCGTCGTGACATATGGAGTGTTAAAATAGTTTGGGTTGTGTGAGGCAAAGAAGGATGGGCCACATAGGCCTAAATTAGGGGTTTTCTGGAGAAAACCCTAGGAAGGACTATGAATGGGTTTAGTGGTATGAGGTAGTGGGCCTTGACACACTTGCATCGTAATTGGGCTTCTAGTGTGGGTAATGGAATAAGCAAGGGATGTTGGGGCAATTAGGAGGTGCCGGAGTCTCAAGATATGGGAGAGGCCCCTCTTGGGAGGATAGAAGTAGAAGATTGGTGGCATGCATGTCAAGGGTGAAGAAAATCATTGAATAAGACACAAATAAGAAACTAATCATTTAAAGAGGAAGATTGTTGAGCCGGGCCCAGACCGGTCCACCGGTAAATAATAGTGGCCAGGAGTCGGGGTGCCTTGGAGACCGATCTACGGGCGAATAATAGTGGCCAGGAGCGTTTTTCCCTGCATGATTTCCGGTCCACTAGCTATAACAGTAGGGGATTTCGTGCTCAACAAACCAAACATATTAAAGCTAAGACATGGGAAATACACTAAGTACTTACAGTGAAACACCATGTGAGTCGAGGCCAGACCGATCCGCCAGCTAATAGTAGTGGCCAGGAGCGTTTTGCCCTAGAGACCAGTCCACCGACGAATAATAGTGGTCAGGAGCATTATATCCTGTATGTATTTCCGATCCACCTACTATAATAGTGGGGTTCCCACACTTGCATGGATTAATAAAGAGTATATGTGAAATGAGTATATCCTTAAGAGATCTAAAGAATAAGTTTATCTGGAATGTAGCCGGCCTTATTATCTGTATTATTATATGTTACCTATATGGTCATGCTTGTGTTATGTGCCTTATATATTTGACCTTAATTGTACGCTTACCTTGCTCAGTACGTAGCTCACTGACCACTCGTTTCATGGGTGTTGTTCATTCCCACGAGCAGAAGGCCCTTCTGACTTGGTGCAGGTCGGTGATTCTATATTCGATGCCTACGACACTTACGAAACATCGGGCGGGGATGAGAGTTGAGCCTGGACCTAGCTTGGGGGGTCGAGAGTAACATGGCCAAAGTCTATCATCCTTTTTGTCTTTCCTATATCGTTATATTTTGCTTATTCTGTTGTATGATATTTTCTGTCATTTGATACTTTAAAACTGTACTTTTAGACTATAGCTTTTGATTATCGCACTCTGATTTCCTGTACGGTTAACGACTCATTTCTTTTATAAATGCTCATTTTAATTATCGACTCGTGTTTGATGTCTATCCCAATTAACCTTAGCACGTGACACTGGAACGGTAGAAGTGCACCGCTCTGGTACTAAGTGTGGCGATAATATCCCCATAATTTACATTTTTGTTACTTCGCTTCGGATAAACCTTTTCATTAAATAAAAATTTTTAGTTATAAATTTTGGGGTATTACAGTTACAAATACAACCTAATGTGACACCTACTCAAAGGGAGAAAATTTTCAAAACTAAATGTAAAATAGGTGATACGGTTTGTAAATTTATTATTGATAGTGGTTCATGCACTAATGTTGCTAGTGAAGAAATAGTCAAAAAGCTTGGTTTAGAGACTACTAATCATCACAAACCTTATTCTTTACAATAGTTAAATAAATATAAAGGAGCTAAGGTGAATAAGCAAATCCTAGTATCATTTTGCATTAGAGGCTACCATGATGAAGTTTTGTGTGATGTATTGCCTATGGATGCTTGTGGTTTACTTTTAAGACGTCCATGGCAATATGATAGAAAATCCAATCATAATGGATTGAATAATGAATATGTTGTGAAAAAAGGAAAGCAACTATATAGATTAACACCTTCTCTATGTGATAATATGCCTTTAAGTGATGATAAAAAAAGATTTATTTCTACATGAAAAGGCTATGGAAAGATGCATAGACGAAGAGAGAATTTTTTATGCCTTAGTTGCTAAAGAATCTCAACTTGGGGAGAAATAACATAATAATCCTAATCTAAATAAGCTCCTTAATGAGTATCATGATGTATTTCCTAATGACTTACCTCTTGTATTACACCCTAAAAGAGGTATACAACATGCTATAGATTTTATTCCTGGAATGCCTTTTCCAAATATACATGCTTATAGATGTAACCCAGAAGAAGCTAAGGAATTACAAAAACAAATACAAGAGCTTATGGATAAAGGATTTGTGAGAGAAAGTATAAGCCCTTGTAGTGTACCTTCTCTACTAGTTCCTAAGAAAGATGGTACTTCGCACATGTGCATAGATTCTAGAGCCGTAAATAACATTATTATCAAATATCTTTTTCCTATGCCTAGGTTAGATGATATGTTAGATGAAATTTGTGGTGCACAAGTATTTTCCAAAATTGATTTAAGAAGTGGTTACCATCAAATGAGGATTAGAGACAGAGATGAGTGGAAAATGCTTTCAAGACTAAATATGGTCTCTATGAATGGATGGTTATGCCTTTTGGACTATATAATGCACCTAGTTCATTCATGAGACTTATGAATGAAATTCTCTGACCTTTTCTTGGTGACTTTTTTGTTGTCTATTTGGATGATATACTTGTGTATAGTAAAAATGGATATGATCACCTAGTGCATTTGAGAAAATTATTTGATAAGATAAGGGAAGCTAAACTTTATGGAAAACTTGAGAAATGTGATTTCATGCTTCCAAGTGTAGTTTTCCTAGGATATATTGTTAGTGGCGAGGGTATTAAAGTCGATCCTAATAAGATTAAAGCTATACATGAGTGGCCTATCCCTAAAGATGTACATAATGTGAGAAGCTTCCATGGGTTAGCTAGTTTTTATAGAAGATTTATTAAGGATTTTTCTACTATAGCTGCACCTATTACACAACTCATGAAAAAAGGTGAATTTAAATGGGGACAAGAAGCTAATCAAGTATTTGAAACCCTCAAAACTAAACTATGTAATGCTCCTGTCCTATGTTTACCCAATTTCGATATACTTTTTGAAGTGACTTGTGATGATAGCAGGGTTGGGATAGGGGATGTCCTCTCACAAGAAAATAAACCTATAACATCTTTTTTAAATAGTTGAATGGTGCCAAAATTAAGTATTCGACTTATGACAAGGAATTCTTTGCCATTATACGGAGCTTAGAGACATGAAGTCATTATCTGAGGCCCAAACCCTTTGTATTACACTCAGATCATGAGAGTTTGAAATACTTACATGGTCAAAAGAAAGTTAGTCTGAGGCATGCAAAGTGGGTGAGCTTCTTATAATCCTTTGTGTGCTCTGTCAAACACTAAGATGGAAAGGAAAATGTAGTAGCCAATGATTTTTTCCGTAGATCTACATTACTTGTCATGTTGGATGCTAAAATCTTAGGTTTCGAGATGTTAAAAGAATTGTATCCTAAAGATGAAGATTTCATGGATATATTCAATGTATGTAAAGAAAGTGGATACTATAATAATCATGTCTTACAAAATGGATTTTTTTTAGACTAAATAAACTTTGTGTCCCTAGATCTAGTATTCGAGATTTATTGAGAAAAGAGGTACCTAAAGGCAGCATTATGAGACATTTTTTTTTCGAAAACAATAATTTTATATCATAATCATAAATTAAAAATGAGATTGTAGAAATGATCTACCCTTCCTATCAAACTAACATACTTTTCCTTTCGACTAGAATGAAAACAAAGAGATGACATAGTCAATGCAATCTTATATGCTACCCCTTTCAAATCCCATATTCTATTAGAAAAAATACAATCATTCCTAGCTTTCCAAACTTCATAAAGTGCAATAGCATAAAAACTTGAATAGAATTGGGCAACTCCATCCTTTCTGTGTCTACTTTTAGCCATAGAATTAAATACTCTCTCAATAGAGCCAAATCTGAATTTGAATCCACCTGTCTTGCTTATAGCAGACCAAATCTTCTTCAATTCAACACACTAACATAATAGATGCAACACAAATTCATTCTGGTTACAGAAACAATAGCTCAGATTGATGGAAGGCAAGAAAGTGCTGATATAATCCTTAGTGAGGAGCTTAGACTGGGTTGCTAACCATAAAATAAATTTATGTTTGGGAGCTGCAATATTGGACCAAAAAAAACTTCTCCAAGCCACATTAGGTGCGGAAACTCTAATGGAATCATAAACCTCTGCAATAGAATACAAATGATCTCTTTGCCATAGCTGGACAACAGAAATGATAACAGATCTGACTAAAAACATTTTCTACATTAACCCTGAGGCAGTGCAGGGTAAAATGCAAGAAAATAGCTCCTGCCTTTTGATATAATATTCATGCATCCATTTAATCCAAAGAGCATCCTTATCTTGATATAAATGCCACATAAATTTACCTACAGCTGCTATATTCCATGTAGATAACTCCAAAAGGCCTAAACCCCTTCTTTCTTTGGTAAACAAACCACCCTCCATGCCACCAAAGCTTTTTTATGAGTAGAAATCTTACCAGACCAGAAGAAAGCTCTACATATGGTCACCACTTTTTGAATAATCTTCTTGGGAAAAATAAATATTTGACTCCAAAAATTAGTAATCCCAGAAATGACTGATTGCAAAACTTGGAGTCGTCCAGCATATGATAGAAGTCGATTGGCCCAATGTTGCATATGACCAGAAATTTTATGAACCAAGGCCATCATATCTGCTACCTTAAGCCTGGAAGAATCAATAGGAACTCCCAAATATTTAAAAGGAAAAGACCCCTCATGAAAGGGGAAAACAGATTTAATCTCCTACTTTAGTTGCTGAGAAGAGCCACCCAGGAAAACCATACTATTAGCAGGGCTAATGTGAAGGCCTGAGCATGAAGAAAAATTGTCCAAAACCTCCTTAATGGCTTTGACAGAATAGACATCAAACAATTTCTACATAAAACTATGGAATTATTACAAGAAAATTTCTACTGGCCAAGTATGATTAAAAATGTACAAGATATGATAAGTCAATGTTCTACTTGTCAAAAATGTAAAAGTTACTTTCATAAAGTCTTATACACACCTTTATCTGTAGCTAATAAACCATGGGAAGGATTTAGCTTGGTAGATAGATTTACGAAAATGGCTCATTTTATTCCACATAATAAAACTGATGATGCCACACATGTTGCTGATTTATATTTTCAAGAAATTGTTAAACTTCATGGTGTGCCACACAAGATATGATAAGTCAATGTTCTACTTGTCAAAAATGTAAAAGTTACTTTCATAAAGTCTTATACACACCTTTATCTGTAGCTAATAAACCATGGGAAGGATTTAGCTTGGTAGATAGATTTACGAAAATGGCTCATTTTATTCCACATAATAAAACTGATGATGCCACACATGTTGCTGATTTATATTTTCAAGAAATTGTTAAACTTCATGGTGTGCCAAAACGTATTGTATCAGATAGGGATGTCAAGTTTATGAGTTATTTTTGGAAGACTTTGTGGCATAGGCTTGGTATTAAATTATTATTTAGCACTTCACATCATCCACAAACCGATGGTGAAACAGAGGTAACTAATCAAACCCTTGGTACATTATTAAGAGGTTTGGTTAACAAAAGTACTAAGGATTGGGATGTTAAGTTAGATCATGCAGAGTTTGCTTACAGCCGAAGTCCATCAAGTACTATTCAATATAGCCTATTTGAAGTGGTTTATGGAGTGAATCCACATATGCAGATCAATATGGTTCCTTTGAAGAAAGGAGAATTACAAAGGTATGAAGCTGAAGATAGAGTCAAATTCTTTCAATAGCTTCATCAGAAAATAAAGACCAATATTGAGAAAGCTAATGCCAGGTATAAAGCTCAAGTAAATAAGTATAGAACCCCATAGTTATTTTCTCTTGGTGATTTAGTTTGGTTACATTTACATAAAGAACAATTTCCTAACTTACGTAAAAATAAACTAATGCCAAGAGCTGATGGACCTTTTAAGACACTAAGAAAACTTGGGGATAATGCTTATAAACTTGAACTTCCAGATCATTATGGATGAATTTCAAGAATGTTTAATATTGGTGATTTGTCTCCTTATTATAATGATGATAATTTGAGGATAAATTCTTCTTAACTAGGGGAGAATGATGCAGGAGCATCTAGTGATCCTCAAAATAATGAGGAATTGACCTTTCTAATAAGGGAGCCGATCATCTTAAACATTCTTGATTATATTTATATCAATGATATTGAAAAGACTTTAAGATGTTCTTGAAGGTATGTTATATTTTTGCAAGGTGAATAAGTCAAGAGACATGAAGATACCTAAAGTGTACAATGCATTCAGAGCATGCAAAGCTATGGTATACATGGGATGACAATACAATAAGATTGATATGGTGATCTCATTAGTTATATTAGACTTGTTGTAAACCCTAGGATATATTTCATGTAAGTACGGTTTTGTTGTATTTCATGTATGTTCCATATTCGGTTGTAATGTTTGTCATTAATATCATTTAAATGATGATATTATGACTAGGGTTAGGTATTATAGGATATTAATTTAGGTTGGTTAAGACTAGCTTGAGTTAGGGAGTTAACGGTTAGTTTCCTACTAATTTAGTCGGCTAGCTAGTTTATTAAACTCCTATATATACCCCCTATGTCATTGTGCATGCAAGCTTGAAGTCAAAATTAATAAAATTCACAAGTTAAACACTTGAGTATTCTCTCTTTTGAGATTGCGTTCTAGATAGGAGATTGCCCGGGGTAAAATCCTACATAGAAACCTTTGAATGTCTATTGAATCATTCAAAGTTATTCCCTTCCTTGAATTATAGATTTTGCAGCCTAACACCATCTAAATCGTGCATTGTTTCCTTTATATCTTCAAACCTGCTTGAAGATCAACCAAAGAAATTCACGATCATTGCTTCCCTCCCTTTGATTCACATCAATTCCCCTATTGAAGTAATTATTTTTTAAATTTTAGTTCGTTTGGATCAAAGGAAATCCATATGATAATAAATATTGTAGATTTATATAGGTATGGGGAATGGAGATGAGTCAGAAAAAAAAAATTATAATATTATTTAGATAATAGTAGTCTCATGTCAGTAAAAGTTATTGTGATTGTATTTAGATTGGAGTGAATGAAACTTATATCAAATGAGTTTATCCTTTACTTCGATTACCCCCTAAAAACAAAGATAATAAAAATGTGGTGATTTTGAGTGAATCGGAATGAACTTCTAACTTTCAATAATCCAAACGCATGTTTGTAAATAAGTTTCCAAAAGAGATAACCTGAGGTGATTGATTTCATTCACCTCAAACCATTACATGAACTTTGGCCAAGGTCTTTGTGGATCAAATATATGAGACAACCAATATCCGATCAAAATCTTTGATTATTTAGGTGATTGTATATCAGTAAACAAAAATTAATGACTCAAAATTTTAAATCAAACTATAAATAAATTGTGAGAAATCTACAACTTGTAATTTGATCACATATAATAAATATTGGATAAAATATTATATGATCAATAAATAATAAATCACTCCAATTTAAATCAATATGAACCAAGTAATAATTTAAAATGATAATACTTCATGATAATGATTCAATCCGAGTCTTATATCACATTAAATCCAACTAATACATCCAAAAATCCAATGATAATTAAATCTTTAACAAAAAAAAAAACAGTATAATTCGTGAAGATATATAATAATCTAAGCAAAATATTCATTTTAATCATATTTTCCATATTAATTTTCACTCATCAAATTACATCATTGGTGGGGTTATTATATATTTTTTTCAAGTATATAATAGAAAAAATACTCCAATGATAAATAATATATATATATGATTTATATAAAAAAATCTTACAAAACACACATATAAAGGTACACACACAAATATAGATATAACTTTTCAAATTGAATATTATTTATATTTATCGGATAAGATATATGATATAACCCTTCATTTCTTTACTATTGAAACATTTTATTTTAAGATATTATGGAAGTAAAAAAATACCAAATACCTAGAAAAATTTGGGTGTTACCCCTGCATCTAACATAGGATAGACATGTATATCCATCCCATGTGAGATACAAGGTTAAGGAAAACCAGTCAGTCCGAATACAATTATATAGTGTGCAAAGGTAAGATATATAGATGTTAGGATAAAAACGTATGCAAACAAGAAATCAACGGTCTCCAAAATGATCAAATGCATAAGGAGTAAACCGAAAGTAAGAAAGTACAAGAGGGATTCAAGAAAAAAAATGTTAAAGCCCCAAAACCCCTATTCCATTATACGCATATAAAGGATCTCCAAATGTCAAAACTCTCAAGCACCCCAAGCCTAACATAAGGTAGGTCACTTCCTACCAACCTTAAAAACCTATACATGGTCATCTACTTGTGAGATTAAGTAGGTGATAAAGCAAACATGTACATCAATACATTACATACTGAGTAAGTCAAATTACCTCGTCAAGGAAATCACAAGCATTCGAGGCCAAGATAAAAAAGGAAAACCATGCTAAACACCTATCATGCTCAAGACACATAATTAAAGTTGCGTAATCTACCATAGTTATATAATGTATCATAATTTCATGCCATAAAAAGACATAGACGACTCATAACTCATCATACTTACCAAAAAACAGAGATATTATGGATAGAAACGAATGAATAATTGAAAGTTATTCCATTAGGTTCATTTTCTATGCTTACAAGATCCCTTAGGTTTATCATTTACAAGACATTATTCCTTCTTAATTTTCCTTTTCTCTTATTCTTATCCTAACCCAACGATGGTTTGATTACTACCCCATGGTCTTAAATACCATGAAAGTGTATCCAAACTAGGGAATATAAAATTCAGCTGAAGCTAAGTAACCACCAAATGGACATAAAATCTGGTTGAAGCCAAAAAATATCTAGGTAACCAGACCCTTTAGTATTGATACCTCATAGTACATCATTAGAGTCTAAAGTAGTTAAGGAACTAAGATCTACTAGGATAATGCCCAAAGGCATACTAACCCCTAGTAGCTAATTGAAGATTAGGTAATCTAGATCCATATACAACTCGATCATCTTTCACTTTAAATGATTGGTGTGTTATTCTCTAAGGTTATGTTATCATATAAGGCCCATGTAACATCCAAGTAACTCACCCACATAATCATTCTATTTTAACCATTATAACCTTCCAAATTAGGAAATAGGATTTTCCATTAGTGCTTAACAAAGTTTAAATCAACCCATTAAGATAATTTATTTAGGCTAATAATCCAGATTACATTATCACATTATAAAGTTAGGGCATATTCATTTTGTTTTATCCTTTAAAACCTTCCAAAGCTATTTATTTAGAATGCCACAAATTACAAAACATTTAATCCATCAAATAGGTTAGTTAATTGTTGCTAATATTTTTTGTTCTCGTCATTAAATCAAATCATTTCAAGTTTAAAAGATCAAAAATAGCATGCTCTGGCCGAACCGGTAAATCGGTTTAGCTCACCTAAACCCTAGAGTTCCCTCTAACAAATTAATTGGTATGGTCAGAATAGTTGATTATTCTATGATTATTCAATTATTTTTGACAAACCAATCAAAGGGTTTAAGTATATAACAACCAAAGTCACAATAGACAACCTAATCGATCGGTTTGGCTTAACTAGTCTATTAGTTTGCTCCTAGAAAACATATACCAAGCATTTTAATTGTGATTAAGGCTCTAAAATCCTTTCCTATCCAAACCATAATGTTTTCATTACATAGGACCAAGATGAAGTATGCTCATATACAGAATCATGCTCATTTACAAGAAATAAACCCTATTTATCAAGAACCAAGACTTTTCTAAAAAATATTAAATAATCCAAAATGGCTCATTAATATACCAAAATATCATACATACATATAAAGATTAAAATTTAACATAGTGCAATAAATCACATGCTTATTTAGGCCATATTTTAAAAGGTAAGAATGACTTGAAGCTTAGTAAAATTTCCCACCAAGGAAGTAAAACCTTAAGTTGAAAGATTTCGCTTTCTAAAGCTTAAAAACTAAAAGGGTAGAACCCAAAAATATTTAAATAAATTTTAAAAAAGAAATAAAAACTAAAATTAGGGAAGAAAAAAAACATACAACCTCTAAGAGAAAACAAGGAAGGTATTAGCTAAATGCAAACTCAACTTCCCCTCCCCCTAAATCTAACCCTTTCTTGCTTAAGAATAAAATAAGAGGGAGCTAGAGAAAGGGTTAAAAGAGTGAATCAAATTAAAATGAAAGCTTTAAGTGGAGAAGAATTATCACAAATTTTTGAGAAGCTTAAGGAGTTTCGGTGAATAAAAAAAATTGAGAAAAAGATATTATTAGGGTTGTGTTATAGCCAATGAGTTATCTAAGGAACAAGTAAGGATATGTAATAGACCGAAAATCCTAATTTTGTTCTTTGAATCTTAGTTTAATGGGTGAACTTGTCAAGAAAAGGTTGACTTCCATTTAAAAGCTAAAGTGGTGATTATCTTGATAATATAGGTCGAGTTCATCTAAAAAGATAAATTATGAGAAGGAAAATGGCATATTGGCCTAGGAAGCAAATCTCTTAGCTATATAGTGATAGTATGGAATCAAATCATATGTTCTAAAGTTGTGCAAAGGTGAGAAAGAATAAGACAAAGAGTAAGGTCAATTTCCCCCTCTTCTTTTAAAATCAAGCCCTCATTTTTCAAGGGAAAAATTAAAGCTAGATAAATGATAAAAAGGGTTAAGGATTACTCAAGAATAGCTTAGAGTCATATTATCAATGTTCAATTTTCATGCAAGAATTTCCTATATAATCAAGCTTAAAAAATAAATTGATCCCAACAAACCAATTAATTGGTTTGGTTAGACCAATTGAGTCTTCTACAAACTAGTCGATTAGTTTTCTCAAACCAATATAGCGGTTCTAGCAAACAAAAGCCCTAGTTGAAAGGATATACTAGTTGATCAGTTAGCCAGTAAAACTCATTTTATTCAATTTTTCTAAACTTTTCCAAATTCCTTATTATATCAAACCCAAACTATAGTTCCAAATCAAGATAGAAATTATTCAAATTTCATTAAACACAAGAGTTTTCTGCTTATAAATCAAAATATGGGGTCTCACATTTGATTTGTTTGAATTTTTATTGATTGAATTAGTTATTTAAGCTAACAAATATCAAATATTAATTACTTGATTTTTTATCATATATCAAATTAAATTAATACCCTAATTTATAGTTAATTTTTTAGTATAATGAAGTGGAAATGTATATCGTGCAACATTTTGCATGGACCTAAAATATGTGAGAAGTAACACATCAAAAATTTAAAAGGAAGAAAACATATAAATTGTGAAACACTCCAATGAATTCTAATCTATAACATAAATGCCTTGTTCTTCTCATTTTCCTCCTCATGCTTGTTCTATTTGTAATAAAATTTAGTTAATTAATACTAAATTAATGTAAATGTTTGAGTGTTTGTCTACCAGTATGATGCTAGACTTTAGAATGTGACACCACTCTAAAGTTGATTTTTCTTCTTCATCTTCAAATTTGAAGTCTTTTCAGTTTAGATTGACATTGAAGACAATAAATTTCTACCTTTAATTTCACCAATTTTATGAATGTTCAATTTTATTTTATGTTTGTGGATAATGGAATGGGAAATTAGATAATAGGTGATGGATGACCTCTATCATTATGCCAATTCACTTATAGCTTGATACAATAAACAAAAATTTAGAGGAATTAGAAGATATGCCTACATACTATGATATTAAAGGTCTTGAAAATATTTGCACAATCTCTTGGACCTTTCTCTTCATAATGTACAGTGGCATACCTACTAAAAGGTATGCACCCGTGTTGAAATATAATTTTCATGAGATTGAAGCTCCTAGGAAGGATGGAATTCCTAAGTTGGATATAGAGAAGCGTGATCTAATTTTAATTATCATGGGAGACTAAACATTACTAATGAAAGTACATGGATTGATTTCATAGGAAAATTTTGATGAATACATTAGTGGTGAAATATATGTAAAATGACGATGAAAGATACATATGATAATAGTGAAATATCAAATTTAAATAGAATAATAGTGAAAGATCAATTCGCTGATGGTAGTGAAAGATCATTACATTAATAGTGAAAGACCAGTGAACTAGTGGTAAAAATATTAGATTTAAGTAAAATAATAGTAAAATATCAATTCACTAGTAAAAGATTGGTATATTAGTGGTGAAATATTAGTACATTAATAGTGAAAGATTAGTACATTACTAGTAAAAGATTGGTACATTCATCGTGAAAGATTAATTTTAAGTAGAATAAAGGTAAAAGATCAACTCGTTAGTGAAATGTTAGTATATTAGTAGTAAAAGATCAATATATTAGTCGTGAAAGATCACTGCATTAGTAGTAAGATAAGTTTATATACTAATCTTTTATCAATTATATATCAGTGGTATCATTGAAAGATCAATTCAATGATGGTGAAGGATATATTTAATTATGGTAAAAGATAATTAGATACATTATGAAATATATATAGTTAAATTTACTAAAATACATAGTAAAATATATGATGAAAATGCTCAAAAAAATAATGGTAAAAGAGATGCTTAATATTGGTGAAATTTCTGGCACATAATGGTAAAAGATATGTGTAGTTGTAGTGAAAAATGTATTTTTATAAAAAGAATTATTAAATCTTAGTATTTATCTTGGGAAATATCATTTTATGATAGATGAAAGTTTTCCATAGTTTGTATTGAAAATTAATATAAATGTTGATGAAATAAAAGTTGAATTATGGTAAAAGATAAATTTATGTATAGTGAAACATTAAATATATTTTACTAGAAGAACAATTCAATCAATAATGATAATGCTTTCTATTATAATTAATGAAAAATCAACTTAAATGAGATAAAATATGATTTTAATAATGGTGAAATATTATTAAGGTAATGTTGATTAAAGATCGCTATTAACATAATAAAATAATAATTTAATATTATTGAAAGATCATTTAACACTAACGAGAATTTATTTAAAAGAGAGAAATGATATAACACAAATTATTTTTTATTTTTTGTTAAAATATTGATGTGTCATATGCTACACATCACACAGTGTTGCACCGAGTTGTGTAGCATAAGAATTAAGATGAAGTGTATTTTGCTCACCATTATATAGGAGCTTTTTGTAGGGCTTTTTTTGATTGATTTTGAGTTTTGACTAACTAAATGACTACGGACACTTCCAAATTCGTCCTTTAAGATGGAAGATATGAATCATGGGCATGTTTGAGGACAACTCCTTTTTACCCTATATATATATAATTTTTTTTAATAAAAAAAGTAACGAGAGAAAAGAGTGAAACAAAAGTAAAATAGGTTTTGAAGTGCTGAGTTGCATGTGCTTGAATGCAACACGTCCCTTTCGTCCACTCATTATACAAGCTAATTTTATTATATTCATTTCATCTTTTACCTTATTTTCATTTAATAACCATTCTGCTATTATTATTTTATAAGCTGATTTCACTCCTTTCACTACGTGAAACGTACGTTTTCCTACTTGAAGTCATCCTTTCGTATACGCAGTTGCATGACAGGGAGGTTGGTTTGGACTTTGGACCCGAAACTTAGACAAATAAGGAAATGTTTAAAGCAGTGAAAATTAAACGTGATTCATATTTATATTTCCATATGTCTGAATTTCCCGTTTGCATAGTGATACACATTAAATAAAAAAAACCT
The DNA here is from genome assembly GCA_039764185.1 of Tamarix austromongolica. Lineage (NCBI taxonomy): Eukaryota > Viridiplantae > Streptophyta > Magnoliopsida > Caryophyllales > Tamaricaceae > Tamarix > Tamarix austromongolica. The sequence continues at coordinate 67,472,876 of CM077811.1, forward strand.
GAAACATAATAATTATTGAAGTTATATACCTCAAGAAAATTTCCAAATTTCACTTAACATATATAATTTACAAATATCTCATTTAGGAAATGCAAAAAGCTCCCAAAAGAAAATTACATTCTCCCTTTTAAATATCAAAATAAAGGATTTAGGTCAGAAAATATTTATAATGTCATTTTAATATAAACTATAAGCAAACCATCCAAACTCACCCCTTAATGTTTCTGCTAAACTAATAAAGGATCAATGCCCAACAAACTTGTAGACCTTTTAAGCAAATCAACCTTACTTGATAATAAGAAACATGTGTTGTTCTCTAACCTATTTACTTTATGTGTAAGTGTACACTTGCATATATAGAATTCTCAAGGTACGAGGGAAGAGATAAATGTAGCCAAGATAAAAGTAAAGATTGAAGCTTTATAGTATATACTTGATGCCCTAGGTTTTTAAGGTTTATTTGGTAAGTTAATATGCTTGATATTATTTGCCCATTATTACTCCTGGTTTTTTATGATGCATATTATTTTCATAACCTTATTGTCTATATTATTACTTCAAGAGTAGGATATACTATCTTTTATTAATTCTTAACATTATTCTATACATTTATTCTTATTAATTAAACTTACTCATCACATCCATACCCTTCTTATTAATATAAACTATGTCCAAAATTGTTAATAGACATCAATTCATTTGATATCAGATAATTTGTCAATCACCATATTACAACTTTCATATATAAATAATATGTGTCTGCTAAACATTATTAATACTCCAACTATTTATTACTTTAGACACATTATTACTTTAAATCATATCATATCAAAGATGGGTTTACCAAATGGAAACTTAATATACTACCCCATATTTCTAAAACCATAACTTGGATTCATTAAAGATTAATCTACCATTTAAGTATTATTTTGTTTAATTTAAATGAGTTAAATGCCTTAATTTATTTAAATAAATATGCAACACCCCCATTATCAAAAAATGAAACTTTTATTTTTGAAAAGAATTATGGAAGAAAAAATAAAATGCAAGGTTTTAACGTCACATTCAACTCAGATAAGGTACTCCCTATATCCAATCTATGCTAGATATAAGGCTAAAAAGTACCTTATACACAATGATTAGGTATTCAAATCAATTAATCCCAAAATGATACCATACTATAAAACAAGAAAATGAGATATAATAAAATTTAGGGCAAAAGCATTAAAAGAGAAAATAAGATCATAGATCCCAACTAATATTGGATAACTTTAATCTCAGCCCAATGTAGTAAAAAGAAATAAGAAATAACAAATGCACATCCACATAGAGAAATAACTACCATAGTATTGTTATAATAGATTTGAGTAAATACATCCAACTATTAGAAAGTAATATGCTCATGTAAGACACAATGCTTAATTTTTTAATTCCTTCTTATCATGATAAAGCTACTTCACTAGAAAAAAAACAATTTACAATAATATAGCATAGATAATATCATAATCATTGCAATAGACTAATTCACTTATAACATGTAATACATCTATCTCCTATGTCCCATAGACATCACGTAACTTATAGCATGGATAAATCCATTTATGCCATGTGTTACATGGATATTAGGAAACTAATAACATGGAATACACCTGTCTCCCATGTTACATAGGCATTAGGTAACTTTTGACACATAATGTAACACCCTGAGTCAATATGACCATATGAAGGCTACCCTAGAATACATTTGGATTGATCGACTAGCCCCACAGATCAACATGAGTCCTTTTAGCACGCTTTGTCCTTACTCACGCACTTTTCAAGAGATTTTTCATAAAATTTCCAAAACTTCCTAGGAGGGTCACCCATCTTAAAATTGTTCTACAGCTAGCACACTTAACTAAGAAGTTCTTAGGACGAATCATCAAAAGGATGATATACCATGTTGATATAAGTAGGTAGGTCAATCCTTATAATACTCCGTTTAATTTGGGGTATTATATTTACCCACACTCAAAGAATACAACATTCTCGTTGCATCTCAATCACTAACTGTATTAATACAGCTTTATCCAAGAATCGTCCTACTAAGCGGTTGGCTCTTTCATCCAAGTTCAGTATGCAGCCGCGGTACCGCTCTAACACCATTTGTAACACCCCAAATCAGTACTACCATATGAGGGCCACCCTAGAGTGCATTTGGGTTGATTAATTGGCCCCACAGATCAACATAAGTCCTTTTAGAGCGCTTTCTTCTCACTCATGTGCTTCTTGAGAAATTTTTAGAAAATTTTTCAAACTTCCTAGGAGGATCACCCGTCAAAAAATGCTCCACAACCAACACGCATAACTAAGAAGTTCTTAATACTGAATCACCAAAAGGATAGTATACCATGTTGATATAAGTAGCTAGATCAATCTTTATAACACTCCGCTCAATTTGGGGTATTACACATAAGATATCCAACTTAGTATTGGTGTTCTAAAACTATAGAACAACCAAAACAAGTGAAGGAAATAAGGAGATTTAGATATGATAAAAATTGAATATTAGTAACCCCTTGAATCAATACATGTACGAAAAACCTAATGTTTAAACTCTTAGGATAAATATTGTAATATTTTGCAAAGAAATTCAAACTCATATACCTAGAGAATGAAGAAAAAGCTCTTAGTTATTGAGAGGATAATGTGCAGTCAAAAGGTGAGTTATTTTCATTTCATGTTATCCTTATCACTTATGGTAGAAGTGTAGGATTAAATGTTAAATTAACCAAATAATAAATATGATTAGAGCCTAAATAAGGAAGAAATTCTAGCTAAGTTCCAGCCCATATATTTCGGTAATGGGGTGGATACTAAGTAGATTTTCAAAACCTCCAGCCCCTAATATCACATGTTCTAATCTACAACAACCATAATTAAAAAAAAATAAAGAGACAAAGACCCCTTTAAACTTTGTAAGTAAAAAAATAATAATAATTAGGGAATTTCTTCTAGCCTTCCTTATTCTTTTCTAAATATGCATTGTTCTTCTCAGGTGCTGAAAGTGGTTTGTCATCTAACTAAAAGGGACTTATGCTAGAATTGTGTGGCTTCTAAGAGGTTTGATAGGGATACATTTTGGGGTGATTTTTAGTTTTAAAATAATAAAGGAAATATGGTTAAAAATGGCAAAAAGCTTGCAAAAAACATGGCCTTGCGTACCTTTTATTAGTGGGGCTGTAGGCGAAAAGGAGAAGGGTTTTGCATAGCTTGTATGGCTTGCATGTATAGTTTTTGATAGGTGATCATGATTTTATGAATCTTTGAAAAATGAAAACTTAATAGCCAAACCAATGCTAATTGTGTGAACTAAAACCAGTTGTTCACTCAATGGCCATTGTTACAAAGGTGACATGTGTGATCTTTGTTACATGGTTAATATGAAACTTCATTCCTAATTAACCCTAATTGAATATCATAAGAACAAATATGGTATATTTTGTGTGATTAATTATATAAATTATTGTATACTATATTATTAATATTACTATTGCTAGTACTACTACTACTACTACTACTACTACTACTACTACTACTACTACTACTACTACTACTACTACTACTACTACTACTACTACTACTACTACTACTACTACTACTACTAATACTACTACTACTACTACTACTACTACTACTACTACTACTACTATTATGTTCAATAATATTATATAAAAAGATAATAGATTAATTGGAATAAAAAAACTAGAAAAATAGAATTTTTAGTGGTGGTCGACCGACCTAGTGTAGAGGTCTACTAGATAAAGCCTAGAGAATAGCATAGCTTCCTAAGGCTTGACAATAGACTAATTGAGCTAGTAACTAACTTATTTGTAGGTATTTTGTTTATTTTTGCCATTTTTTTATGCAATTTGTCTCCAATTTGATTCTCATGCCCAATTTTTTATATATATATTTAAGTTATTAAATTTAGTCAATATAATCCTATGAATTTTTATAATTTTTAGGTTTTATTTGATAGTTTTACTAATTAAATATCATCTATTGATATTCCCTTCATTAAAAGCAATTTAAATTTTATGAAAATTCAAAAGTGCCACAAAAATAAGCTCTTACATTTATTTAACTAGATTATGAGTCACTTCATTATTTATTTGCATTTTGAGCCTTTTATTGATATTAATCTAGTTTTAAGTGTAATGTCTTGCCTCATTTTTACTCTTTTAACACTTTAATCTATTCTCTCTCCTCTACCATACTTATAACCCACTAAAATAGACCCTCACATACTTAGGTTTGGCTTAGTGTGCATCTTCCACCTTTATTTGTCTTGATTTTTTTTATTTCTCATGCTTTTCTTACATAATCACTTTCACCCCTTACCTACCTCCTGCACATTTATTGTCTAGCATTAATGTGGATGAGCAAAGTTAATTTCTCCTCTATTATTGGCCACATTTTACATGAGCACTTTCTCTCCTCTTAATCTTGTTGTGGTGTTTTATTTTCATTAAGTTATTGGATACTTTAGTCTCTTCTCTTTTGTGTTCTCTCCTCTCTCCTTTTTTTTTGAAAATTTTAAGTGTAAGCCTATTTTTTCTTAGCCCAACTGAGATTTCACATCTGCATTGATTCATTTAATCATTTTATTATTCTATAATTCCTTTTATATAGCATTTATTATTTTTAAATAATTAAAGAATGTTAGGTTCTTGGTTAATTGTGAAGATTATCATCTCCTTTTCCCTTTGTAACCCTTCTTGTTTCAAAGGGAAACATGGTTCTTCCCTTGTAATTTATTAGTCTTTATTTATTATTCTTGTTGTTTTATGTTTTTCTTATGGTATTTTCTTATAATTTGAAGGAAATTCAATAGGATATTTAATCTATCATTGAGTGACTTTTCTAATTTCTTTTCCTCGAACTTGGAATGTAGGTAAGCCCAATTTAACACTTTAGATGGTAGACGTTATGTGTAAACATGCTAGGAATTTTATGCTTATTATAAGCATGCTACATTTTCTTATTATTCAATCATGTCTTTTGTTGAAATAATTTTAAAAGCATTAAAAATGTGTATGTATGGGTATTTTTTATTTATTTTTTAAATAAATTATATAGGAGCATTCTTTTATATGTTGATCATGTACATAATTATTTTTAGTTAAATATATGAAGTTAAGCATGTAATATTATGTAATGCATGAAAATATATATGTTAATATATGCATGATTCTTGACTGGGTCATCTTAACCTAGTTAAGCTATTTTCATGCAATTATGTGTTCCATTGTGTTCATTGGGTATTTTACTTAAAGTCTAATAGGTAATATTTTAGGATTTGGGTGCATTCAGGCTTAGATATGCATGAGTGAACTTTTATAAGCCCTGAGGACATTAATGTAATTTTTATATGTTTTCTATTATTTTCCCATAATCATGTAAAACATGTATCATGTCATAATATGTTTGTTGAGTATGTAAAATATAGTATACTAGATATGCATAACTAGGATTTTATGTGTCAAGTATGCTTAAACTATAACTAAGGGTAAAGCGGTATTTTCACCACTTTTGGAATTTTTTAAAACACATAGGTTATGGTAAGAAACTTATTTTAATGTTAGTTAGGATTTTTATTAGCTTCATTGAATTATATAAGTGTTTGGTGGAAAAATGACTAAAATTTGGAAAGTTACCATATGAGAGCATTTTGGTCATAAGTGGCTAAAATATGGCTTAGTATTATATAATTGAATATATATTGGCCTTAATTAAATTTAGTGTTGTTCATTGAACACACCCTTAGCAAATGACCTTTTGAAAAATTGAATCTAAAAGTATATATTGGATTGAATTAGCTATGGTGGGTTATGGATTTATGCCAAACCTTAAGCCATAATGGATAGGTGTTGTTGATGACCCTTAGTGGTCAAGATAGCTTTGAGGAATTGATTTACTTGTTGTGGTAATCTTTGCATCATTTATTTAATCATAGTATGACATTGAATAAAATGCTAATAATTTAAAGTGAAAGATAATTTTTGTGGGAGAAAGGATCTCATGCTTTAAATTTAGTCCTTTAAGTGATAATTTATATAGGGGGTAGGATCTTATGCCTTAGATTTAGGACTTTAAGTGTATACTTAGACCTTTGGATCAAAAGACCCATTTCTTCCCTTTATTAATTTCCTAATTAAATAAAAGGTACACGTACTTAAGGACTTAGGTATTGATTTTTTTTTTTGTATAAATGAGTATATGTGGTGTAACTTCCTTAGCTAGATTTATCTTAGAAGTAAATGGTTTGATTCTTGTGAATTCTTAGCAATCATTGCCTTAGACTAAGAGGTCACATGTAAGCCACAAAATTTATTATTGGTTTTTTGGTTTGCTTTAGCATAAATGTAATATAAAGATAATTAGGTGTTACTATTTTTCTCAACATGAGTCTGACTTATCATATCATAATTACATCAAATACAAGGCAAAAGTACTTAAAATATAAAATAAGATATGATGCAAGAGCATCTAATGATTGTCATATTCATCTTAATTCTCAAGGTAAGGAAGAATTAGCTTTCTTAATGTTGGAGCCTATCATATTAAATGTTCTTGATAATTTGTATATGCTTGGTGTTGAAAACAATTCAAGTTGTTCTTGTAGGTATGTTACATATTTGCAAGAAGAAGATGTTAATACACCTTAAAGTGTACAAGTATTCAAAGCATGAAAGACTATGGCATACATGGGATTATACTTTACAACAAGAAGATATGGTGATGATTCTCATTAGTTGTATGAACTTGTTGTAAACCCTAACCCTAAGTGTACTTTATGTAAGTTAGGGTTTGATGTAATTTCATGTATGTATCATAGTTAATTGTATGACTTTGTAATGTTTATCATTAATATCATTTAGACCATGATATTATGATTAGGATTAAGTTTTATATGGGCTTAATTCAAGCAAGTTAAATGGGCTTGAATTAAGGGTAAGCACCGGCTGGATGAGCTTGTTTGAACTAGCTGGAACTTTCTTCCTATAAATACACTTGTACACGCATGAAATCATGAGTGGAATATACAGAATTTTTAACACAATTTTGAGCCAATAAAGCCTATTTTGATCCTCCCCTTTGAGTCTCCTTTGAGTAAGGAAAGATCGGGGAAAATTCCTTCATCCTTTGATCTCAACCATTCGACATTTGAAGCCTGATTCAATCCGTCAAAAGCAACCTGTATTCAACCTATTTTCTTCGATTTTAATCAATATTAAACCGTCATTTATTCTACTCAATTTCATCATATCTTTTGATCTTTTCTTGGAGTTCTTACATCTTTATTATCTTCTTGAATCTTCCTTGAAGTTATTAATTGAAGTTCTTGGAATCTTGCAACAACCTTGTTGCATTTTCCCCGGCAATTTGCATCATCTTTGACCAGTACAGCAGTCCCAGTCGCAACTTCCTTACGTGTGTTGCCTGGTTTTTATGCGAGTTTGTTCCTTCCAACATTTATTTCCCTCTTAATTATTTTCCCTATCTGTGTGTGATCTTGTGTTAATCCATCCGTTTCATTTCCATTTCGTGTACCAATCTGAAAAGGAAACCAAAACCACAAGACTTGGAGTGCATTTCAGCACACGGTTGAACAAATGTGTGTGTATCCTGACTTCCTTGAGTTATTTCTTCTCGTTTTTTTCTCAAAGAACCACTCTATACTCTCCCTTTGTGTCTTCTCTACATCTTCTATGAAGCAACACGTTTGAGTCTTCAAGTTGAATACATGTATGAGTTGAAGAAACCTGTGGCACTCTATTATTTTATGTGGCTGAATTTTGGGGCCATATAAGAAGAACACTTCCATCCTTTGTGTCCCTGCGTGCATTCGGTGTTCTTGTGGTTACATATTCTAATTTTGTGCCTAATCAAGGACTGCAGGTAGTGATATTTACTTGATTGTGAATTACTAAAATTTTGTGATTTGTTTGGTTGTAGGGAAAATATTCTAGCACCTACACATTTGTGGAATCCATTGTGTGCAACAAAAAGAGTTGGGTGTCAACCTTCACCATGGATAGTGAAGAAGTTCATGCCTTGGTAGAGTCTATCAAAAGCCTCACCACACAAATGGATGCTCAATTTCAAAATCAAAACAAACTTCAACATCAACTACAAAGTGTGTAAGCTAAATTGGCCGAACAAGAAAAGCATAAACCATGGTAAGTTTGCATAGAAACTATACATGATAGTATGTAAGGAAGAATGAAGCCTATCTACCATACAAAGAGTGGACGTGGAAATTCCAGCATACATCACCATGAAGATGGAGAAGATGAGATGAGTTCCTTTGGCTCAAGCAACCAAAGAAGACCACCTACATTTCAAGTAAGACATGCATACCATGAAGATCAAGGTATTAAACTTGATCTTCCTGAATTTTATGGTGATTTGAATGTGGAGTCATTTTTTGAATGGTTACATGAGATTGAGGCTATATTTGAATTTAGGGAATATGAGGATGAAAGAAAATGCAAATTAGCTACTCTTAGGTTCAAAAAGTTTCCTCGAATTTGGTATGATAATTTAAAGCGAACAAGAGAACGACAAGAGAAGTCAAAAATAAAATTTTGGAAAAAACTTAAAATGCATCCAAGAAAGAAATTTGTGCCCTGAGAGTATGAGCAAGATATGTATGTTAAAATGACTACTCTAAGGAAAGGTTTATTTAGTGCAGAAGAATACACTAGATAATTTGAAAGACTAGCCCTTATTTGTGATGTTCATAAAAGAAAAGAACAAAAGTGTGCTAGATATTTAAGTGGCTTGAGTAATTTGATAAGGGACAAAGTTGACATGTACTCTTTTGATTCTCTTGATGACTTGATTAAATTGGCTATGAAATTTTAAAGACAAACCAAAACAACTAAAGCCTATGTTAAGTCTAATGCTTCAAATTCAACTAAACTCTATTCTAACACCTGTACACCTAAATCAACATTTTCATATGATAAAAAGAATAATCAAGATGATAAGGGTAAAAATAAGGTAGTTGAAATGGAAAATAAATAATGTTTCAAATGTAAAGGATATGGACATTTTGCTAGAGACTGTCCTAACCAAAGAGCCTTAACCTTACATGAAATATAAAACATGGAACCATGTAGTGATGATGAGGATTTAGAAGTTGAATCTCCTAATGAAATATTAACTATGGAAGAAGATGAAGGAGATCCATATTTTGTAGTTCAAAGAGTTTTACAAATACCACCTAGTGTTACACCTACTCAAAGAGAGAAAATTTTTAAGACTAAGTGTAAAATAGGTGACATGGTTTGTAGAATCATAATTGATAGTTGTTCATGTACAAATGTTTCTAGTAAAGAAATGGTTAAGAAACTTGGTTTGGAAACTAATGATCATACTAATCCCTATTCTTTACATTTGCTAAACAAAGATAAATGAGATAAAGTAAAAAAAAGAGCTTTAATCACATTTTCTATTATAGACTATCATGATAAAGTTCTATGTGATGTTTTGCCTATAGATGCTTGTGGATTACTTTTAGGTAGACCATGACAATATGATAGAAAAGCAACTCACGATGGGATAAATAATAAATATGTGGTGAAAAAAGAAAATCAATTGTATAGGCTAACACCTTCTTTATGTGATCATATGCCTTTAAGTGATGACAAAAAGAGATTAATTTTACATGAAAAGGCTATGGAAAAATGCATAGAAGAAGAAGGAATTTGTTATGCTTTAGTTTCTAAGGATTCTAAACCTGAAAAACAACAAATTGAAAATTATAATCTAATTAAGTTGCTTGATGCATATAATAATGTATTTCCTGATGACTTACCTCCTAGATTATCACCTAAAAGAGGTATAGAACATGCCATTGATCTTGTTCCTGGTATGCCTATTCCTAATAAACTAGCTTATAGATGTAACCTAGAAGAAGCTAGGGAATTACAAAAAAAATACAAGAGCTTATGGATAAAGGATTTTTGAGAGAAAGTATGAGTCCTTGTAGTGTTCTTGCTTTACTAGTGCCTAAAAAGGATGGTACTTGGCGTATGTGTATAGATTCTAGGATAGTGAATAATATTACTATCAAATATCATTTTCCTATACCTATATTAGATGATATGCTTGATGAACTTTGTGGTGCACAAGTATTTTCCAAAATTGATTTGAGGAGTGGATATCATCAATTAAGGATTAGAGATGGAGACGAATGGAAAACTACTTTTAAAACAAAATATGGTCTCTATGAGTGGATGGTTATGCCTTTTGGGTTATGTGATGCACCTAGCTCATTTAGATGAAGTTCTCTGACCTTCCTTATTGATTTCATTATTGTATATTTAGATGATATTCTTATGTGTAGCAAAAATAGTTATGATCATCTAGTGCATTTGAAGAAATTATTTGATAAGTTAAGGAAAAACAAACTATATGGGAAGCTTGAGAAATATGATTTTATGCCTCCAAGTGTAGTTTTTCTAGGCTATATTATTAGTGGAGAAGGTATTGAAGTAGACCCTAATAAGATTAAAGCTATAAAAGAATAGCCTATCTCTAATAATGTTCATGATGTGAGAAGTTTTCATGGATTATCTAGTTTCTATAAAAGATTCATTAAGGATTTTTCTACTATAGCTATGCCTATTACTCAACTTATGAAAAAGGGTGAATTTTATTAGGGACAAGAAGCTACTCAAGCCTTTGAAACCCTCAAAAATAAACTTTGTCATGCCCTTGTTCTATCCTTACCCAACTTTAATCTTCTTTTTGAAGTAACTTGTGATGCTAGTGGGGTTGGAATGGGAGGAGTACTTTTCCAGGAAAAGAAACCTATAGCATTTTTCTTTGAAAAGTTGAATGGAGCCAAACTTAACTATTCAACTTATGACAAGGAATTCTTTGCCATCATATGAATTCTAGAGACATGGAGTCATTATCTAAGACCAAAACCCTTTTTATTACATTCGGATCATGAAAGTTTAAAATACTTACATAGTCAAAAGAAAGTTAATCCGAGACATGCAAAATGGGTAAAATTTTTACAATCCTTTGTGTTCTCTGTCAAACATTTAGATGGTAAAGAAAATATATTCGCTTATGCTATTAGTCGTAGATCTACATTACTTGCTATGATGGATGCAAAAATCTTTGATTTTGAAATGATAAAAGACTTATATCCTAACGATGAAGATTTTAAGGACATGTTTACTGCATGTAAAGAAAATGGATACCATAGAAATTATGTCATACAAGATGGATGTTTGTTTAGACTAAATAAACTTTGTATTCCTAGATCTAGTATGTGAGACTTACTAATCAAATAAATACATGAAGTTAGTATTGCGGGATATTTTGGTATACATAAAACTATGGAATTATTACAAGAAAATTTCTATTGGCCACGAATGGTTAAATATGTACAAGCCATGATGAGTAGATGTTGTACGTGTCAAAAAAGTAAGAGTTACTTTCATAAAGGCTTATACTCACCTTTACCCATTCCTGATAAACCATGGGAAGGAGTTAGTATGGACTTTATCCTAGGGTTACCAAGAACGCAACGTGATAAAGATTCTATTCTTGTGGTAGTAGATATATTTTCTAAAATGGCTCATTTTATTCCATGTAATAAAACCGATGATGCCACGCATGTTGCTGACTTGTATTTTAGAGAGGTTGTTAAACTTCATGGAATACCTAAAAGCATAGTTTCTGATCGGGATGTTAAGTTTACGAGTTATTTTTGGAAAACTTTATAGCATATGCTTGGTTCTAAATTATTATTTAGCACTTCACATCATCCACCAACTAACGGTCAAACTGAAGTAACTAATAGAACTCTTGGTACATTATTAAGAGGTTTAGTTAATAAGAGTACTAAAGATTGGGATGTTAAGTTAGCTCATGCAAAGTTTGCTTATAATCGTAGTCCATCTAGTATTACTCAAACTAGTCCGTTTGAGGTGGTGTATGGTGTGAATCCTCACATGTCTATTAATATGATTCATTTGAAAAAAGGTGAATTACAAAATTATGAAGCTATAGATAGAGTACAATTTTTTCAACAAATTCATGAGAAAATAAAAAATAACATTGAAAAAGATAATTCCAAGTATAAAGCTCAAGCAAATAAGCATAGAAACTCTTATGTGTTTTCTCCTGGTGACTTACTTTGGTTACATTTGCGTAAAGAAAGATTTATTAATTTACGTAAAAATAAACTAATGCCAAGAGCTGATGGACCATTTAAAATACTAAGAAAGTTTGGAGATAATGCTTATGAACTTAAACTTCCACATCATTATGGTGGAATTTCAAGAAATTTTAATGTTGGTGATTTGTCTCCTTATTATTCTGATGAAAATTTGAGGGCAAATTCTTCTCAACTTGGGGAAAATGATGTAGGAGCATCTAATGATTGTCATATTTATCTTAATTCTCAAGGTAAGGAAGAATTAGCTTTCTTAATGTTGGAGCCTATCATATTAAATGTTCTTGATAATTTGTATATGCTTGGTGTTGAAAACAATTTAAGTTATTCTTGTAGGTATGTTACATATTTGCAAGAAGAAGATGTTAATACACCTTAAAGTGTACAAGTATTCAAAGCATGCAAGACTATGGCATACATGGGATTATACTTTACAACAAGAAGATATGGTGATGATTATCATTAGTTGTATTAACTTGTTGCAAACCATAACCCTAAGTGTATTTTATGTAAGTTAGGGTTTGATGTAATTTCATGTATATATCATAGTTAATTGTATGGATTTGTAATGTTAATCATTAATATCATTTAGATCATGATATTATGATTAGTATTAAGTATTATATGGGCTTAATTCAAGCAAGTTAAATGGGCTTGAATTAAGGGTAAACACCAGCTGGATGAGTTTGTTCGAACTAGCTGGAACTTTCTTCCTATAAATACACTTGTACACACATGAAATCATGAATGGAATATATAGAATTTTGGACACAAGTTTGAGCCAGCAAAGCCTGCATTTATCCTCTCCTTTGAGTCTTCTTTGAGCAAGGAAAGCCCGTGGAAAATTCCTTCCTCCTTTGATTTCAACCATTCGACATTTGAAGCCTAATTCAATCTGTTGAAAGAAATCTGTATTCAACCTGTTTTCTTCGAGTTTAATCAATATTAAACCTTCGTTTCTTCTACTCAATTTCGTGATTGATATCTCCAAATCAACAGCAACCGATCCAACCCTTCCCTCCACTTTGATTACACATCGAGATAAACACAGAGTAAATGAACTTTTTATAAAGCTAAAATAAGTATTTAGAGATTATCATTAAGTGCAAAATAAATAAAAATGACCAAAGTTGTCTATTGAAACTAAGCTTCCAAAAGGTATCTAGATAAAAATTAGCTACTAGATAACATTAACTCTATGTCCCAACCCGAAGAAATGAAATCATTCCTTCATATGTAGTGCATTATAAACACTAAATTCATTAAGGCAAGCCTCAATAACCTACACATCAAAACATATGTTGTATTTTTATGGGAATGAGCAACAACCATGAAATGGATGGACATTACATAACATACCGAGTAAGGTAACAATACAGTCATAATAAAAGGGGCAACAACATATAAGGTCATATGGAAGGATTGAACACACATTAATTATATCATGAGATAAATCATTAGAGGAGCATGTGTCGTATGTTTATGGGAATGGGCAACAACCATGAAAAGGATGGACATTACATTACATACTGAGTAAGGTAATAATATAGTCATAGTAAAGGGCCAACAACATATAAGGTCGTATGAAAGGATTGAACATACACATCAATTATATCATGAGAGGAATCATTAGAGGAACCGATATAGAGTTCCATATTAGGCATACTTATAATACACTTTATTACTTTGAATTCAAGAACCCCACTATTCCCATTTGATAGAATTGATAGTTACAACTCCCAAGGAAGAATGCTCTTAACCATTATTCCCATCTAGTGGAACTGATAAGTACAACTCCTAAGGTAGAATGTTCCAAACTATATTTTTCATCTGGGGAAACAAATAGGTACAACTCCTAGGACATAACGCTTTTGGCTACTATTATAATCAAGTGGAACATGTAGGTACAACTCCTAGGTTAAAACACTCTAGACTACTATTCTCATCTGATGAAACAAATTGGTAAAACTCGGTTATGACTTTTATGATCTTTCACTTTAAATATTAATGTCTTATTAGAGTTTTTTTTTATATTTATATTATCATGAAATATTATCATAAATATACAAGGAAAATAAAATATAATCAGAAGTGGTTTGGATCATTCCTTAAGGAGAAAGGACCATAACACCCTTACAAAATTCTAATTTCACAATATATGCATAACTTATTCCCCAATACTTATCTAACCACCAAAATTACTTCCTAATATATACTTATTGATAACATATCCAAAAATCAAGGTCCAAATCTAATGTCTTACATGTAATAATGAACATGTCTCTAGGGTCACTATTTCTAATTTAAGTCATTTTCTCATTTTTATTAGACTTATGTTACTCAAAATTACTTCAAGTATTTCACATAGCACACTTAGAGTATTTTAAATCCATTGCCACTTCAAAATACTAAAAGTCCATATTTAACCAAAACAAACTATACTCCCTCTATCTTAATTTGACACCTTAAAATCTCCCTAAGGTATCTTATGCCATAATAAACCTGCCCTCTATCGTATTATAGATGAAATTAATTATAAAAACTCAATGATTTTCATGATATATTTATTTCTCACAATATCATAAAATGTCCCAAATACCATTAAGATAGCCACAACACCCCAAACTTTCACAAAAACCTATGAGTTCAACATCATTAATTTCCAAACTTTGATTATCACAATACTACTTGATCATGTTCTTTACCCAATCTCCATATTTTATCAAAACCATAGATCGTAATAACATGATTAGGGTTGCAAGGCAATACTTATAACTAGAAATATCACATAGTACTCACTTTTTCGTAACATAATACAACAATACCATAGAATGAGATCTACACCATAAGTTACAAAATATAATGACACTAGCATGAGATTAAAAAATTACACATAACATTCAAAGCCTAATATTAATAAATTTATCCTTACCTAACTGTCATCGGTCTCTAAGCTAGAATAAACCTTAAGTATCCTCTTCTAAGACCAATGGGGTACCACCTAAGGCCAAGAGAAAAACACACAGTTTATATAAATGAAGCTCAATGAAAAGGAAAATAATAGGGAAGAGAGATCCAGAGAACTGATAGATAATGAAAAAAAAGGGAACACATGTGCTCAATAAGGGTAGTATTTGGTTGAGACTAGGGGGTAAAGAAAATGGTTTAGTTGAGACTACAGGAAAGAAATAATTGAAACTCACTCGGAAAGAATACTAAGACCAAGGAAAATTTCCACTTGGTCAACAAGTTGACCTACTTAGCAAGTTACCTAACTTAGTGATTTCACTCGCTTGACAAGTTCATCCCATTTGGAAAGATTGACAAAGAACAAAAGGAACAACATAACTTGGTTAAGAAGGAGAAAAGGCACAATAGCTAAGTTAACTTAGTCAAAATTGCTAGTAATGGTTATGATAGGTGAATGATGAACAATGGAGTGGAGATAGAATATGTTGGTTGGTGCTTAGCTAGGTGAACTATTAAGGATGTGAGCAATAACATTGAAGACTGGGAAGATAAAGATAACTAATAGGAAAATGATAAAGAAGGGGGTCAAATGTTGGGGATAAATATTTAGAGAAGAGTAAATGAATTCTAGTTAGCTTGAAATAAATGGTTGTAAGAGATATCTGGAGGTTTATAAGGTTGGTTTTGCATGAAGGAGAAATGTAATAGCCTAAAATGTATGGAACCTATATCTTTCTATATATATATATATTGATAAGTAAAGAAAAAATGTATAAATAGAACACCCAAAAGGTTAAAGTTAAAACCAACTCATTATATGACCATCCTATCATTACAATGCTGTCATTGTTGAAAGTTGCGCGTACACTCCAAATGCAAACATCTACTAACTATAATAAAAATCATGTCTCGTAGCAAGCTGCTAGGAGTGTGGCCTGCATTACGAAAAACTCTAGAATTATGTTGATACCAAATTAAAGCGACAAAGATAACAAAATTAGCATGTAATATAGCCTTCTTCTCCTTTGGTTGTCTCGTAGATCGTGCCAAAAATTTAATCTCATCATCCCAAGAGCAGATAGCATCCCGACGATGAAACGCCCTTCGGCTCTTAATTTATCCCTGAACTAAAATCACATTCCATGAACAGGTGTTGGATAGATTCTTCTTTATTTTCATGACAAAGAACACAAGTTGAGTCATCCAAAAGACCCAAATTATGTAACCTCACCTTGGTGAGCAATCTCTCATGAATAGCTAGCCACATAATAAATTTATGCTTAGGAGGAGCAATAGAACACCACACTAAAGGGTACCACCAAATCCTTTCACGTTGATAACGCAACACATTATAAGCCTTGATAATGCTATAGGAATCCTCCTTATCCATCATTGGTTGAGGCCCATGCAGAAAATAAGGAGCAAAAGTAGAGCACAGACTAAGAACCTGTTTAAGAGGCATCTTTTTATATTTTATTATGTATGAATGTTTAACTATTTTGTCTTATATTTGATGTAAGGAGCATATATTAAGCTCTAATTACATAGAGTATGATGGAAACAACCAGCTATGTTTGGTTTATTCTAAGGTTAGACATGGAGCTAGTGTAGAAAACTAAGAAAGAAAAGATGGGGATGTGATCTTGCATGGAAGATCTCTACAAATAAGGTTGAAATGATACTAGAGTAAGATTCTGGTTAAAGATGGATAAATTGATTTGAGTAACCGAACCAAGAATAGTTTAGTTGGTAGCAGGACCCACATGGGAAAGAGCAAAAGAAAGGGGGAAGAAAAGAGAAAAGGAGAAAGGAAGAGAAATAGTGCCAATGTTTAGAGTTAAAATTATAAATTAAGACTAAAGGTTTATAAAGAGTTTTAGGGTATTAATTACCTAAAATATAATTAGATTAAAATTTTAAGGTATTATATCATACCCCTATCAGGTTCAATAGATATTTTCACATGTGACTGGATGGCTTATCCTTGTGTTATGCATAGCTTGATGTTATCATATATGGCAAGTGATCATATGTTTCTATGCATGATAGTTTCTTTTGTGTGTTGATTGTTTATATGAGCACACTACCTCTTTAGAGATGTTAGTTTTACATAATGTGAAGAAGGCATACTAATAAAAAGCTTCTTTTGTTGGATAAGTGTGGTATGAAGTGGTTGGAAGACTACAAGAGTGATAAGGACCTTTAAGAGGATATTTGATGCACTATTGTATGTACAAAAAAAATTAATGTTTAAATCCTCATTCGAAATACGTAGTAAATGATAAGTAGGAGTAAAACCCACAAGGAATGGTTTATAATCAAGAGTTTTATAACTAATATCAAAAGCCCGATTATTTAATGGCATCGATTTCTATTGCTAAATTCTATACTAGTGATAAGTAATAAAATATTATACTCAATATTGAACAAATAAGGGTAGAAGATAATTAGTTAGGGATTTAGGGTATTAAATAATTATCTAGATGAGATATATTATAATTACTCTAATTTTAACCTATGGAAACTCATAACAATTTATTTCCTTGGTTTCCATTAATTCAAATAAATTGAATAGGCTCTTAATTTATCATCTAACTAATTAATAACCTAGGGTAAGAACACTAGATTCAATCAATGGAAGCATTATGAATAAAAAGCAATCAACTACAACTATAATCACATAAGCTCAGATCATGCAACTGTATGAATTGATAGACATGATTAATGATTAACCTTTTGCTTCTCCAGTGATGATAACTAACAAACATGTATTAATTCCATCATCCTAGCTTTGATTAGATTTTAGAATAATGAGGTGATCAATCTAATTAATGCAAACTCATAATCGATGATACAAAAATTTTCAATTACTTATATTAATTCAATTAGATGTCAATTAGAATTACAATTAAAAGTTACATTTCATATCTGAAACCCTAATCTTGTCCTTAATTCCTTCTATTATTTACACATTTACGCTACCATCTTTATAATAATAACAACATAAAATCTGATTCAACATTTCATAATTACTATCAATGATTAACATCATTACATCAAGAAAACATTATAAATTTCAAAAGAATACTGATGGAGTAAATAGAATACACTTGCATTCAAACTCAAATCAACCCTTTATAATTTAGAAATGAACGGAAAATAACTTATTGCCTTGAATTGTAGAATACTAAGAGTACGTTCGATCTCAATTGATAACGATAAATATAATTGTAATGATGAAATGTATCAATTAAATATAGAGAAAATAAAGATTCTAGTTTTCAAAAGGTAAAAAAAATATGACTCTCTAATACATGCAAAAGAGAAGATATATCATGGAGAAGCCTGCGTGAGTGGTTATAAAATTTTAAAGAATCACATTCTGTGTTTGTATAACATAAGGGTACCGTGTTCTTTTTCTTGAACTTGTTGAAATTTAAAAATTGAGATTCCTAACTCTGGTGGTAAAACAGCCCCTGGTGTAAATAAACATGAGGGGAACATGTTTCTTCTTCTTTTACGTTCTCTTCTTGAAACTTTAGCATGAGATCTCCCTAGATGTTTGTTCTCCATTTTTGGTGTTTTATTTCTTTGATTCCATGTTTTCATCATGTACTCCTTGCTTCTTTTCCTTTTCCCTTTGATTTCCCCTTTGAATTTATTTATTTTTATCTTTTCCTATAAAATCTATCCAAAAGAGAAAAACTAGAGAAAAAAAATAAAATCTTATAAAAATGATGGGGAATAAATGAAATTTTTACATAGAATAATAACACATAAATCTCATACATCAAATTCCCTCATGCTTAAACTATTGCTTGTCCTTAAGTAACAGCATCATATTATGCACAACCAGAAAAACATCAAGAAGTAGAATTGAAATAGGTTCTAATCAACAAGAATTACAAGTTTGGGTTTATTAATTCATCTAAGTTAATAATTTAGTGGGATTCAAAACATTTGTAAAAATCAAAAAAAAATTGTTCGAAAATGTTTTGGATCACTCATCTAACATACACAATCAATAGTTGATACAAATCTTAAGTGGTTAAGGAAAGATAGCTAGTATAATTAGTGTCTCATCATTCAAAGCTATATTAAGATTAATGAAAGTTAAATTGGTAGATTCTCACTTTTGGTATGTGTAAATGCTAACACTCATGATTACTCTTAAGTTTCTCAAATGATTATGTTTACCCATATGTTGGCTATTATTTTCAATTTGCCACCACTTGAAGGGACTAGAGTATATAAGAGGTCTTAAAATTGGTTATAATGGGGTTAGGGTTCTCAGGTGGGGAATAATTTTGGGATTGTAGCTAAACCCTATTAACTAGAGGAGAAATAATTTTTTTACTGCTTCTTGTTTTGCTTTCATTCACTTACCCCTTCAACCATCACATCCCTATTATAATTTCAAACTCATTTTTTAATTTTCAATTAAAAGAAAAAAACTCTCCTATTTTTTTATCTACTCCATTTATTGTTTCCATAACATCAAAAACCTCATGCTTAGATTTTAGCATAGTAGCAAAACAATATTTTCCATAATAGTTGATAACTTAGTTTAGATCAATTGAATAAGGTTTAAGGCTCTAAGGGTTTATATGATGGAAATTAATTTCAAAAGTATACTATTTGGTCCTCAGCTAAAAAAAGAAAGAAAGGAAAATACCTCTATCATTTTCAAATATCCTAAAGTCTTATGCAGTCTTGAATATAACTAATTCAAAAATCTAGTTTCACATCTTATTAGACAATACACACATATATTATTTTGATCAACAATGTATCTAATAGTTAGGATCAAATGCTCAGAAAAATATGTATACCAATTCTAAATCACATTTTATTTCAATCTCAATCAATAAATGGGCGGATGACTAATCATTCTAACTTCCATTCCTTTACCAATATCAAAATCTTAATTTCTGTTTTTAAGGTTTTTTAGATTGTGATAAAATTATTTCATTAGAAATTGGAAAAAGTATTTGTGAAAAGATTTAGTCCCTTTACCTTGATTACCCAATGAATAATATGTCACTTCTCATTTAGAAAGGGGTATATTTATAGTAAAAAGAAATACACACCAATAATTTTGAACAACCAAACACACAAACAAACCAAAAAAAATAGAAAATAGTTCAGACACATCGAAAAAAAATTCACACTAAACATACCAACAAAGTGCAGTACCCCCTACTTGGATTGTGTATTTTCCTCAATGAAATAATTCAATTAGGAGGAAAAAAATTTGGTTACATTCAAAATCAAATCAGCCTTTAGTAATTTGGATTCAAACTCAAATCAACCTTTTGTAATTGAGAAATGAATGGGAAAGGACTTATCGATTTGAATTGAAGGATATCAAGAGTATGTTTGATCTCCATGGATAACAATCAATAGAAATGTAATGATGAAATGTATATACTATATAGAGAGAAAATAAAGATTCTAGTTTTAAAAAAAAAATGAAATATCACCCTCCACTACATGCAAATAAAAAGATATATCAGGGAGATGCCTACGCGAGTAGCTACAACATTTTAAAGAAACACGGTCCATGTTTGTATAAAATGGGGGTACCGTGTTCTTTTTCCTAAACTTGATGAAAAATTAAAATTTAGATACTTAAATCTCATGAAAAAAATATGCCACCGATGTAAATAAACACAGGGGTATCATGTTTCATTTTCTCTTACTTTATCTTCTTGAATCTTCCATTTGATTCAATGTTTTCTTTATGTGTTCCTTGCTTCTTTTCCTTTTCCCTTCAATTTCTCTTTTAAATTTCTTTATTTTTATCTTTTCTTATTAAATCTATCCAAAAGATAAAAAATGGAGAAAATATCAAATCTTGTAAAAAAAATAATGGGAAATAAATGACATTTTTGCATAGAATAATAACATATAAATCTCATACATCAATATCTCTTTTCAAAAATAGTGTTTTTAGGACTGAGAATTAGGGCTAGCAGGAGCTTCACCATAGGGTATTTTTTTGTTTGGTTATTCATTTATACTCTTATATTCCTGACCTTGTATGTTGTTCAACATTATTACATAAGAAATTATAACTTTCTATCAATCTTATTATATTATTGTTCTCTGTCTTTCCATTAATTTATTATTTTAAGTTGAAATGTTTTAGCCTTTGAAATAAGCATAAGGAAGTTATTGGAGATTGAAATTATGTTAGGTATGGTGGTAGCCTCCATTATTTTACTTATATACTTTTACTAAAAAAAGGTAGTTTGGGGGTGTTATAGGCAAAGGATCTTACTAATTTCCAAACTTAGTCTTCCACCTTATATTAATAATATTTTTTAGATATATTAAATATCAACACGATAAATCAAGCACAATGACTAATTTCCAAAAAAGTTAATATTCACAAACATTGAAAATTTCTCACAAACAATTTGACATAAAAAACACAATTTTGTGAAATACTATTTATGAAAAGCCATTATTCATGATAATGTTACTATATAATTTAAAACCCAAGCCATCAAGACATATTATACACTCTAAAATATCTCAACTTAACCACAAATATCTAACACTATAACAACATATCCAATTTACCTCTTAAATACATTAAAACTTCTAAAATATCTTTAACATAGAAAATATTTGAAAAAATATATGAAAATTCAATCTAGACACGTTTATATCAATTAAAATATAATATAACCCAAATTTTATTTTTGAAAAATTAGAAAAGAAGAGAGAAGACCATTAATGGTCGATAACCTGCAATGTACTTTTTCATATACATACCAAACATTGCATAAAGAACACATTATAACCCTAATAACTCAGTAAAATTTGTAGCAAATGTGTGAACTATCCAAAATTTTCTTAATTATACTTAAGCTTACAAAAATTATAATTAAGCCTAAATATGGAGAAAACCTAACAAATCATGAACCAAAATTTACCTTAAAAAAATCAATGCTTGAAACCTGAGATCATGCAAAATGGGTTATCTAAATAAATTAAAAATAAGAAGATTAAGCAAAAATGCCTGAAAATTGAAAGGCACACATAAGGTAAAATAATTCATTTGCCATAACTTCATATAATCTCATACATGCTTGAAATACCTAAATCAACATAGTAATCATACATCCATGCTCATAATAAGAAACTCATAAAATATTAAAGCACATGCTCACACAAGATTTCATGCTTTCTTAAACAAATACACAAAACACATAGATTTTCTATTTGTTAAAAAATTAGGAGGTTTACCTAAATAACAAAGCTCCAAGAAAAGAATAAATATCAAAATCTATCTTGAATATAGTAGGAGGAGACTCAAGAAAACTTTTACCATGCACATAGATTTGACCCACTTTTAATGAAGAAACCACTAATGAGGTAAACCTAAGGTTTTAGAATTTAATGAGAGGTTCAACCATGGAGGAAAATAGAGGAGAATTCCAAAAAATTGAGTGGATAAAGGAGAAGAATACCTATGATCAAAGACAGAAGAAAAAGAAAGAAAGGTTAAGAAGGATAAGGATAGGAAATAAATACTCAATAAGGATGTTTTATTGAAAATATATAAAAATAATTATGACCAATAATGAAGAGAAAATGGCACTAGAAATAATAGTAAAAAGGGGTTGGTCCTTATCTACGAGTTAGTGAAGGAAAGACTTATACTTTATCTCATTAATTTTAGATAAGAAGAATAAAATTTTGCTATAGTTAAAGGGTTAAAAATTAATGATATAATAAAAGAATTCAAGGAAAATATGGGGGAGGGTGGGGCGAGCTCTTGGCTGTTAAGAATACAAGATGTCACTTATTTATTGATAACATGAAAGGCTTATGTTGATTCTCAGAAAGTTTATATAAGAATTAGAGGTGAAAATGTTGATTTTGGTGACTTATTATGCCTGAAAATATATAATTGAATATAATATATATATAACTTTTTAAAATCATTTTATGCTCCAAAGTGTTAAAATATAGTTATCCTCAAGTTTTTATAAAACACAATTAAGACAAAATCATATGATGAATAATTTTTTTTAGCTAAAAACTTAGTTTGAAATTTTGAAAAAGTTTAGAAGACTTAATGGAGTTAGGAAGATCAAAAGTGGCTTCAAAAGATTTGTAGGAGTCAAAACCATATGAAAATAGAGGAACGTATGAATGAAATATATTGTCAAAACTTAATAAGAGTTTTTAATCTTTTAAAGGATGTAATAGATCATTCAAAATAAAATAAATTTATTTTCAAATAGTAAATATTCCAAAGAAGTTAGGGTTTTAAAAAATGAGGCATTAAAAAACAAAGATATTTAAGTGTAGATTATATTACAAATTAGGCAATTTGCATACCCTCTTATAGCTTTTTTTTTTACTATAGTAAATTTAAGTATACTATTTTTGTTTTAATAAATTGAATTTAATTCAATATTTTCTCGAATAAATATTTCATAATAAAATTCTCCCAATTATCTTATTAATCATATGAGCACCAATAAAAATTAGGGTAGTATTTTGTGGAATGTCCTTATATATGTAATGAGGTATTTAATATGTATCTTCTAAGATTACTATTTTGTAGACTATTATGAGATGAATTAAATATATAGATTTTTTTCTATTAATTTGATGATTAAGGTAAAATAATATTATATGTTTCTTATAAACACGATATATATTATAAAATATTTTTAATGAATGCTTGGTATATTTTATCTTTAACGAATGTATAGTATATAGTATATTTGACAAATATGCAGCATATAGTATCTTAACGAATATGTTGTGTAATACCCTAATCTAAAAAGATATATATTTTTTATAATATAAAGATAAGAAAATTATTTTATCTAAATACTTATGACATCTTTTAAAAGATAGGGAACCCTATTAATATTTTTTAAAACATTTCATTTGAGAATCCTTACCCTTGCTCACAATTGTTTTCTATAAGGCCTTCTTAATCACTTTTGGTCATATACATTCTCTTGGATCATTCTACAATCATCATATTTGTATTCTTTATATTTCTTTTTGAGTTTCCTAGCCATTATAAAAAATGGTAAACAAAGATTTCAATGAAAATATTGTTTTCATCTTAGTTAGTTCATATTGCATTTTGCACCTCAAAATGATTGGTTTAATTATATAAATTATATGAAACTTTCAAGATTAGTCTATTTTTATTTTCTAAAGTTAAAAGTAAATTGAAAATATTTATTTTTTTATATTTAGATAAATTGTAATATTTTAAGAAAAATAAGCCATTGAAATATAACTTCTATACTTATATATCTTGTACTTATCATCTGATATTCAATCTCAACCCTTGATATCCATAAATATATAATCCTAGCCTTTCAAGTTATTCATTTAATGCCACAAATTCTTCACTCAAACCCAATGTTTTTAGAATCAAGATCATACCTAAAATTAATAAATGCCATCACGATTAAATCGTAGAATCATAAGATTCTATAAATACCATCAAAATATGACCCTTTGTAACACCCCATTTTTCAATACTAAAAAAAATTGTTTTTAAAACATTGTGAAGAAAAAACATGAAAAATACTCTTATAAAAATAATGAGGTGGCACAGCTGTATCTAAAGTAAGGTAGACCTTTCATCATTTGTCCCATGCTAGACACAATGTTGAGTATCCAGAGTAAAAAATACAAGAGAAATAGATTACACAAATAGTATACGAGCTATAGAGTTAAGGTGTAAAACTAATGCCATAAAATCCTAAAATAATCCAAAATACAAGAGAGAAAAAAAAAATCAAAGGGAAACGTATCTCTAAAATAAATCTAGGTCATAACGGACCCTCAAAAGAGAAAACACGTCATAAAGCTTTATCTCTTGGTATTCTAGCTTTGAACAAGTATATGGCCCCCTACTAGCCATCTACTACTACCTGCAAAAGGTCTTCTTCTAGTGGTATTGAGTAGGAAACCAATTAAATATGCATGTTAGTACTCGTATACAGATTAAGCTAAGTTACCCAATATGGAATTCATAAAGTACATAAGATCATGGAAATCATATAGATCATGATAGCCATGAATAAATTCATTTGAATGCATTAATATGCTAGGGTAGCGTACTACACTAATAAGATTATCATGATAGGGTCCATGTGCACATGCATAAGAAAAATTTAGGCTATCATGTTATCTACTAGGCACAATATCATGAAGGGTCAAATGTGCACATGGATTAGGAATATAATACATCATCAAGAACCTGATAGATAACATTGTATATTAGATAACATATAAAGCCATTAGAGGTCATTCATTACTATAAGAGATTATTCCAGTTATTATCTTTACATAATGGTGACCATACAGTTCACATCCATGTAGAGTTACAAGAATTTCAAAGAATCAATAATAATTTTGAGCGAGTGCTGAAGTTCTCTATTATGGGACTCAAACCTAATAGCATACCCATAATCAGGGTTACTAAGTAACCATCATCGTCTACTATCTTGGACAAAGATATGGTAGTGCGTAATTTCAACCACTATAGGTGTTCTAACATTGAAGTGTCAACACTCCTTTAGTACACCAATGGTGTAAGTAGAGTAAGAGGGGTACCAAAACTAACCCAAGTTCCCCTACCCACAGGCAAAGCATAATCCAATAGTTAACCCCAATTAGCTACTCTAAGTGTTATAGAAACATAGGTTGAGTCAAATTTTGTTTCCATTTAAGGGTTTAGAATCTTATTATATTAAGATTTCAAGCCATACCAAAGGCAATTATGCCCCATGATCTAAAATATAGCCATAAAAGGTTTTACAATGTTCCATACTTCCCTATTGAGGGTAATTAAGGTGATAAACATTATTAATTAACCAATTATGCCTTGAAGTGAAAACCTATAACCATACAATATATTTGTATGTACATGTTTAATCCACCACTTGGTTTCCACTTTTTATTTTTATTTTTATTCATTAACCAAATTCTAGGTGGATCCTAAAAATAAGGTCAAACCTATATTCAACTAATTCAACAAACCAAGTAGGATGCTTAACCAATCCCAAACAATCCTTTAGGGATAGTATTTGGCCCTCGCAAACTATGGAAAATAATTAGATTACAAAGATAATAGCAATATAACAATCAAGATAATTGGTCAACTGAAAAGGCATACAATTTGGCCAATGGGAAGGCATGATCCCTTGACTGAGAAGGTCTATTAGTGGATTAGACAAGCACAAAGCACATATCTAAATAAGCATAATTAGTTAAGTAAAGGAAAATATTAGTTGAAAAATGAAGCACCATCAATCTATTGATATGATCTATAAGTCAATGGTTCACATGGAATCATTGACCGGTGTGGCATATCAATCAATCAATAAATCATTGTTAGTCCACTAAAATTTCCCATCAATTAATATTGTGTATTAGTAAACCGATGGTATTGATACTACGACCTTATCTATAAAAATCACTTATAAATTTTTTCTAACATTTTAGCATATGATTAAATGGAACAATATGCATTATAACCATAATAAAACATATTTATAACGTATCTTCATACTTTAAAATCAATAATAAACACAAATCATGGTCATGTGTCAAAACCACCATTTAAGAATAAAATCTCGTAAACATTCTTTGTACACCATATGCGTCCATATATACTTCATCAATCCATATTCTTATTTGTAAATTTATTAGAATATAAATTTTCACATTTCTTTAAAATCTAATGCATTCACAACATCATGCCAAATCATTACTTCTGAGAGACAAGAATTACTTCCCTTACCAAATTAAGTAAAACAATCAACTACAAGAATGAGTCTAACATAAGGTTACACCATCTTCAATCCTTTAAGATACATTCAACAATTTATAATTACACCTAATAAAATAATTTCTTAAATCATTTGGAACCATGAAGAGAAAAAAAGTTTAAATAAAATAGAGGTATCTAAGAAAAATACTCAACCTTTCTAAAAATAGAGAACAAGGGAGGAGAATGCGAATCCTTTAATTTCTCCTATGTCTAATCCTTATTTGCTAATGGAAAAAAATGGAGGACTAGATAAAGAATCAAAGGAGGGAAGAACATAAAGTAAATCTTATAGGAAAGAGGTGAGGACATAAGGGAAGGCTTGAGGTATATTTTAAGAGGTTGAAGAATACAATATAAAGAGAGAGGAAATCAACGGTCAAAGGTTGGTTTCTAGTAAGGAAATGAAGGTCAAGTATATGTAATTTATAACACTCATTCCACATCTTGAAATCAGGTCTCATGAGTTCACTAGGTAAATAAATCACTCTAATTTTAGTTATGTATACCAAAATGTTAGAATGGCGGTTTTGATATTACATGGGTAATGTATACCAAAAGGTTGAATGATGGAGGTAGTAAAGGTTAGAAGGAGAAAAAGAGAATGTTATACCCTAAGAGAAGGTTAGAGCTCAAGAAATTGAGCTCTAATTATCTTCATAAAAGAGGAAAGAAGAAGAAAAGAAGACCAATAGAAGAATATCCATCGTCCCATATTTACAAAAAAAAAAATCCTTAAATATACAAAAAAGCCTAGAAATTGAGTTTAAAAAATTGAACAAACCTGTAAAAATAGTCTATAACCAAATTAAATCAAATCATCACTATCAAGATATAGAATTAGTGGAAAGTAAATCAAATTAAAATCAAAGGAGAAGAATCAAGTCTACCTGATAATCAATTTACTGATAAGTCTTATTAGCTAACCAATTATTAAAGGTTGAAAAAAAATTGAATAGGCGTTCACATCCATGAATGGGCTATCCCATCAATCGATGACCCCTATGACTCCTCCTAACCTCTTTGTTTTTTCAAAATTAGCCAAACTTTTATCAAATAAAACCTTAAGTACACATCAAATTAAGATAAAATATACCTCAAGTCAAGATCTAACACTAGTATTAACACATTTTAAAAACCAAAATTTATAGGGTATTACACCTCGATGTACTTGTATACTATAAAATCCCATAAAGGAAGTTAAAAAATACTAAAAAAAATCATTCTTAAGCTCTTAGTTTTTTTTACTAATTAATTTGTAGAAAGTAATAGATAATACAAAATTTTGATTACGTGCATAATTTTTTTTTGTTATATGAATTATGCATACAAACAAAGCAAACAACACTACAAAAGAAAATACAAAAGAAAATTATAGTCTAAAAATAAATAAGTAAATAGTTAATATCAAAACTTTAATATATTTATTTTATTCTTCATATAGAGTTTAAACCTTTTTGTAAGTTTTTTTTTCCAACAATCAAATTCACTAATATCTCCTTCATTCTTCCTACACATTAGTTGGTGATCAATATATCATATGTAAAAAATAATAGGTTTAAGGTTTTAAGTTTGGAAAAAGCATAGTATGAATAAGAAGGAAAATAAATTTTAAGTAAAATGGATAAAAAATTATAACCATTATGTAAAATTTTATCATTCCACCACGGACCATAAGATTCTGCTTATCCTAGGTAGGATCTTAATATTCTACCATGATTCTACTATTTTAATATGTTATGTAGAATCATGGATTGTTTAGTGACTTTTGGATTGTATAACTGTATAATTGTGATATTTAGATTGGGAGTTTACAAATTATACTCACACACAAATGTGGCATATGCCATGTGAATTCTTATGATTAAACATTCTTCTTATAATTAGATTCATACAACCTAATTTATCATTCATCCCCATCATCCCTTTTAGCTAAGGTTCATTCCCTCCTCTCATCCTCCCCTTACACCCACAAGTGTTACCCTCTTCCTATTGAAAGGTCAGTCCACCTAACCTTAAGGGTCCTATAAATAGTAATGAAATCAATCATTACAAATCAAGTTAATCCCCTTAGTTGCTAAGCTTTTCTACATAAGATTCAATCGCTTCTTTTTGCCAAGTTTCCTGTGTCATTTTCTTATATCTAACTCTCCATTTTATTCCCCATTCACTCTCCATAAATGAATCCATTTGAAGGCTTCATTCAACTTCTAGCAAGTCTCATTCCCTTTCATTGCTTTTTTCCCCTCTTGTTATTATTTTTCATGTTATACTTTATATGTGTTTTTTTATTTTTGGGATTCAAAAAAGTTGATTAGAGTAATTTTTATATTGGAAATAGATAAAGGGAAGAAATCATTATATGATACAATTAATGTGAAAGCATGAAATCAATTAAGTTGTGTAACATACTATGGGTAGATCTATGTGTTTCATTATGTTTTTACTTATTTATGAGAGCATGAAATTAATTCAATATAATATAATATAATATAATATAATATAATATGTTTTATTATAATAGGGAGAATGAATATGGGATGCATATTGGTGTTTTGGCCATTATTTTATGTGGTGGAAGCATGAAAAGAGGTGGTTTCAAAACTACCAATTTCGGGTTACTTTCATGATAATTTGATCTAAAGTGTATAAGAGTTAGAAGGATTATTAGATATAACATTAAATATTAAGATGTGTAATTTCTAACTCATATTACAATTCTCAAAAATGTTAATGTTGAAGAGTTTATGATGATATTTTCATAAGTGTGAAAATCTATCCAACCTAATTGTAAGATTTATTTTGGTATGATTTAATGATTCCATATTGTTCATTGGAAATTTTAGGTGAAATGATATAAAATATGATATCATTAGAATTACCATAATTTAATCTGTGATTGATTGATGTTTAAGAAATTTTAGTAAAAATAAGTTTGAATATTCTTTATTGATATTCAAAGAGTTCTTCACTAATTACCACTAATCAATATATGTAGGGCTAGTGAGAATTAATCATGATATTTAGGGTTTATTAAAGGGTTAACCGTGATTAGACATAAAATAACCAACGTAGCCTTAAATGGTAAAATGTTGAATATCTAAATAGTGATAATTGAACCTTGATCATAACCTTAACTATTAACGATGGACCTTGACTTTGATCATAAATAGTGATTCCTTTAAAAATAACATATGACATAATTTCGTGATTTTGGAGGTAAATATATCCAATAATTTTGTTGAATTGGACCCTAAATAATCTTTTGAGATTAACAATAATATTTTGAGGTTTTAATGAGTGCATTTTTATGCTAAGTTAAATGCCAACTTAAAACACTTTTTGTATGTTTTTGTTAATTAATTTGTTAAGTCATTTTTCCATGTACTTAAACCCCCTTCCCAAATTTTAGGACTTTGTTGGAGTTGTGTTGTAACACCCCAAAATTTTCTATTGAAAAATTTTGTTTACACTATAAGTATAATACCAAAATAGTTGGTTGTTACTATCATAATTGATATAATTATGCGTACCAAACCATCATCACATCAATCATAAGGCAAAAAATTATAATATAAAACATGATAGATAGAAAACAAGAGAAGCTTCATAAACATAAATACAATTTGGAGATTTATTCTGAGTACTATATCTAAAAATACAAAGGGATATCTTGGAACTAAGAGTCCAAAATGACATTCCGGTAAAACTAACATTTGGATAACATGACTTTATGCCCAAAAATCCTAATACATAAAGCCACTCCATCCCAAATAAGGCATCATATGCATCAAAGTTATATAAAGGGTCCTGAATGACCTACATAGAGACATCTGATTTACTTTCTCATAGGAATGAGTATCATCCATGAAAAGGATTATAGATACACCACGCACTGAGTAAGGTGAAAATACAATTGAGTAAGGGTTGTAGATAATTACATGATTTCACATCACAAAATAAGCATACATGAGTGATACATAAAAATAATGCAAGGTAATTACTTATTTTGGCTCTCATTGTTAGATATACCACATTTCATTTTTTTTTACATCTATTTAGGGATCCCACTATTCTTCATATTGTGGAGTAGACTGAAGTACCTATCATGGACAACATACCCGAGCCACTATTATCGTCTGATGGAATAATCCCAACATATACTAGGAAAACATGCTCTTAACCACTATCCTTAAACCTATGGAATATTCTAAAACACCTCTTCTGGAAGAATACATCTGAGCCACTATTATTGTTTGATGAAACAGACACAATCCCTCTATTATGACTCACATAATCTTTATTTTTAAATAATTAATGTCTTATCCATTATTTACTTATCTCAAATCACATTCTCATTCAAACTGAGTTCAAGGACCCACTATTCTCAATCCAGTGGGACAGACTAAAACACATATGAGAGAAAAATATATTTGAGCCGCTATTATCATTTGGTGGAATGAACCCATAAAATACTTCGGCCCAAATTACATGATCTTTCACTTTAAATGATTAATGTATTATTCATGAAATGTTTTATAGTTAAAACACATGATTGAAGCAAGTAAAGAAAAACCACATAGATATCAAGGTCATTCTCAAGGATTTAAGTTCATAAACTTCCTAAAAAACTCTAACTTTATATTTTAGGCATAATTTCTTCCCTATTGTTCTTTTATCCACCAAATTTAGTACCAATTCCTAAAATATTATTATTATCAACATACCAAAAAAATAATTTCTAAATATAACTTCTTGCATATGCAAAAACAAAATCATCTCAAGAGTTCCTATTTATGATGCTTACAAAACCCTAATTTTACAATTACATCATAACTTTTCTTATATAAATGCTATGATTAACAAATTAAATATGCCTTCCTAAAATACCAATATAGAGAACATATATAGCAATTGTGGTTTAACTCTAACACTTTACATATGGGATAATAACATCACCATTTTATGGTTACTATTCCCAAATTTAGCCATTTTTGTTAGGAACCTATGCCTTTTATATTTACTCCAAATATTTAAAATGATACTCTTAGAATATATTAATCCATATAACACCATATTAACCAAAATACCCTTAATAATAACTAAATGCCTTTATTTCATGAAAATCTTATTTGTTCGGTATCATTATTTCCACACCCTCCATTTATCACCATACATATTAAATATTAATTTCACACTTATCATAATAATTCAACCCACAATAAAATATCATATATTATACCAATCCTCTTAGGGTTTTCAATATAAAAATTATTATAATGATATCGCATGCTTCTCAACTAGACATTTAGCATAAAACCTTAACTACAACTAATATTAGCACATCATAATATTTATCAATATAAAATTATCAACATAAAAAAAATAATGTAAAAATTCATACTAGACATTTAGCATAAAACCTTAACTACAACTAATATTCTTATAGAAAAAGACATCTATTTTAAAGAAAGTATCCTATCTCTCCTCCTATGGAATATACAAAAAATACCTAAGAAATAATAATAAAATACCATTATAACTTAATTATATAATTAAGTAATAGTTAATGTAATAGAGAGTGAAAGGGTTGGAGTAAAACCAAAACAAGGCTCAAAGAAGTCTTGGCAAAAATTTGTGCAACACAGAGGGGATACCGATTGAAGTGGGAAATAAAAAGATTAGCAATGACAAATACTAATGTTTTTAGGGGTTGTTAATTGAAAAATGAGGGTAGAAATTAGGGTGATGACTAGTGGAAATGTTTGTATAGTAGTGGGGGTGGTTAATTGGGTTTTGATGAAATGGGGTAGGGTGCTTCTGTGGCTTTTGTTGAGAAGGGGTGTTTTGCCTCAGTGGGTTCCACCAATGGTGGGGGTGATGGAATGTTGGAAGTGGCTGATTCATAAGAGAGAAATAAAATGGAGGGGTTTGGTGTGTTTGAGAGAAGGAAACAACGAGGACTTCAAGGGTTATGGTTGGTGATAGGGGTGTGTTTATAGTGGTTTTTGCCAAAGCTATGGGGGTTGGAATAATGGTCTTAGCTAGTGAGGAGGAACAGATAGGGCTTTCGGTGGTTTTTTTTTCCTTTTATGGTGTGTTATGTGATGTCTAAAAGGTGGAAAGAAGGAAATAAAGCTTCGGTTGGTGGTGTTATTTTTTATAGACAAATGGAGGTTAGGGACATTTATTGTGTTATATATACATATATACACACACACACACACACACATATATACACATGCACACAACAGGTAGGGGAGGAGACTTGTGAGGTGATGATAAGGGTAGGGTGTAGGTGATGGAATGGTAGAAGGCTTGGTCTAGGGGAGATTGTTTCGTGCAAGATTAGGAAGAAGTAGGAAAGAAAGAAAATAAATTGACTGAGTAGGGGGAAATAAAAAGAAAATAGAAAGAGAGGGCAAATAGGGAAAACAAAAGGAAAAAAGGAGGGAGAAAAATCAAGTAGAATTAGAATTAGGATTAGAATACAATACTTTATATTAGGGTTTATAAGGTAAATAAATTATTGACCATCTAGAGTTATGTTTAGGTTAAAAATACTAATAACATAGAAAAAGGATTAGGATTAAGTTAAAATTTAGGATCAGGGACTTAGGGTAAGATAAAAATAGAAATTTCTTGATATTATAATTAGGTTAGGATATTAATTATTTTATATTAGGATTAGGTAAATTTTGGGATATTACATGTGTACTCTTTGAACTTGGTTTTATGTATTATTATAGTTCTCACTCAAGTTTTGAGTTTTTTCAATCATTTTAGCCTTGTATCAAATATCAAGTAGCTGTAAACACACCTCTTTTAATGATGGATATAACACTTTCATCCCCATTTTTTTTTCTTCCACAAATCATATTTTAAAATGGAAAATTTTTGTTGGTAAAAATGGAGGTGTCGCATGTAGTATATAATAATATCTTTGAAGAAAATATAGTATATTTGACAAAATGTGTAGTATATATTATCTTAAACAAAAGTGTAGTGTATAATTTCTTTAATAAATTTGTAATATATAATATCTTTGATGAACATATAATATATATCATCTTGATACACAAATGTATACTATTGTTATGTGTAATATCTTCTATTCTTAAATGAATAGGATTAATGTATGGATATCTATGAAGAGAGATAAGTTACAATTAAATAAGTTATGATAAGAAGGATATAATTAACCTTGTTATGGTAAAGAGGATGTAATGGGGAAGTTAAATTTGATATTTTACCTAACCTATACAATAAAAATGTTTTATCTTAAATGTGAAAATATAATTATTTGATAAATCCAAAAATTAATTAATAAAAATATAAAAAGTGCCAGATCAGGATATTTACTAGCCCCCACAAATAGTCGACTAGCCTACTTGTTGAGGCCGAATTTATGGGCATCAAGTTCCCTAGTTGAATGGTGATAACCCAACGGTCAACTAAGGCACTAGCAAATCCTATTGTATTATATTTTAATTGCTAAATATAACTAAATCACTCTTAAAATTTAAATATTTTTTATATATTTATGATAGGCATAATTTTTTTAGATCTTTTTAATATATTATTATTATTATTTCATCTTTCTTTTTTTTAAAGCTTTGAAAAATAAAATCTATTCATAAGGCCTTTCTTCACGTAATTTCTAGCCATGTTTTACTCATTAATTAGCCCACAATTACTTTAGTATTATCCAATGAGAATTTGAAGGGTTCACATAGCTCTTTATGCCTTAAAAAATCATTTGGCAACATACTTAATCTAGAATTCATAGCACTCAAGTGCAAGTCTAGGCAAGTCAACCCCCTCTTTTTCCCTCTCCTTTATGTGTTAAGACCATGCCCATGGGTATATTCCTTTGGTTGTCTTATTATTTTTCTGAAAAAGTACATTTGCACTACATTTTCCACTTTATAAAAATATCTAAATTTGTGAGCTCTCTCCTCTCTTCTTCTCTATTGTGTGTTGAGCCTCAGGATTGTTCTACCTTCTGTTTTCTTTCCTATTTTGGTTATGAAACCTTAAGTTTAACTCATTTGTGTTTGATCGTGTTTGATCTTAAGTAAAGGTGGATTGAATCCTAGTTATAGTTGAAGAAAAAACCTTAGTTTTATTTCCCTTGAGTTCATCCAAAATCTTATTTCTTTCATTTTAAAACATGTTTGCATCTTTTTAACATTATTTTTTATGATCATGGGTTTTCCTTACCATAAGAATTGAGGCCCATGTTTAGGCTTAAGTTTATTTTATTTTCAATATGTTTCCATATTTTTTATTACGTAAAATTTTCACCATAGAATAATCTTCCATATTAAGTAGTTGATGCAATAAACGTTGACACAGTTGTAACTTTGATATTCCTATCAATAAATCTGCCATAGAATCACTTATATAGAATCATCAATAAGCACCTATTTATTCAGCACGAATATACTTCATAATGTTTTGAATGTGCATAACATCACAAAGAAGACGGTTCTTCACAATTTAGCTTGTCGTTAGTTTTGTTGTAATTATTAATGGCAATTAAAGATGACAACAATTGGGCAGGGATAAAATCTCTATTTCTGGACCTTCAACACACAAATTTTTAAATCCGTCCCGTTTTATAATTTTTCCTATCTCGATCCTTGTTGGCACTAGATCTTCATTCTCAAATGAAATTACTATCTCTAAATCCATCCTTATCTCTAAAATTTAAAAATATCTTCAAAAATTTATAATTAATTATTTTCTTTTTCTACATTATTGTAGAAAAATTATATTAAAACAATGTATATATGTATATGTGCATGCATATATTTGGGCCAATTTAGGAATGGGGACCGGTCTTTATTCCTGAAAAATCTTTAAATATAAGATCCAAAATTGATTCGAAATCTAAATTTGAACAAAAAATTTTGGACCACCAAGGACTGGTGGGGAAATTTCATCCCTAAAGACAATATACAATTACACACATTTGATGCACGTGTAGTATGAGATGCAATGCATGTAGATATGGCTGCATGAGGTACCACATTTTACTTGATTTGCCAATTTAGAAGCTCGAAGAATAGTAATATATTAATGGGTTTTTCTCAGTATCATGGGACACTAAACAAGATTAATAAAAGCAGGACAAATAATTAATGATAATAACAATTAATTTATGTATTAATGTTCAATTTTCTTGTTATATTAATTTGATTAAAAATTAAACTCTTGACAAATAGTATCTGGGATTGCCCGCAAACACACTTATTGATTCCCTTTTTTCCTTTTTTTTTTCAGTAGGGGCGATACCTTCATCGCTTTATTTTATTTTCCCTTTTGTCCTTTTGTTTTTAAATGATAATGGAATGAATATGAAGAGATACTCTTATTTCCTTTCTTCACCAAGAATGAAAATGATAGATAAGACTAGAAAGACCCACAAGGAAAGACAATTTTTGCACAAAATGATCACGTTGGTGGCTTGTTTCACACGTATCTATCACTTTTTTCTTGCTACAAAGTCTACGACGAGATTGGAAAAAGACAAAACTTATGAAAACTTCACGGACCTACAAGCAATCATAATCTGATAACAATTGTTTTATCGTGAACCGCTACGTGCTCTTAATTTGTAAAATATAATATTAGACACAATTATTATGTACAAAAGATACAAACACCACTTATTATATATTATTTACTTTTTCTATTATCTATCATTGATATTTTGAATATAATATATACGTTAAAGAACATAACAATTATAAACATAAGATAAAATTACTATTAAAATAAGACAATCATCATATTCCAACTTCATTCATTGAGTTAATAATAATAATCTTGTTAAATTTTGATGTTTGGTGACATAACAAAACCTTTAAATATACTCTATTAGTACTTTTATAGTTTAAAAATACTTACAATGCATAACTTTTCAAATAATAAATATGAATTATTATGTTATTGTGATAGTTTACATAGTGCAAATAAATAATATAATAGAGATACATATGATTATTATGCCAAAGTTTGATGATTATCTAATCATAGAGTGGTGATTATTATATAATGACTTGACAGTTATCCTGTCATAGACTGGTGGTTATTATTATTATAACACCCCATTCCAAAATCCTTCAAAATGTATTTAAAATTATATTGATATAAAATAAATTAGTTTTGGTTTTAGAATGAGCTTGAAATACTAATAAATATACGAATTTCAAGAGTACCGATCGACTGGATTGCCTAACCAATCGACTGGTGTGCTGAATAATTGACATTTTTGTTCTTAACGAACCAATCGACTAGTTTGCCCAAATCCATCAACTTATCATGCGATTTTAGATCCATTTCTAATTTTAATTTGAATTTCTTTTTAATGTTTATGAAAACTTTTTATTAGAGTTCACTTGTGCTAATAAGAATATTTTAGTGCTCTAGGATTATTTTTACATTATTTAGATCATTAAATAATTTTTATTAGCCAATTTTTTTCCAAAAAGTACTTTTGAAGTAAGCCTCATCTTCTCTCTTCTCCCTCACCTATCCCTCTCTCTTTTGGCAGCTAGGGTGCGAAATTCAATTTGTGCACCATCTCTTGACTCACCAATCTACTACCATGCTCATTCCTAACTATACTCAATGCCCCATCACCTCATTAAGTTAGCCCTCACTTGATTGCCCACACTTAACCTTGCTAGCCCCATCTCCCTCTCTTCAGTGAATGTCGACCCAAGTTTGCCTCTATACCATTCATTTATGATCCCTTTTCATTTCTCACTTATTGTACATTATTGCTCTCTTCTCCCTTTTCTTGGTGGAAAATTTCTCAAGTGTTGAGAATTCCTTCATTTTTCCCTTTTCTCCTCTTTGTTAAGAAAAATAGATATTTACTCTAGTCTTCTACCCTCTGTTCGAGCATTATATTCCTTTTTCTTCTTTTTCTATTCTTGGCTTTATTTCTCCCCCACTTTTTTCCTTTAACAAGGAAGAACTAATGTTGAGAAAGGTTGAAGAGTTTAACGTTTTCCTTTGACACCCTTTCTTTGAGAAAAATGTGGTGTTTTCTGTTCTTATTCTAAAATTTTCTCGACTTTAATGAAGTTTTAAAATATGATTTTTAATGTTTTTAACTTTAAATCTCTTAGGAATCAAGATTTTGCTAGATAGACATCAAGTAGGAGCTTTTGTGTTAGAAGAATTGCTTCAAGGTAATACATTTTTATCTTTAACATAAATGGGATTATGTGGTATAGTAGGTAACCATATGTTTGGTGTACATGTGAGCATGATCTAATTTGTATTCTATAACCTAAGCATTTGGTGTAATTATTCCTAAGTTAGCATTGCTGGATTTCCCTGATTTAAAGAATAAGTTGGCCATTTGAGCATGATTTGTTCAAGTATTTACATTGCCATATATCTATATGATTATATTTGTGTAGCATGTATTCTTATGGGTTTTATGACATAGAAATAGGATAGGATTAATATGGTAAAGTGTGGTAAATTTTAGTGTATGTATCGCAAGGTTGGGTAATGTTTTACCCATAACAATATATTAGTTCCCCGAACCCTTTGATTGATTGTGCGAGTGGTTGAATGGTTTGGAGATTTGGATTAGTTGGTCGTGGGATCATTCGATTGGTTTGATAAACCAGTCGACTAGTTTCTATGATCAGTCGATCCCTCACAAATAAAAATGGTTTGGCCTCTACTTAGATCTATCGACTGATTGGACAAAACTAGTCAGATGACTTCTATGACCAATCAATCAGTTAGTTAAACCTATCGACTGGTTTCTCTATAGGGAAAAAAGGGGTTGGCCTCTACTTAGAACCATTGATCGATTAGTTAAATCCATCAACTGGTTCCTATAAACATTCAATTGGTGAGGCTAATTAGTCAGCTGGTTCTCTAAGGTTGTTTTGGTTTAGGTCTAGTACGACCAGACGATTTGACTGGTCCTAGGGACCAATCGACTAGTGCGGCTAAAGACCACCTGATTTGTTTATAAATTATGGTTATTCTATTAGGTATTTTGTGTTGATACCTCCATGCATTTACCAAAATTTAAATTATGATTTCAACTATTATTACTCTAATTTAATAAGAATCATAATGATGGTAATTAGGGATTGAATTTTATTACATTTTATGTCATCTATAAACACCCATTTGCTGGCTTTTATACCTTGTGATGTGTATGGTGTTATTTCATAGAAACATCTAATTTAGTTAATAATGGAAGTTAATTATGTTTGGTTTTATGACTTAGAAACACCTATTTGGTTATGTGTGGATTTTATTATGATTTATGATATCACTTGAAATATAAATATATATATATATATATATATATATATATATATATATATATATATATATATATAGATTAATGGAATAAGATTTCATTGACTCTTTTTCTCCGACTCTTGGGATAGTTGTCGGGAGTTAGTGGGCGGGTAGCCTTATTGTTATATTTTCACTCAGTACTTATTTCCTTCTCTACCGAGTTGTGGTTGGTAGTGGGTATGCCCATATCTTTGAGATATAGGATTATAAGATGGCATGCCGACATAGCGTCGGTGTCTAGTATGTGTGGGTAAGATATCCCAATACAAGCCCTATGGAACTTTATATTGTCCAATACTTAGGTGGGTGTGGTATCCCAACTTTTTAGCCCTGGAGGTGGAGACATTTAAGATATGGTGGGTGAGGTGTCCTAGTACTAGCCCTTCATTATACTCTGGCCATGTGTAGTGGATGTGGTATCCCAATTTCTGTGAGCCCTAGTGATAGATGCACTTGATGTGTGGTGGATGTGGTATCCTCGAACAAAGCCCCTTCGATGTATCCTAACCCCATATGATGAGTGTGGTATCTCATTATGATTATTTATACTTCCATGACTTTTGTTGATGGTGGATCTAGGTGTAGCTGAATAAATTATCTTATTAATAGTAATTTGTGTGGTCACTAAAGGATAAATTATAATATGGTTTATATTATATGGACTATGAAATAATTATCGTATCTTTATACTTCCATGATTCCCATAACATTTCTTATTGTACTACTTCTTAAGATTAAGTGTTGAAATTGTATTGATATGATATTACCATGCTGTTATGTGGCTTTAATGAGCTGCATGAGCCTTAGCATATTTTAGGTAGTATGTTTTACCAGTACTTCATCTTATTGATACAACACTTGTGTAGTTAGTGTGATGATCCAAATTCTAGTGTGGGGGAGTAGAGGACGATTGATAGGGTTACAACTTTCAGTTAAAGTATGTTGAGGGTGATGACATGAGCCATTGGTGGGTCCTTGCTAGCGGTTGGAGGTTTTTGTTTATGCCTAAGAGTTAGGCTAATAGGTTAGAAGTGTTTTTCTCATTGTATTGGGAATTTTTTGTGTTTTTGGTTATTTAAACTTTTAGTTTGATTTCCTGTATTTGGTTTTATAAACTATCATACTCATTGTATCTATAATATTATTCTCATCCTTATTATCTTGTATTGTCGCATTTATATTATGAGCATGCTTCTTTTGGTTCATTGTTCCATTTTTCCTTGCAACAGGTATGAATTAGGTGATGATCATACCTCTCTCATGGTTGGTGGAGCAATAACATTCCCAAGTTTTATTTTTCAAATGCTTCTGAATTATCTTAAAAATAAAATTTTCTACTCCAAAAATTGTGGGTGTTACAGTTATATATATATTACTATTGTAATTATATTTTGAGCAATTAATAGTGTTAATAATAATAATAGTAATATTAATAATAATAATGTGCTAATAATATTAATTTATTATTAATAATAGTGATAAAGTTGGTAATTATCACAAAATAACTTGGTAATTTTCATTAATAGAATGATAATTATCTCTGGTGGTGATAGTGATAATCCTATTACTTGCTTGGTATTACCCTAAGTGAAGTTGGTAATTAGGTTATTCAAGAGTGGTAATTATTTCTAGCGAAGATGGTAATAATCTTATGCTATATATTCATTTAATTATTATAATTATTATTATACAATCATAATAATAATGATTATAGGCATAATTATATTAATTACTTGTGTATGCAAAATGACTAGTGATTATCTTTATATGATGCCACTTGAACCAATGATTATTAACATATTTTTACACAAACTCTATTGACTAAGCAACATAAAGTGAAAAATAATCTATTATTGACATTTAACTCTACTCTTCATATAAAAAGTTTACTAGATTATTCATTTACTCTCCAGTAAATTAGAAATAATTTGTACACATGAAATTATGTCTGCTATTATTGATAAGTTGATAGTGAAGCCTTACAACAATAATAAACATAATTTTACTTACAATAATTAGTTTTAATTAATGTAAGAGTAGATGAAGAACATAATGAACTTTTTGTATCAAGAACATAGTTACAACCTAGTAATGGAGTGTTTTGTAGCTACTTATTCACTTGAGTTTGTGTAAAAAGGTGCTAATAATCACTAGTTCAAGTAACATCAAACATAATCATTACTCTATTTATATGCATAAGTAATTAAAAAATATTGTATCTATAATTATTATTATTATAATTATAATAATTAAAATGATAATCGAACA
The DNA here is from genome assembly GCA_039764185.1 of Tamarix austromongolica. NCBI lineage: Eukaryota > Viridiplantae > Streptophyta > Magnoliopsida > Caryophyllales > Tamaricaceae > Tamarix > Tamarix austromongolica. Next base: position 67,514,539 of record CM077811.1, read on the forward strand.
AAATTATAATACAAGATGATCACCATCATCACTTGACATAATCACCAAGTTTGTAATTAACTAATCACCACTCTATAACTATATAATCACTAAGTTGGGAACGATAATAACATATAACTTTGTTATATGATTTCTTTTTACTAAATAAATTATAAGCTAAAAAGTTATACTTTGCAAGAATTTTAATCAATGAAATGTAATAAATATTTATTATGTTTATCTTTAAAGGTTTTGTCATATAATCAAGTGCCAAAACTTAAAAATATTATTATATCAAACTTGATGTATGAAGTTAAATATGGTGATTATGTCTTATTTCTATGGCATGTCTTATTTCAATGATAATTATATCTTATTTCCATAGTTATTATATTAACTAAATAATTCCAATCTAAAACAAATTTTCTAGAATTGAAGGATAGAGAGGGACTTGAACCCTCAATAATTTTGTAAGGATAACTATACCAATTCACTCTACTATTACATAGCTAGAATATATAAACTTCAATAACGGATAGATTTAGATGCATTCACGTGGATAAATTTCTAAACTAATGAGATCTATCAAATTCCAAAAATAAGGAAGCCCTAAATTTTATAATTAGCACCAGATATCAGGTCAACAAACACCATTTCTAACGACAAAATAACTAATCATTATGCATTGGTTTGTTAGATATAGAGGTATTCAACCATAGAATGTGCTTGGTTTATCAAATTTAAAGAACATAAGATGAATCTAAGATAGATTTTGAATAAATCAAATATCAATAATTCCTTGAATCAAATCACCATATCAAGAATAATGATTAGTCCTAGAATAAAAAAATTGAATCTCCAAATCTCTAGATCTTAGATTTTTTTTTTCAAATATGAGACATAAACACACCATAACCTTCAACTTAGTCAAACCATGAACCATTGAGTCTAGAAAAAACTCATAGATTTGATGAAAGTAGCAATGTCAATATGAGTTATGAATGTCTAGGAATAGGGGTGTTGAAGAGTAATTAAATCTAACCATTTTGTCAATTCCTTTTTATAGAATTGCAAGCTACACCACAAGCTACCTTTACTTTTGAACTGTCAACCTATTATTGCGCTTTACTCCTTATTATTGAGAATTTTTTATGCCTGATCATGAATAGAATTGGAGGAACCATATCCCTTAAACACAAATGGAATACTAAGGAAGAAAATTATGAAGCTAGATCAATGAAGAGGAAAAGAAATTGTGGATTTTGATAAGAGGTAATGATATGTGTGGAAATGAATTATTTGGAGCTAGATCAGCAACACTAGAGAAAACAAGAAGAGGACCAAGGAAGGAAATTATAATTCTGTATCAATGAAGAGGAAAGGAAATTGTGGAGTTTTATATGAGATAATGTCATGAAAGGAAAGGAATTTTTGGAGCTAGATCAACAAAGCTAGAGAGAACAATGACAAGGTAAAAAACATGAGTGTGTGAGTGTGTGTTTGTGTGAGTGAGAGTGAGAGTGAGAGTGAGAGATATATATATATATATATATATATATATAATAGGTGCAAATATGATGCGAGACAGAAAAAAGAAGGCTATGTTGTGAGTTTTAGATGACAACTTTATAAATAATTATTATTAAAGCCTGCATTTTTTATGATGGTTCTTTAATAAATCGTTGTCTAAAACTCTATCTCATAATGTAAGTAGTTTTTATGACAATTTCTTAGCAAAACAGTTATCTAAACTACTATTGCATTCAATTTTTATGCACTTTTATCAACGATTTTGTTTTAACCGTTATTTATTGGTCACTTCAAAATCTTATTTCAGGGTAGTGCATAAACAATATATATGACCCACCATACACACCAAAGGCGGAGCTTGATCATTGGCCATAAAATTGAGAAGGAGGGCATTGTACCACTAGGCCATAATCGACGTCTCAATCTTAAACAATATTACTATCATCGGTGTATCTAAATTTCATTGGAACAACATTTTTCATTTCGAAAACATGCTCTACCTTTTTTTTTTCTTTCTACACCCTTGATTCTATGGATTGTTCAAGAATAATACTTAGTATATTTTGGAATTTTTGTTTTTTCCGAGTGTCCTTACTTCAATATTACATTCCTCATCTCCATCATCATGCAATAGTTGATAGGGTTGAATAGTGATACTGTGGGACAACCTTATAAATCAAAAATATATTTATAATTTTCTTATGATTAACTATTTTTAGACTTCATTTGGAAGAAAAATTCTAATCACGAAGGGATTTCAAACAAGATGAAATTCTTAACATTATTCACTTTTAGATATTCTTTGATCATAATTTCATTGTTTGGATAACAATAGAGATATAACTTTTTTATATTTTGAATAAATAGTTTCTTAACAAAGAGTTGTAGAAGTTCCAATAATTGTTAATTCTAATTTTAAAGTATTCAAATAAAGTTTTTAAACTAATAATGTTCTCTTTTAAAGTAAAATTTCTCCTAGAAGTAAAGTCGTAAACTATTGTAAAAAGCTGAGCTTATTGGCACGCACGATATTATGTCATATATCATGAAAATAACATTAAACTAACCAAAGATGATTCGTTTTCTTCATGAACTAAAATTAATGTGAATTGAAGTCAGCATAACATTTGACAGGATTGGGTTACGCCGACTATCTTCTAGTCCTATGGTCTTTTCCATGACAGTAATGTGTGTGGTCCCTTGTCAATTAGTTAATCCTCCATCCACCTACTCTGTCAAATTGTAACTCATTCACGTACATTTCTTTTGATGCCATCGTCTAATTTAACATTTTGCCTAAGATCAAATTCAAGTTCATTCACCTAAAAAATTACACTTTGAATCCGCTCTTACGTGCTTTTCTCTTTTGTCTCAACCTTCATTGAGCGGCCATGGAGACTAAACATCGTATGCTTGGGCGGATTATTATATTTAACTATAGCTAGCTAGGTTTAGGGGGGACGTAGCAGCCTTAGCTGTGAAGGTTGGTACAACCGAACAACGTTCGTCCATTCTATTATAGTCTGATATTTCGGAAAAGGATCGTTAATAATTGGCACGCCACGAATAAAGCGATAGTTCATTGCGTCGCTGCCTGACTTTTGGACCGTAAACCACCTTCTAGAAGAAGTCCCCGACGTACGCACGATGCATGGTGACACGGCTGTCTTTTTTTTTTTTTCGTTTTATTTAATTACAAAAATAAAAATAAATAAATGTACATAACTGCTCCTTCTCGGTTGCTAACCATAACTTACCTACTGTTGGATGTACGCAGATCGTGTGTATCTCCGAACCGAGCTTATTATCCGGACCCCTAATTCTTCAGTGTCCCCCTCTTCCCCTTGTTTCTTGTTTGGCATATTCTGAATTTTAACTTGAATGTGAAACCACCTTTCTTTAATGGTCAGTGGTGGCAAACTATATGATCCGCCCGAATTATCCAAAAATGATTTCTAGCTAAATATTCTTAATTAAGAAAAAGTTGTTTATAATATCACTATATACATATAATTTTTTAAGAAGAGCGTGACTTTGAGTAAATAATTTACTACTTTATAATAAGATACTAACCAATGTAGTACACAATGTACATACACATCACTCTCTGATAAAATAATTACAAAATTCTTATATGATAATCATTGGTTTTTGTAAAAATAATCAATTGTCATTCTATTATATGTTACAATTATCACCAAACTAATAAGAAACTATCCCATAACTACATAATCACTACTTTATGACACCGTAATTACTAGTTTATTATATTGTCTCAAAAAATTACATTTATTATAATTACAAATATATTTGTCATTATGAATTAACATAATTATATTAATAATTATTATATATTTATTAATATTAATTTTTTCTTTATTTATACATTGAAAACTTAATATACATCTGTTTTTTTATTTATTATATTATACTTCTCTGGGTTAGTGATATTTTATGTTCAATAGGTGATTATTTTAATTTTCGTTGGTGATTATTTGATTTTCAGGCAATGCTTATTTAGGTTTCAAGTGATACAATAATCACTAATTAAAATACTAATACACCATCATCTTAAGAACATAATGAATAATTGTGAGAAGATACTCACCAAATTATTATATGATAATCATCACTATATAATAGGATAATTACTTTGTTGAGTACAATATTCATGACTTTATTATATGATATAATAATCACTGGACCAACACCAACTATTATCATAAGTGCATAATTATCACTCTATGAAAGAATAATTATAAAGTTGTTACATGATTGATATTTGTTATTAAGTATGTAAATGCCAGTTAGTAAGAACAAATAAAAACAACCAAATATATGAGCTTAGCCATTCATTTAATTTACAAACAACATCCAGGAGAGACATATTAATATATTAAGATACATGTTACCCACTCTTGTAACAAAGCATGAAAAGTTTTTTTGGTTATTTGTCTCTCAAAGCTAGACATATACTTGAGAGGAAGTTGATTTCGTTCAAAGAAAAATCTTCAAAATAATCCTGTTGTGTGTCCAGGTGCAAATCCACTTATTTTGAGTCACCTTAGTACATTAGTGGACTAAAATCCCTAGTATCCTAGCCAGTCTAGCCTCATCAAATACTACAGGAACATTGAATACATGAGCGATAATGGAAATGCTAGTGATATGAATATAAATATTCACATAGAAGAGGCAAACGATATAAATGTTTATTAGATCACGAAGCTTGAGAAGTGGAAAAATGTGCATATAAGATAGAGTCTATATGAAGCAAAACTTGTACAAATCAGCGCAAGTTTTAGCATCAATACACTTACCAAGAAGAACTTTCTAACTAAGAAATCTTTTGACCCATCTTTGTAGGTTAATTATGCTACTAAAGAAGAAAGAAGAACGTGGAGGGCTTTCAATGATCCTAGTTAGTCTAATAAAAGATTTGATAAAAGGTTGATCACTAGAACAATAATGAAGAGCAGTGGCTCTACATGGAGTAGAAGGTTTTTTATGCTATGAAGGAGGATCAAGTCCCTTCTAAGAAAGCCTAAACTATATCCAATTTCTCACCTAGTTGCACATTAGATGAGTAATGGTCATTATATGGTAATCATTATATATGGTAAAGTACTGAGTAAATCAAAATCAAATTATTATGTAGCTCATGGTATATATAGGTTCATGCTAAAAAAACATATCATTCTCATATAATAACATAATCAAACATACACGTGAGATCATAGTTCAACCATTTGTGTAATAACTTGCATGCAACATCTAACGGGAATAGTTATGCATTACAAAATGAAATCATAGATCATAACAATAACTTATATCATGTGATACTTGAATACATGTAACTAATATATAAATCACCTAATGTATCTCTAAGGCTTATTCCATTTACTGATCTTTATAAGCCCGCGACCACATAATCCACACATTTGTTGAAGAATTATGAGTGAGCACACTAATTCTCCACCATTCAACACACAATCACTAATTAATCATATTTGAATTCCATACTATTCATGCAACTCATTATTGTAAAAGGGTACTAAAAAGATCAATAATAAATTTAATAAGCCACACATGGCACATTAAGGGTAACCAGCTATTAAAATTCATTCTTAGCCAATTATGCATTCATTTATTCCTTGGTTAAGTGAAAATCAAAAGGTCAAACCATAGTTAAACTACCAAGGGAAAATGATAAGAATATCATGAAAATCCCAAGGAAGTAGTGAATTGGTCCAACAAACTAGTTGACTAGTTTGGGATCCACAAAAAAAAGGTAAAGTCATAAGGTTAAGAGAACTAGCTTACTAGTTTTGGGTAACTAGTTGAATGATTAGACCAGTTGATTAGTAAAGCCCTAAATTTTCTCATTAGTGGTAAGTTGAGATCAGCCTCTTAGAAGATAGCTTAACTAGCTAACTAATAGACCCAAATTAGTTGAGTTGTAGAACTTATTAACTGGTTCTAAACCCTAGTGGACTAGTTCAGCTAAAATTCTAAGATCCACCATTCAAGGCTAACCACATACCTTCTAATCCATATGAAACACCAACCAACATATATACATGTTATCTAATGTTTTATAAACATCAATTGACATATTTAACAAGTTAATCATGAGTTAGATCCAAATAAAACAAATTAACCATGTCTTAAATACTCTAAAACAAGGAAGGGACTAAATTTAAGCTAAAACTATTTTCTCATGCTTTAACACCGTAAAATACCCTTCATGCATAATATGAATAATAACTACAATTTAGGGGGAAATATCATATGCCAAAAACCAACTTCTATACCCTTAGAAATCAAATAGGCCGAGCCTTACATGATCTCATCGAACTCCTGTTTTTCATACTTAACTAGGGATGACAATTGGTCAAGTCTAGGTTACTTTTGACATGGCCCAAACCTAGATTTATTTTACCATTGCTAGACCTATATCTAATTTAGTTTCGTTAGGTCCCAAGAGATTGGACTTAAACCAGCAGAGTTTATTGATTAAATGGGTTCTTAAGGGGAGCTAAATGAGTATAGTCATTCTATATAAAAAAAAAACACTATTGGATTCATTTAATAAGCATTATATCTATTGTTGCACACTTACAAAACTACTACTAAAATTTGACTCACACATATAAATAAAGAGGAAACCTACCTCAAACATAACAACTTATGATACAAATCAAAAAGCAAAAATTATTCCCAAATAAATTAAAATTCCTCATAATAAGTATTCTTCCAAACAATCTAGCAGTGACACTCTAACCATTCAATGCTCAAATAGTTTCCAAATTACTAAACATAATAACAACATAATAAAAGTTAAAAACATTTGCACTAAAATCCATCCTTAATGAAATATAATATAAACCCTAATAGATTTAGCTAACTACCCTATATATACAATGAAAAAGTCTTAAATCAACATATCCACCATTTGCTAGTCTCATAAGATAATGTTTCCTTAGCATCAATAGATGTAGGAGAAAGCACTCAATAATTGGCTTTAATAATTATGGAACTAATTATTCTTCATTTTAAAAGTGTCTCCAACAAATTTGAAGACCAACGGATAGTTACATTGCTCAAAATGTAACAAACAAATAATTAAATGTCTACGAGCATATGCATGGCATGCAACGAGGGAGTAACCATGTGTATGAGGAGGATGTTGGCAGGATTTTCAATCACTATTAAGTTATTTCGCTAATTTATTAATTAATTAATTAATTAGGAGAATAAGGTTAGCATAAAGTAGCATAAAGGTAATATAATATCTTTTAGCTTGGAATCTTTTGGAATATGTATTAGCTAGTGGTATAAAGGTTAAATTATTCATGAATGTCGAGTGTATGTCATGTATTATGATTATTGAATGAAGAATTGAATTTGAAGATTAACATTGATTGAATTCTGTATGAGTTTAAGCTCAAGCAAATCGAATTTGTATGAATAGTTTGACTTAAAAGTTTTAATCTCTTTGTTTGTGTGAATTAGAGATTAATCTATATTTTTCTACTAATCTTAATCCATATTTTCTTACCCTAATTACCATAAAATTCCTACTCTATTTTGTGGCTAAAAAAAATCCTAAATTGATATATAAAACTGAAGCCCTAAACCATCTATGCCAACCAAACACCACCTTATTTCCTCTTCTTCAAACAAAACCTTAACCCTAACTCTAAACCATGACTCTAACCATCATCCAAACCCTCACTTTCAAAACCTCATAATCATTATCTCATCATATTTGAATCACATTCATCATTAATTCATCACCATCGAATCATCATCACCATCAACGAATCACCATCATTATTTTTCTACCATAATTCAAACCACCACCATCTTATTTGCATCACTTTCAAACCTTTAGTATTTAAATTCACCATCACTGAGCCTTTATCATCTCATCCCAACTCCATTTGAACCATTAGATCCACATAATTGAAGATTACACCCTCCCATACATATCATCAATCATCATATTTATCATTATTAGTATCGTTGAAAAATATAATATCTTAAAAATTAGTTTCCATTGGTAAAATTTTATACAATGATAATACTAATGTAAAAAAATAAATAACTATTTACCATATCTGAAACATCAATTACTGTCAATCAATCCTCAGTGGATGAATCTTCTACCATTGTGGCACACACATACTAACTTTTCAATGTATATAACATTGCTAAACAAAAAATATATATATATTAAATCCTATAAACAAATATATGCAAGATGAAATGATTGAATAAGGGTTAATATTATCATTAATGTCTTCAAACATCCAACTTTATATATACATTAATGCCTCTATAGTATTTGCATAAAGCCTCAAATGATGGGGGCTAACAATGCATCATGTCATGGTGAAAACACTCTCTAATGCCACTATAGAAATGGAAATGATAAGAATGTCCCTACAAATATTTTGTACAATTGGATACTTGAGATTATTTTTCAAAAAGCTAATGATGTTAAAATGATCACTTTATGGCAACATATCATTTTTCTTTTATTGATCCAATTCATATCTCATAGTCACTTTTCTTACTTTAGTTTTATTAGCTATAGAAAAATCATCTCTTTATTGTTAACGAAAGTTAGAGGTGCCACTTACTTTAGAGAATTCCTTAGTTGAACTTTAAAGGAAACACTTAGCTTAATAGTATTTCCAATAACTTTATTTTGATATTCAACATGAGAGAATAAAAAATGTTTCTAACTTTTCTAAATTCAATATCATAAAAACTTATACAAAAAATTATCAACTTTCTTTTCATATAGTCTCCTATAATATTCTTTGACATAATCCATCTTGTTTTGAGGATCCAAGATGCTAGCAATAGCTAAAATCCCACCAATTTCTCTCCAATATTTTTTTAAAAATATCAATAATATATGATGCCATAGATTTAATGACTAAAATATCACTTTTACCCAACTTCTAAAATAAATTATCATAATGAAAACTTTTATAATTTTTTATTTTTTGTAGTAGGATATTTTTTTATCGAGAAAACTATTGTATCCTTATAAAAAATTTCTAACTTCTCATAGAAAACATGAGATAATTTCCAACCATTTTTGCTAGTAACTACAAACTTAAACTTTCCATATAAACGTTTCAACCACTTATAGGCATTCTTGTAAGTAAAAACATTGTGAATCATCAAATAAGTTAAATTCTCTCTAGTTTTACAATCAGAAGTTAATTTTTTTTTTGATAAAGAGAGATTAAAAAATTGACATAAGCCCTTAAACATCTTAGTCCTCATAGGAATTAAAATAAAAATGACACACAATCCCAAATTTTCTAGTCCCTAAATTGATCACAACTATGTAAGATTAAACCACCATGTAAAAGAGTCCTTTTATCAAATTTTGTCAACAAAATTTTCATCATTACATCATTAGTGCTATAATTATTAACCACCACAAAAGATATTTTTCTTTCGCGATGAGAAGTGTGGTGAAGCCTTCAAGGAGTTGAAGAGGCATTTGACTTCAGCTATAGTGCTCACATTACGAAGTGGGACCAATGGATTTGAAGTATACAATGATGCTTCCAAGCATAGACTAGGTTGCGTGTTGATGCAACATAAAAGAGTGGTGACTTATACCTCACGAAAACTAAAACAACATGAATAGAACTATCCAACACAAGACATGGAACTTGTTGCGGTAGTGTTTGTCCTCAAAATTTGGAGGCACTATCTTTATGGATTTCAGTGAAAGTTTTACACTGACTATAAGAGTCTCAAGTATATTTTCACTTAGCAGGAGTTAAACCTGATACAATGTCAGTAATTGGAATTGGTCGAGGATTATGACTTGGAATTGACTTACCATGAGGGTAAAGCCAATGTGGTGGTAGATGCACTTAGTAGAAAGATATTTCATTCTTTGGGCTCAATCGTTTTAGTAGATCAATTGTGTCAAGAGATTAGGAAGATGGAGATCTAATTGATCATTGTTAGAAGCCTAGAGGCAAGAATGAGTGCACTTACCATTACACATTCGATCTTCAAGGAGATCCAAGCTAACCAAGCAAGTGATATCAAGCTCGAGAGAATTTGGATAGGTATTACAAAAGGTAGAGTCAAAGGATGATCCATGAGGATAAAAGTACCAGATACTGTGGTAGGTGGTGTATACCATAGGATTGTGTGGAGCTAAAGAAGAATATCCTTGTGGAAGGACATTGCACTCCTTATTTTGTTCATCTTGGAGGGAAAAAAAGTTGTACAAGGATCTGAAGAGGGTATATTGGTGGCCCCATATAAAGTAGGAAGTAGTAGAGTTTGTTACTTGATGTTTAACTTATCAGAAGGTCAAGATCAAACATAATAAACTGATGGGGTTAGTACAACCATTGGAATTTTCTAAGTGGAAGTGGGATGGCATATCAATGGACTTTGCGGTTGGACTTTCGATGACCCATAGTGGATATGATTCACCATTTTACTAAGTTGGCCATGTTTATTCTAATGAAGGTGACATAGAGCATGGAGCAATTAGCCAATGCCTACAGAAAGCATGTGATGAGACTTCATGGAGTTCCTAAGGGCATTTTGTCCGATTGAGACTCCAAGTTCTTATCACAGTTCTTGTAGAAATTATATGACACTTTTGGTACTTAATTGAAGATGAGTACAACTTTTCACCCAAATATAGATGGTTAGACCAAGAGAACCATGTAGACCCTTGAAGACATGCTTCAAATGTGTGTGCTAGATTTTAGGAGAAGTTGGGAAGATTGTCTAGACTTGATTGAGTTCTCCTATAATAATAGTTATTATAGTAGTATTAAGATGGTACCATTTAAATCCTTGTATGGAAGGAAGTTTCATAGTCCCTTGTGTTAGAACGACAGTAAAGAGACACTCGTGTTAGGACATGTGATGATTAATGAGATGACTAGGCACTTTCATTTGCTTTAATACCAGATGAGAACCACCCATGACCAACAAAAGAGCTATGTAGATCTGAAGAGGCATGTTGATGATTACAAGGTAGGTGCTACACTCGTCTTTAGAAATATGTAGGATGATGTTGATACATGTTCCAGTGTGAGTAGAAATAATTTTTACACAAGAATCTGCATGGAATTTGTGAATCGATGCTATGTTAGGGTAAACTGATCAACTAGTTAGGTCAAATCGATTGACTAGTTCCTATAATAGTTAACTGGTTGACCTAACCCATCGACTTGTTTACCCCTAGAGAAGGGGATATTGTTTGCTAGAAAATTCTCCTATTTGATTTTGACACATTTTAAATGAAGTGTTGAGTTGTTACAAAATCTTGCACCATTTATGCTTAGTGTTGTAACCTTATTTGGTTGATGTAAGTCCTTGAATTTATGGTTCTCAAAGTCAAGTAATTTCATCCATAATATTACTCATGCCCTTCTAAATTTTTAGTTTTGTTGAATTCCTTCCCCTACTTCAACACTAATTACTTAGCTTAATGTTATTTGTTTAACATTATGCATAACTATTGTAGCAAACGCTACTACATTTATTGAGTCTAATTCAATGATTCATACTCTAACATTAAGGTTCATTAATTTTGGGTCTCAATTTATAATATCCTCAAGGTATATTTAATGGAGCATGTGCCACTTGATGTGGCATATAATCGCGAAGAAGAGGATTTGTGCATATTGTGGTTACTAGTCTGGGAATTCGTTGGATGGCCAAATAACCTTGTAATTATCAAAGATGAGGTAATCCAAACTTTTTTAATTTAATATTATATTCTTGTTACTTAAGTGATCATATATGATCTGATAATTATGTCATCCACTTTTTCTTACTTAGGGCGATCATATAATCGCAAAAAAATTATCAAGACGGAAAAAAGATACGGAGTATGTGTAATCCTAAAAAATGTTGGAAATGAACACAATAATCAATCACCATATCCTATCACCTTTATTTAGGTTTAATTTGGAGATGTCACTTTTGTTGGATGGTAATTCTATTAGGATTCCTCTTCTAGTTGATTTACATATGAAATCAGATGATGCGAATAACCATATTAGGCCAAAGGACTTCCTATATTTGTTATAAGGTGAAATGTTTCAATGTCAATATATAATTATATATATGTGGTAATTTAAATCCTTTTGTGTTTGATATTATTTCAATTATTTGCAGGACTGTGGTGTTGATACTAAAAATTTATTCTTTCATGGTTATAGGTTCTTAAAAGATAATTAATTATCTAATGTCTTGGACAGGTCAGATGTATATAGATTTCAATGCTCAGATACAGTTTCCAATGAAAATGGTAATATTTAACATGTTCCATATGTGGTTGACATTGTGTAGATGGATCCATAGTCTCTCTTGTTTGATCTATTTTCCTTTGACATGCATTGGGTACTAGTAATATTGCAACCAACTTTTGGGACTGTATGTTGGATGGATTCAATTGATGGAAATCCTTATTTTAGTCCAAAATTTCTTGTGGAAAGATGCATATTTATCTATATAATGATATTAATTAGAATCACACACATACACACACATATATATTTTTTAATATATGACTACTACATCAATTAGGTCCTTCAAGACTTATTTTGGGCCAAAAAAGAAGGAAAGGGTACTGCCACCCTATATGTCTTGAAAAAAACAAAGGTTTGTAATTTTTATATCATTTAAGAATCATTGTCATTTACTATTAGGTATTTAGTATGAGAAAATAATAAGATATTATAATTATTATTTTTGTTTTTAGTGTCCATGATAATAAGATAGTGTAAAGTTGTGTATACTACGTTATTATATTCATAAAGGAAATCATTTTTAATTATTGAATTAGGTAAGGAGAAGTATGTATTTACTTTGTTTATTTTATATTAATTATGTTTATCTATATACCTTAATAATAACTTGATATTTTCCATATTTTGTAGGTCTATCAATATCGTGACCTTCTCAATTATCAAAATAACAAGTATTGAAGTTAGGAAAAATTATTAGATTTTATTACATGTTTTTATGATGATTGTGTGTAGATTCATATGTAATTTTTTTTTTATTAACACAGAGTGTAAATATGAATGAAAAGGAATTTTATATAAGACTTTGTATACAAAGTATGTAACCATTTATTTTGGTTTCTTTCTATTTTGGTTGAGGCAAATACTTATGATGCTAGTGAAACCACCATGGAAACATACAAAGGGTTTTTTGTAGGATAAAAACGTGGTAGGGTAATGACAAAAATATTCTTTAGAAAAAAAAGATAAAGGAGTAAATAGTGGTTTTGCATCTCAATCAATTTGTATTGTATATATACATGGCGGTTTTGAGTTCCAATCACCGTGTATTCTGTATCATGCTAGTTGGGAAAAGTTAAGAGTATACATGGTAGGTTTCATATTATAAACCACTGTATATACTACTTTTTTTAGCTGTTGTGTATGCGTTTTTTGTAGCTATGCTCCTTCTATAAGATAAATTAGTTTTGATACTCAACAAATATAACCCATTGTTGGAATATGATCACAAATTGATAATTTCCAAGGGATTGTGAAAGGTATGTTCCATCTTCAATAATCATGTAAAGATATGCTAAATTGGACTTAAATTCTTTCCAAGATTTAACACACTTTTTAAGTATAAACTTCTTACAACTTTTTGATAAATCAAAGCCTTTTTACATGAGAGCAATAAATATTATTAGTATATGATTTAAATGGGTTATATATAATATAATATTGGTATATAAATGCTAATCATACTTACATATTGTCTTATAACCTCTCCTTCTCATCTTTAGATGCCTATCTCTAGCCATGAATTGTAATGGGAACCATTACATGAGATTTGGCATTCACATATTTACTACAACATTTCTTACTCTCTCCGATTGACATATTTTCTTTTGTAAAATCATTAACCTTCAATGTAATTCCCTTATCTCATATTAGCTACATTCTTTATTTAAATTCTCTCTCTATTTCCATTATTCCCCCCTTCATGTTGATATTCCATATTTTCATGAAAACCATCATTTTTTAAAATTTAATAAGGCATTGATTAGTCTTTTTTTTTTCCATAGCAGCAAGCAAACAAAATTATAACACCTAACTTCTCTTGCCAATATTTTAAAATTCCAGCAAACACCAATCAAGAATACACCATAGAGTTCCTCTTGATAGGTTTTGCAACTAAGAAACCAACAAAGTATATAAAACACATATTGTAACTCCTAAAATTTTTATAACCCTTATTTTTAGGTGTTTTGATTTTTTGTCAAAAACTTACCATAAAATCTTGTCTTGATTTTCTTTATTAACCCTTGACTCGTAACCCAAATAAATTCTTAATAACTTATCACAATTAATTTTTCCATTTTCTTTGTCTTTAGACCTCGTCCATGACCAATTAATTTTCTCTAGTTTATTTTTTCTAACCAAGTACCCTAACCTAACTAAAATAAATCTAAAATAAAAATAATTCTAACCCTACAGTAACACACCCTCTTGCCACCAGTCTAATATACATAACTTCTATCATCGCCCTCTCTCACACTACCTCCTACCATCCATTTTTTCTTGCATATAATCCTCCCTTATCTCCCTTACCTTCTCCCAAAAATAGCCATAGAACTTCTCTTCCACTCCATTTCGTTCGACCTTATCAAATTTAGCTAAGTTCTTCTTCTTCTTCCTCCTCCTCATCCTCCTTCCAATAAATTCCCCATTTTAGTCAACCCTCATGCTTCCTCTAAACCAATCTCATAGCCCTTCCTATTCCATTCTCTCTAGTAATGGGACATCCAGTAACCTTTCATCGCCACCACCATTTTCATTTAGTTTTTTTTCCCTATGTCATCATTATTTTTTTGTCCTAACACTTCCCTCATGCCCTATTTTCTAGCTTTCTTGTGCACCTCCACCATCACCCATTACCATCAACCTTTTCTAGCCATCATTCACTTCTTCTAGCTTGATTTAATAGGTTAAGCATGCTTAGGTGTATTTTTAGCACGATTATTACCATTATATGACCTAAAGGTAATTTGGTCTTTTAAGTGTACCATGATATTTATTCCAATACGTATGCCTCATATATATTATTTGTTGTTGAGTATAGAAGTATGTGATTTTAGTGCATATTAGGGGTTTTACATGCTAAATCATAAGGGATAAATGGTCTTTTGCCATGTCTCGTAATTTATCTACATATTAAAGTATTTTAATTATTTTATTTTATCTTTTAATGATAAATTATTAAATAAAATAAAATTAGTAATTAATATGGATAATAATATGGTAATAATGCGCCTAAATACGAATAATTCAACTTAAGATATCCTTAGTAGATTATTAGGATAACCTTAGTGTTGACTTTAATTTTAGTTAAGTGTGGAAATTGGATATGTGCGTTTATTATATGATCTTGTGGCCACCTTAATAAAATACTATTATTTAAAGTGAAAGACTTTGAGGTCATGAATGGTAGGTCTTAAAGTGGTAGCTAGGGTAAAGACGTCTTTTAGAGCTAGGTTTGGTTTCAATGTTTGTTGATGTACCTTAATGCCTTAGCTAGACCCTCTATCTAGATCTATGAATTTCTTATAGGGTATGCATGCTTATAGGTTATGTTATATTTTCAATAGGGTATTGTGCTTCTTTTTTATGCCATTACGATCAAAGTCCCTTGGGTTTATAGTTAGTATGATACTATATTTCCTTTGTGTGTTGGTATAAATGATATACCTTAGTATCTTCAAGTGGAAATCATTTCTCCTCAAATAATTAAAAATGAAAATAATCATTTTTAGTTTGAAATAATTATTGTATTAGTTTGGTAGTAGCATTTATACCCACTTGTGGGTCAGTAGTAGCTTTTGTGCCTACTTTTGGATTGGTGGTAGCTTACGTGCCTATCTATGATGAGTAGTTATCTTTTTTCTTTACCTATGGTCAGTAATTACCTTCATGCCCTACCTATGATATTTTGGAATCCTTGGTATAGATCTTATATTTATGAGATATAATGTGAATTTTATGATAATTGGGTTGAGATTTGTTCTACGTATTTCTCTTTAGAAAGCATCCTTTAGATTCTTTGTTGATAAGTCTCATTTATGATTTTTATGGATTAGTATAAAGAGGATGTATCCTTGGTCATAATTTTTTATCTTGTTCGGTCATTATACTTAGTATTACATATATATATGTGTGTGTGTGTGTGTGTGTGTATTATACTATGTTCACCTATGATATCTTTTATGTGTTCCATGTGATCTTTTCATGTTTTGTGTATTTTAATAGAGGACTACTCAGTATTGTTGTACTGATAGATTTTATTTCATGGCCCCTTAATTATTCAATGAGTAGTGGTAACTTTATATATTAGCTTATGGGCTTAGCTTGGAGAATAGTATTTTTTTTGGTTGAGAGTTAAAACTATCATAAATCTTGTTTAATATCTTTTGATCTAGATATTCCTAGACTCTTATGTCTATCTATATTGTCTTTCATTTAAATTTTGTAACCACTGGCATTTTTACATTGTTAGAATGTTGTTAACTTGCAATGTAATTTCTATTATGTTTCTTATAATTATGTTATTAATTTAAGTACAGTAATATTTTAGCCTTAACACTTAATATAAGAATGGTAGAGGAAATTAAACTTATAATAAGTGTAGTAATAACACTACATGTTTTTTTTTATGATTTAGCTTTTGTAATTAATTATTTAAAATGGAAAATTTAAGTGCTAAAAATGGGGGTTCTGCACATATACCACTTATTATGAAAAATGAAATCACCACAAACTTCTTCCACCAAATGATAGTAAGAAACCCTCTAAATGAGTTTTAAATATTATAAAACATATTAAAGAGAAATATTGAGCAATCAATTGTTTTTTTTTAAACATCCTACTTATGAATAAAGAAACCAAATTTAGTGTGACATTAAGCAAAAATGAAGTAGAAAAACAAATACTTAGAGTAAGGAAAACAATGACGATGGTGAAAGGAAGAGGACACGAAGATGATAATGACTAAAGAAAAAGTTTTAAGATGGAAGTAATGAAAGAGATTCTTTGTTTCAATGTGACTTCTTTCTCTCTTTTGCATTTCAGTAATTTAGTGAAAGTACAAACTAATATAGGTTATCATGAGGAAAGAAAAAGTAGTAATTGAGCTATAAATGACAGCTTTAACATAGACACATTTTTTATACCTTAAAAAAGTTATAAAAAATCTCATTTTGGTATATATGATAGTTCTAGACTAAAATAATTATCTATTGTGCTCCCCAATGTTTCATTTCAGAGCACATTATATACAATTGTTATCTTCTAAAAATTGCCATCTATAGTGTTCTTTATTGACCTTGCTTTTTCCAACCCTACTTTCTTGCACTAGATAGGTTATATATGGTTATTTTTATTACATTAATCATATATAATGCTATTTGTATTTTTTCAGTAGTGGTTATTTATTGTTAGATAATTTAAACGTATACAATATGTATGCATGCATTTAATAAATCAACACGAAGCAAGTAGTGAGACTTGGTAATTTATTACTCTCTATTATTCCCTAATGTACTTAGATGCACATCCCAAGTTTGACCAACATAAAGCAAGCTCGAGCCTCCTACCTAGTGGCATTCTTTCTTAAGGGTTCTTCCTTATGGCTATTGTTTTGCAAGTGGAAAAAATACTTCTTATGCCATTCATGATTTTTCTTTGATATTATCTTATCTAGTCCTAAGCATGGGTAGGAGGAAGTATGTGGTTTCTTAGATTCTTCTCCCTCTAAGCATCAACTAAATAGAATAATGATGGGAAAAAAAAAATGAAAGCTTGATATATTTATCAATTCCCTAAGGTCTATCTTATCATGTGTCTTTACACTGTTGCCTTTTTTTTTTTTTTTTTTTTTTTTTTTTTTTTTTTTTACCATGAGTCCATAAGCTTGATGTTGACCTAAAAAATTAATGAGTTTTGAAAATGTGTTTTAGGTTCGTTAATTCTTCCTTGAACCCCATCTCTCATCTTATTCCTATTCCATTGTTTTGATTATATTAAGTGTAAATCAAAATGATGCAATATTTCACACTTTTTAACAAGATTCATGTCATAGGTCTTTTCTATTTATTTTTGTTTTTTAAATTGTTAGTGGACTGAATATTGAACATAATACTCAAAAAATAAGTATATAAAATTTGAAAATATGGTACAAACATATTATTGAAAGAAATAAAAATACAAAAATTGAAAAGTACCTTGCGTTTGTATGTTTACCTTACAAAAATTGGAAAAAAAAAAACTGTGTTTGTATGTTTACCTTTAATGTGCAGGCAACTTTAAATTTGGGCAGAAACGAAGCCCTAGGCATGCCGCATGATACTAGCTATCAGCGGTTCCACGTAATGTACGTTTCATACTTTCTTTTTAATCTTTTTGCAATATATCTACATATCTATATGTATATGTATATACTAAAAGTCGATTCTCAAGAGACTGCGTGCCCTTATCTTAAAACATCATAATATATGAGGTAAATACACGTCTTAATTAATTGATTTTGTATGCATGGGTTCCCGATAAACTAGTGCCGACAACGAGTCGCCTCAACCATATTATTGTTAAAATTCAACTCCTATCATATTAGAGGTAGTCTTATCAATAACTTTTATCATAATTCTTTAATAATATAGAGTTGGGCAAATCATTCTCTCAAAAGTCAATATAAAGGTAAAATATGACATATATCTTAAAAATATAAAAAATATATATTTACGATAACGGATAATTATAAGGAGCTGAACCCTAACTAGTAATTTTAATTAGTCAAATAAATTAAAATTTTATATTATAATTTTTTTAACTAATATAATGATTTTATTTTAATAACTCTACGTATACTTTTACATCTAAAATATATATTCAAAATGATATACAATTTAAACCCAAAACATGATGAAAAAAAAGGTGAAGTCTTTTATTACTACATCAATAATGTCAGAAGCAAGATCGTACAACCATGCATACGTCTTTTTCGTCTATCAGTTATTTAGTTCTGTACTAGGCTAACATTTAGCGACCCTAAGAACGTCTGTACTTTTAATAACATGGTCCCTATCATTTATAACGTATCTCAGCCTCGTGAAGTTCCTCTTTAAATGTTGCAATCTAACTACGATTACGGCACAATCAGATTGAACAATGATATCTTTATGTCCCTCCATCTCAATTTTATATGGGCCCTCCAGCGATGCCAACTCTTCTGCCTTTCAACAGCCATGTCCTCCAGAGTCTCGAAGCACATATATCCTGCACTCCAATTCATCTGTAGCGAGCCTGCAGCTAGCGTCGGAGTTCAGTTTCATGCTGCCGTTCCTAGCTTGCTGTCAACATATGGTTCCAATCTGCTCAACCTGCCCCTCATTGTCCTCCCAGTGGATGGTAGAAGATCTTCCACATATATGGTCGGGGATCTCCATGCTCACAACCTGGGTACCCGCAAAAGTAACTAGACATGAAGCTAAGCTTCATGTAACGGACCATAATATACCTTATAATTGTCCGGATGGTTTACGGTTTAAATATCCAATATTTTAAAATAATATTTAATATTTGATATAAAATTTTAGATATTTATATTTTTGAATCGGATATTAAATATAATTGATATTATCTGAATAAAATTTTAAATATAAAAAAACCACTACATCGTATATATATATTTGATATTATCTAATTTAATGAGTAAATATTCAATTCGTTAAGCAAATATCTTACTTGTTTAACAAATATCTGATGTTAAAACTAAAATTAAATCTACTACATCACAAGATTTAATTAGAATCTATCAGATCCAATTCTTTAAACTACATTACATCACCAATTTTGCAATTAATTTAACTTATCATAAGCTAATTATAGAAACTTAATCAAAATAAGAGTTAGGATTTGGGAAAAATATACCCACTGACATCAGCCAAGACAAAAGCAGGTAGATGGAGTTGGAGCTTCACTCAAGGTTGGGAAAAACATTCGTCAGTAGCGGACGCTGCTAGGGTAACCAGTGGTGAGGAGGCGAGGTGGTATGTCATCTACTACAGCAGTCCACTGCTACCATCCGCTATCGTCTATTGGTGTGATGGAGCTCAAAGGGGGTGGCAATTTGTTGTAGTGTGGTTGAGTGGCGGGACAAGGTGTTATGGCAGTAGCATGGATAGATAGAAAATAAAGAGAAGATAGGAGAGCATGCAGGGAGCAGGAAGCGCTGAAGCAAGAGGTTGAGGCTAGAATTTAGGAGTTTCGAAATTAGTTTGTACTGTAAATGGAAAAATGGGAAAGGAAGAGAGAGAGAGAAGGGGAACAATATAAGGAAGGTGTGGGTGACTGGTTGGGTGAGATTTATCAACACATATAGTATTTTTATTTTTTTATATATAAATATCTAAAAAGAGATTATATTAAAAATACAGTTTTACCTAAATTAAATTTTTGTCAAAATAATAAATCAAGTAACTAAAATTATATATATATATATATATATATATATATATATATATATCATAAAAAATTATAAAAAAATGTAAATATTTTTCTTAGAATTAAATATTATTTATATTTATCCGATCAGATATCTCGTTTGTTTGACTTTTTATTGATTGAATCAGATATTTGATGTAATAAAAAAAATCAAATTGATTATTATTTATTTTTTTGAATCATATTACTTCGGATATTAAATACGTTAAGCATATATCATATAACAGAAACGACCCTAATAATTGCATCAACGTTGCTTTCAAAGGATCTGCTTGGCTTACATGGGCACATCTTTCGCACTAGACATGCTTGCCGGCGGACATTCTTTAGAACATGATTAATATAGTTTCTTCCCTCCCGCCCAAGTCACATAGGGTATTAACTGGAACTTTATTCTCATGCAGCTTTGTCTTCGTCCGTAAAATTGCACAGCCACATCCCCATGCAAATGAGCGCACCATGAAGGGCGTCGAAGCACTTTACTCCGCTTCATAAATCACACCATTGCTCAACCACAGATCCAGGCTCCTCCTATTTTGATTCCTCATGCAGCATAAGTACAGCACCATAGTTGTCGATAAAAACACTTATAGCCTAAGTTCGTATGGCCTGGGCCACAGACTTAATCAGTATCTTCTTTCTTGTCCTCAAAATATTAAACATGTTAACCGACCGTGCGTCTTCCGGGCCGATCGATCTTTTATGGAGCTGAAAGTCATCTATTTCAAATGTCCGATCTAGCCCAAAGGCCCAAATATTTCGAGTATGTGTCTCCACAAGAGCTACGCC
Source organism: Tamarix austromongolica (assembly GCA_039764185.1). Classification (NCBI taxonomy): domain Eukaryota; kingdom Viridiplantae; phylum Streptophyta; class Magnoliopsida; order Caryophyllales; family Tamaricaceae; genus Tamarix; species Tamarix austromongolica. The sequence continues at coordinate 67,535,913 of CM077811.1, forward strand.
TAGGTTCTCTGCCTGTTCCACTCTTGTCTTCGTCGATGTTCATGCCAAAGAAAAAAAAAATTTATAATTTTCTTAAATTTGTTTTTTGTTTTGAAGACCCTGCATATTATTGTGAGATTCTCTTCAACTCCCAAGTTTCATCTGTATTTACTAGTGCAAAAAGAGCATAGCCATATGCAAATAGTAGATAAGACATGAATGAGCTGACGTATAGATTTTAACTCCATGTAAAGGTAGTGAGAAATAGCTTTATAATCCTTCCGCACAGAGAAGGAATAATTAAGGAGATCGAGGGTCCCCTACCGAAGCTCCAGGCGAGGAGAAATAGTTCTGCGTGGGCACCGCTACAAAATTACACATAGACGTCGGTCAGTGAAGGTTGAAGACGGTGGTATAGGAACGCTAAGACATGGGAGAGCCATCTTTACTATAAACCATGGTTATAAGGTCTGTCATAGTTTTTGTGTGCCAGTCTATATATATACGTAGGAAATATTTTATGTAGTGAAAAAAATAAAATGGCGGAAAGGTTATACACTACTGTTGCAAGAGAAAATTTGTTACCCATAGTGCAGCATGGCATAGTTATAAACGGTTGTTCACCCCAAGTTCAACCTTGACATAACAATAGAAAGCTTGTGCCTAGGCTCCTAATAATCCTGAATTTTTATAACGTCGTACTAGTTGTTTACCCGCACGACGTCAAGTACTAAGGAAAAGGAGCATGGAAAAATGGCGAAAATGGGAAAATTAGAATACGTTATATATAATAGAAAAATAACTTATACAAAACATTTTTTGTCAAGTTACTTTCTGCGTCATCATCATCACAAACCAAAAATTTTAAACCATGGCGATATGTAACTTGCAATAAAGCAACATTTAACTTACCAGAAGTGAAAATAAATTTCTTGAAAATAAGATTAACATTTGATAATGATTGAACTTTACTCTTATTAATGGTCATTACATAGGAGGCGATGACCGGAAATGACACCAATTAAACATGAATGGCAATCTTGAATTAAATGGGTCGATTGGCATTCTTAGTAATAACATTGTTATTCTAGCATACTTGGCATCAGGGACTTCCCTTATAAGATATAACAACCAAGTATAGTTAGAACAAGCCTAGTTCCATTGCATAATCTAAGTGGATAATCTATATTTCTTAATAGTAAGATTGGATCCAATCATAAGTTTAAGAACATGATTAAGTAGACCATAGCATCGAATTTAATTTAAGAATTTAGGGGTGCGGACAACTTAAAGCAAATCACACGTGGACTCTAAACAGCAAGGAGAATTTGATTTAAGTAGTTTTTTTATTCAGAACTATTCAATGACAATATATGATTTTTAACAACATCAATAACATCAAGTGTAAGAGCTAACATTAACCTACCTTGTAAGTAAGAAGTGTTCAGGTAGTTGGCACAAAAATTAGGAAAAGTAATTTTAACAATTATTTTGATTGAATCATCATAATTATGGAGCAACATATCATTAGGAATGGCTATTATTGCTTCACCACATTTTAGCCACCTACATTTTTTGTCTCCTATACTAAAGATCTAATGCACAAAATCTTTTGACTCACATGCTTCATCATGTTATGCCATATTTTTCAAGCTCATGTTCTTGGCTAAGTTCAACACTTTACAATCTCTCTAAAGGAAAGATGAGTTAATTGTCACTTGAATAGTATCCTGCCTACTTCTTTTTGGTATAATAGGTAATATTTGTTTGAATTTGCTATCAAAAATAATAGCTTTACCATTAAATTACCTATTTAGGTTGTATATATTCTTAAATATCATTCTATCCTTTTAGTATTCGTTCTAATACTTCAAAACAATACTTGTGAAGCATGGGTAATTGGTCCCAAATTTTAAGATTATATTGGATAATTAACTCATCAAGAGGAGTACCCTTTTTAATATTTCAAATTAAATCATCATTTGGCTATAGTGGGATGCAAAACCTTGAATAAATTGTTCTTCCACTCGGTATACGAAGTGATGTAATTCCACTTAAAGCAACATGAAGGAAAGTGTCATCATCACACGTTATTGCTATAGAGAAAGTTTCTCCATATTAATATTTTACCTATGCCAACATACCCATAGACAAATAAATACCACCTAAGTCTGATCGAACTAAGGACATGATGGTTTCATAGGTATAAAATTGATCTCCATTCATCTTTGACATAAGGTCTTAGTGTTTTATAGCCAACATAATGCTACCATATCTCAATTCATTATAGATTATCCTATTTTAAAATTGGGAATAAGAAGAAGATATTAAAAAAGGCATTGAATCAAAGTCACATAAACTTTTGCTACATTTTTGTAACATTTTATCAACTATAAGGAAAGTCAATCTTTGACTTTCATCACCAGTGAGGTCAAAATTTGCAAAGGTATCAAAATTGTAGGTAAGTTATATGTAATGATCGAGCATATGTAACAACAAAAGGATGTGTCATAATAATGTATGGGAGGAAAAATGAGAATATGTACCTTGATCTTATAGCATCATATGTTAGTTATAAAGAATGGCATCAGACATGAATGAATAACATGAGTTCCATACAACCTCTAGTCAATTGAGTTCCTTTAACTATAATAATGAAGAGAAAATATTTCTCAACAAATATGTAGATGCTCATTAGCTTTCTTCAATGATACCATCAACGTACTTAATAACACCATCCAAAAGGCCTTATGCATAACAATCTTCATAATATAAAGAGTGAATGACACCGTTAAAACATCCAATATCCTCAAAATATTTTGACACATGAACTATGTTTAGTAAACAACTCAAGTAATAAGTTTCTCCACTACTTGGAGGAATATAGTAGATGTGACCAATTGAGAACCTCATCTTGCATAGTAAATTTTTTTGATCTTTTTGATGCCAAACAAACTTTGTTGGAAATCCTACATATGTTAGATCTAAAGCCTCATTTTGGAAATATTTTTTGGCCTTCATCTAATCTAGAAAAATACTTTACTCGATGATTGTATGGTTGATGACAAACTTAGTTGAGTCAGAGCTATTGAAAATTACATTTTGCTTCCCTAACTAATGAGAGTTGATTCGCTCGACTAGTAGATTCCAAAATTAGATCTAAAATTTTAGTATCATCCAAATTTTCTCACACGAGGAGATATAATGACAACCATAATACATTATAATTTCATCAACATTGCTATGATCATTATCATAAGAGCTAGTTTGATAAAAAAGGTAGTTGTTATCCAATCATAACCTTTGTTCACATATTTAAACAAATACTTAATGGACTTTAAATGGTTGCACCACTCAACATTCAAGTGAGCCCCATACTTAAGCAACGAAATATAGTTTTGAGACAAAAAAACCCATTATTGAGCTAAACTTCATTGTGCATCCATTATCACTCCTTCTATACATAAGGTAACTACCATCGTCAATTATTGTGCGAGAGGTAATTGTTTTGGGGGGAAAGTGCTTTCTACAATAACCTTCAATCATGAAAGGAGAGTTATGTTTTCAAGTATTGCATGGAATATGAATAATGAAATATTAGCATAATAATAAGTTGAATCAAGACTTTCATTTAGGATTTTAGCACATATAATTCTATCAAGATTGGAAGCAATTGGAAACTTATATTCATTGTCCAGGAAAAGTATTATGAGTGTTTAACAATCAAAATTTTTAGAACTTGATTGTATAAATGACTAGGGAAACATCAAAGAAAGAATAAGTAAAATACAAATAGATGTAACAAAGGCATACAATAAAATGTTGAGTGATAATTTTTAATAGAAGCATGGAAAAATGATTACGTGTTCTAACTACTACAAATATATTTTCTTCATGAATATTCTTTAGTAATCCATCTAACTTTACTTTGAATATGTGAAAAATAATGTCCTATCTATCTTCTACCTTAAGGTGCCATTTTTCTAAACATCTACTATTTGATGCCACTTAGGATTGCATGAGAAACTTATAAAGAGATTTGGATTTCCTGGCCATCTAAAATGGTCATTGCATTATGATAATTGTGAATCATGTATCATATGCCACAAATGAATGTTGATAGTATTATAGCTCTTTTCCCTTACATAGTAAGGTTGGTTTCACCCTCGGTCAAGCCTTTGTATACATAAGAACAATGTTTCTATTTCTATAAGTGAATTTATTTTTAATTTTGATGCTTTGTCATAATGTATGCATTCAGTACAAAATTTTGAAAGAGTTTGTGTGCATATAGTGAGGTGAATACTCAAATATCCATGCATATAGTCAGTAACTGAAAAAAAAAACTCTCTAATACTCATTTTCTCCTAAATAGACAAACCTTCAAGCACTTTCTTGTAAAAGTCATATCCTATATGAGTCCATCTTCCTTATATTGAAATAAAAGTGAATATTTTAATCTAAGGCAAGAAACTAATAGTTCATTTTTTTTCTTTGAAATAGGCCACCATTAATCTTCACTAATTTGTCTCTATCATCTAATAAGGTGTTAATATATTAAACACACTATTATATGGCGAAGCTCACAAAAATAAGACTAATGGTGTGATTAGATTTGGGTTTGAGGGGTGGATGACATAAATATCAATGTTGAGAAATTTGATGGTTCTAATTTCACATTTTGGAAGATGCATATTGAAGATTATTTTTATTCAAATGATTTCCATCAACCTTTAAAAGGAAACAACCACTCATATATAGAAGAGGTTAAGTGGGATGCATTAGACAAAAAGGCTCCAAGTGTAACCCAAATGTTCCTTGCTCATAACATCATGTACAATATCATTAATCAAAATATGGTGTTAGTTGTGATGAAAGAGGTTACCAATATGTATAAAACACCCTCAATGATGAACAAGGCATTTTTTATTAGAAAATTATTCAATCTTGAGATGTCTGATGTTTCATCTATTGCAAGACATATAAATGAGTTTAATTTGGCTTCCAATCAATTGATTTTATTTGAGATCTCATTTGACGATGAAGTTATGGCCTTGATTTTTTTTGATGTCTCTACCTAAGATTTAGGACACTACTGTTGCTCTTATCATTAGTTCCTATATACAACTAAACTTGAAGTTTGATGAAGTCTAAAAATCTAATCCTTATCCGGACCATTCATAGGAAGGAGTTTGGGAATAATCATGTAAGAAATTATTTGAATACTAATGGAAGAATATAGGGGTAGCAAGAAAGGTTTTGAGATTTGTGGAAAATCAAAGTCATAGGGAAAGTCAAAGATTCATGGTCAAAAGGCTTGTTAAAATTATGGTAAAAAGGTATGAAAACTTTAGCTTTGAGAGGTGCTTTGGCTCATCTTAAGGATATCTACTTAAGTCTTTGTGAGATATGTGTTTTGGTAAATGTTGACATCATAGGCTAATCAACCTTTTTTTTTATGATAACAAACTTAATTATGGATTTAACTTATCTTATTAAGTATGCATGTGTATCATAGAAAAAATTAAAGAATTCAACACTTAACTAATTCATGAAATGCTAAAGAAATCAAGTTTACAAATCATATCTCAATAACAAGTGACAGATAAACAAGGACACCAAAATAATACTCTTGACTAAAAAACCTTCAATTTTGTATGTGGAATACACAAAAAAATGAAGGGACAAGCAAGTGTGGTCAAATAAACTAAGACTCAAGCTTCAAAGAGTATGCTACAATCTTAGGTTTTATGTATATATGATTTATAAATTGAGAACTATTATTTTTTAATGATTTAATATTTATAATCTTATTTAAAAATAATTTTGAAAGTTCTTATAGTGATTTCATGAATAAAAAAATATTTTCAAGTATTTGTATAAATGGTTGTCTTAAATTAATTTTATTTTAAGTATTTTTGCATATAATATAACTTGTAAAATTTACCATAAATTACATAGGTATTATTTTTTGGTGAATAATATTTCTTTACAAAGCTCATGATACATATTATATAAAAGAAAAAAAAGATGGCATTCAGTTTCAAGTTCTATAGCTCAAGTTATGATTTTTTTGTAAAGGTTAGTAGTGCTTAAACTATTTCACTGATCGACTCATTTTTCAAAACTAGTCAACTTGTTTGAATACCGATTGAATGGTCTGGACATTTATGACCGATTGAATGGTCTGGACATTTATGAGATTTTCTACTCATTGTAATTCGACCGTTGGAGTGTTTTTTACACTCAATGGCTAGTGTTTTTTTTTTTTGCAATCTTTTAGCACTATAAATACGAGTTAGACTTTCATAAACATCAATTAAGTTAGCACAACTCTTCTAAAATTATAATTTTTATATCTTACAAAGAATAAAAGAGAGTTTTGATATCACTTTCAAATCCAATTACTATAGTGCTCAATTTGTTCTTCATATTTAGCTAGAGTACTCATACATTTGTAATTATTATTTCTCTATCTAGACAAAAATATTCACTAGTGATTATTCACTTTATTTATGCCATCTAGTGTATATTTTTTATTTTATTCATTCAAACTCATCATCTCAAATATAAGTAAATAGTGGTGTATTTTCTAGCATTCCTTAAAGAGGTCATTGAGATTGTAGTCTTATAAACCTCAAGAGGATGACTAGGTAATGTATAAATCATCCTCTAGAGGGATATTGAGATTGTATACTCATAAACCAAGAGAGGAGGGATTATCATCAAACATCCACTATAAATAAGGAGATATTGAAATCCAAAGGAAAATATTTTCATAGTAGATGTCGAGAAACTTCATAGAGTTTCGTGAACTACTATAAATCATGTGTTTATTGTTTGCCATCCTTCCACTTATTTCTCATAAAATTTTAATTTGGCATTATTATTCCAAAATACTCTATTTACCCCCTCTAGAATATCCATATGGACTTTCAATAAACAAAAGATGCTAAGATTTACTAAGATAAGAAGAGGTTGGAGTTTGTGCAGAAAAATGTGTGGAGGCTAACACTATTACCATAAGTAAAAGGATTTAGTTATTATGTAACTTTTATTGGTTCTTATAATAAGAAGTTGTATCCTACTTCTTGAAGTGGAATTATGATGTTTGCATGGTGTTTAATATGTTGAAAGTTGAGGTTTAGAATGAGAATTATTTAAAGCTCAAGTGCCTCATGTTAGATAATGGAGGTGAGTAATATAGTTCATATTTTCAAGAATTTGTTGTTGATTGTAGATTAAAGTGGGAAAATATTGTTCCTAGTAAGCCATAATAGAATGGGGTTGCCTAGAGGATGAAAAAGACTCTGAATGAACATGCAAGTACTATAAGGTTGCACTTGGGATTAACAAAGCTATTCTAGGTTGGTATAATAAAAATTGCTACTAGTCCGATCAATAAGGGCCCTTGAGTATGATTGGTAATGGTATTATGAGTTTTGAATGGGTATTTGAGAAAAAAATAACATTGTGTTGGTTTATACAGGTATTGGAGAAATTTAGTATAGCATGGAGAATTATGTGAGAAACACGAGAGTCACTTGTTAATAAACACGATCCATGTTTCTAAGATAAATCATTCATGATTTTTTTTAGCAAAAGTTAAGAGTAAGAAAATAAACATGGGTATTTTTTCTTTATTTATAAAAAATGTTGTTTTACCCCATAGGATTTTATTCTTCTATAAAAGGATATATATATGAAATCCTAGCCATTAAGAGTCTTGCGTCCCAACTTCTTCTTCTCCATAGAGTTCTCCATTCAAAGAGAATTGTAGATTTGTGTAACTGATGGATTGATTAGTTTAATCACCTTGTAATTATGTAAGAACATGAACAAAGATCTCTACTTTTTCCTCAATATTTCTATTTTTGTAATTGAATTCTCAATTGTACATATGGTTATTAAATTTTATTTGGATCAGATATAATTAAATCCACACTAATTTTGATATTATTTGGTATCAAACCTGCATTGTCAAAGAGATCTTGTTATTGATATGGGTACAAGATTAAATATTAAGAATTTTAATCGATCAGTCAATTTCGAATTATGAAATTGAAGATGCAGGTGATTCTTATTCAAAATAGATTGAAAAAAGCTTAATCTAAACTATAGAAGAAGCTAGAATCAATGACCGGTGAGAGATTTGAAGAATCAGATTTGAATCCCTCTCGACCATATAATTGTGTTTGTTAAATGAGTTATTGTGGGAAGTGGAAAAAGAATCAATAAAGGCTGCTTTGTGGTTAAATCTTGAGTCATTATATATAAAAAAATTAGTAGCAAATTGGCTATTGTTGAAGAGTCAATTTCATGACCTAAAATTAGGAGAAAGTCATTCTTAAAAAGTCACTTGGATTAATATGACTTTATAATTATGGATGTGCATAATTTGGCTATTAAATTAGATGATAAAGTTTTGGCTATTATGTTGTTATGTTCCTTATCTACAAGTTTTAAACATTTTCATGAGACTGCTTTATATGGAAAGAATGAGTTAGCCCTTGAAGATGTGGAATCCACCATACTACAACAAGATTTGATTGATAGTTAGTTGACTGGCATCAGTACTTCTGGGAGCTCAAATAGTGAGGGATTTGTAGGTAGGGGAGGATAATAGAGCGGGGATCTAGGGACATCAAAAAGTCTAGATCTAAGCTGAAGAGTTAGCAAAAGAATGTGTTATGATATCAGTCACAAGAAAGGGCAAGTTAGGAATTTTTATCCTAACAGGAAGCCTTTTGCTACATCTAATGAGTCATGTAGAACAAAGGGATGATATTACATTTGCCCATGATGATAGTGATGGAGATATGTTGTCGGCTACTGATAGACAGAACAATATTAATGACAGATGGAACTTTGATTTTGGGTGCTCTTACCACGTATATCCCAACTAGATCTGGTTTTAGATGTCCAAGGTGGCTCAAGGTGGATTTATCTTGGTGGACAGCGATGCTGCTTATAAAGTTGCTAGAATTTGGATGGTGAAGGTGGAGATGTATGAGGTTGTGGTAAATACACTGTCCAATGTGAGACATTTCCCAAATATGACCAAGAAACTCATCTCCTTAAGTTCCTTGGATTGTAATGGGTACTAGTGTGTTATTGAGGATGGTACCCTGAGAGTTACAAAAGGGGCTCTAGTGGGTAGTAAAGGGGACTTAGGTCGGGATATTATGTGAGTTGTTAGGTTCCACTATTATAGGAAAAAAATCCAAAAATGATGACTATGTCTTTCTTTTCTTTACATCCGGAGTGAAGGGGTAAAGGTTATGGGACCCAAATGTATCTAAGTTCTTCGCCAGTAGAGATGTTGCCTTTAATGAGTTCTTATTCCTCTTAAAGACTTAGTCTTGTGATGATGTTACCTTTAATGAGTTTGTATTCCTCCAGAAGACTTAGTCTTGTGATGATATCACTAACAAAGTAGAGCAGGATAGTGCTTCAGGAGAGGTGGAGGTTGAGGTTGAGTTGGATGATAGATAACCTTTTGATAGAACTATTGTTCCTACAGTGGGTGGATCCAGGCAATAGGTGGAGCGAAGAGGTATTACTCCATGCAGAGGATGGAGGATTGTGAAGCCTCTAGTCAGGTATAGTTTTGAAGAATTTGTTGTCTATGCTTTATTTATTGCATATACTATTGTTAATTTATATGAGCCAACATCATTCTCAAAGTCTATTGTGAGTACTGATTTAACTAAATAGTATCTTGCTATAGACAAAGGGATGGAGTCCTTATTGAAGAATCAGACATGGAAATTTTTGAAGGCACTAAAGAAGAAAAAGATTGTTGATTTCAAGTGGGTGTACAAGTTCAAACAAGGAGCTCCAAGGATCAAAAGACCAAGGTAGAAGGCTTGTTTAGTTGGATTTAGTCAAATTCTAGGTGTGAAGGATAACGAGCTATTTTATCATGTGGTTAGATATACTTGTTTTTGTAACTTACTTATGCTTATATCTATGCATGATTTTGAGGTGGAGTAGTTGATTTTTAGAACTGTATTTTTGCATGGTGAGCTCAAGGAGATGATTTACATGAGATAGCCTAATAGGTATGTGATTGAGGGGGTGCATGATTATGTCTGCCTATTAAAGAGGTCACTATATGGTATAAATTAGTCTCTTAGACAGTAGTATAAAAAATTTGATTAGTTTATACTTGAGTATGGTTTCTCTGGGAGTTAGCATGATCGATATGTGTATTTAAAGGAGATGGAGGGTGGCTCTTTTATCCATGTTTTGCTATAAGTTGATGATATGCTTGTGGCAGCAAAAGATATGTTTGATATTTATAAGGTGAAGTAATTGATGAAGAGTGAGTTTGAGATGAAGGATCTTGGAGTTATGAAGAGGATCAGTGGCATGGAGATTATTAGAAACCATGAGTAAAAACTTTTGTAGTTGTCACAAAAATCCCATGTGCACAACGTGTTGGAGAGATTTTATATGATGGATGCCAAGAAGGTGAGCACTCCATTTTCTGCTCACTTCTAATTGTTTGCATTGGATTCTTCCAAATCTTAAGATGAAGAGGATTTCATAGTGAGTGTTCCATATTTGAATATTTTTTGGTTATATCATTTACATTATGGTATTTACCCTGCTTGATATTGCTCAAGCTATTAGTTTTATGAGTCGATATATGACAAATCTGGGAAAGGCTTAATGACAAGTAGTAAAGTAGATCCTTAGGCAGTTGAAGGAAATGACATCGTCTTATATTAACTATGGGAGAACAACTGATTTTTTGGTTGGGTTCATGGGCTCTAATTATGATGGAGACCATGATAAAATGAGATCGACTAGTGGATATATTTTCTGTCTTGATGGTTTGCTGTTAACAGGAGGTATTCCTTGCTAGATCTGATGGTTTTATCCATTGCTAAGTCAACTATATGGATATGATAGATGCATTTCAAGCATCATTGTGGCTTGGTTGTTTGGTACGAGAATTGAAGTTTTGTGATGGTGCACCACTTTTTCGTAGTGATAGCCTGAGCGCTATCATTTTAGCAAAGAATCATAATTCTTTTCATTATCGAACAAACCATATTGACATCAAGTATCACTTTATCCTGGATACTATTACTATAGGTAAATTTGTGTTAGAGGAAGTGGGTACTTTGGATAATCTGTTTGATATGCGAACGAAGCCACTAACGATGGGTAAGTTCAAGTGTTTCTCCAATTTGATTGGTGTTCATAAGCCATTAGGTCCTTTGTTAGGCTAGGATTTTTTATGGAGATCTTTTCATGTCATGTATCATGAATAATACGTCAATGTGGAGAATTGTTTGTTTTAACTAGGTATTTAAGCACATTATAACATTATGTTAGTTTATGCAAGTGTTAGAGAAGTTTAGTGTAGTATGGAGCATTATGTGAGAAATGTGGTGTCCCTTGTTAATAAATATGTTCTGTATTTCTAAGAGAAATCTTTGATATGTTTTGGGAAAAAGTTGAGAGTATAGAAATAAACATGGGAGTCCTGTGTTTCCTAAACACGGGCCATTTTTTTCTTTATTTCTACAACATGTTATTTTACCACATATGATTTTTTCTTCTATAAAAGGATACATATGAAACCCTATCCATCGAGATTCTTGCTTCCCAACTTCTTCTTCTTCTACATAGAATTATCCATTCAAATAGAATTATAAATTTGTGTAATTGATTGATTGATTATATTAATCATCCTATAATTATACAAGAGCACGAATAAAGATCTCTGCTTTTTTCTTTAATTGTTCTATTTTATAATGAATACTCAATAGTACATAATCTTGTTAATTTTATATTGGTTTGGATATCTTTAAATAAACCTGAATTTTTTAGCAGGTATACTAGAGGAGGTTTTGTAGGATAAAAGGGTAAATTATTCTCACATAAGTATCTTTAGTTGTGATTCATATGTAAAATTTGATCTTGATAGTTAGAATAATCATTATCCTGAGTTTATTAAATATTGTTTCATTAGCTATGATAGTAATGAGTTTGGATATTGATTATGGAATGATATCGATGTGTATAGGAGGGTGATCAAATGCTGTGATTTTTTATTTGATGGGTCTATGTTGCATAATTGTAGGAAGGATGTTTCATGTGAGAGTCAAGTTGAGGTAATTGATTTTGATGTGACTAAAAATAATCTTGATGAGCCTATGATTGATGGTGGGTGGTCTCAAAAAGGTGTAGTTTTTTATCCTATTATCCTAGCTCAAGCAAAGAGAAGGTTAACCATGAGTATTAAAGGTTAGCCATATGTTAAGTACCCTTCATTAGGTTATTTTTTGTTAACTCATGTTGGTGGGGTGTAATTATTTGATGAAATTAAGTTGGTGGAGGATTCATTCAAGTGAAAGCAAGCTATGGATGATGAGATGAGCTGTTTAGATGAAAATAAAATATGGGAATTGACAAGACTTCCAATTGGGAAGAAACACATTACTCTACAATTAGTTGTTTTGGATTAAGGATAAATATGATGGTACCAAGAGATATAAAGAATGATTGTTTGTTAACAAGAAGAGCATTGATTATGATGAGATATTTGAACTTATAGTGAAGATGGTTGTGATCCGCATGTTATTTGGTATTATGGCTTCTATGAATATACACTTAGAGCAAATTGATGTAAAGATTACATGCTTACATTGTGATTTAGCTGATAAGATATACATGTAGCAACCAAATGGGCATAGTGTTATAGATCATGAGGGCTTGGTTTGTAAGCTCAAGAATAATTTGCAAGGACTTGAATAGCACCAAGATAGTTATACCTCACATTTGATGCATTTATGCAAGAGAGAAGTTTTAGACAAAGTGAGAAAGATAGTTTTTGCTACTTTACAAGACCTAATGGCTCTTTTACTGTAATCCCCCAAAAATTTCGAAAACCTATATTTTAATAAATTACTTTTATTTGGAATATAATTGCTTTTATATTATTTATTTTCATTATTTTATGGATTTTAGAGTATGTAAATTTGGATAAAATTATTTAATAAATTAAAAATAAATAATTTGCTATTTATCATATCGTTTTATTTAAATAATTTTTCAAAACTAATATTTTACTAACCTTATCTTTTTTTTTAAATCAATATATTAGATTATAATGAATTAAATTATTTAATTAAATAAATTATCCAGAATATTATATTTTATGATTTATAAAATTAATTTAAATTATTTCCCCTATTTTCCCATTTTTCCTTTTTCTTTTCCTCCTCCTTTTCTCCTTTTCTTCTTCCTCCTCTTTTCCCCCCTTGGGCCGCCCGCCCGGCCTGCTCCCCCTCTCCCCTGCGCGTTGGGCCTTCGGCCCGCCTCTCCCTCTCCCCCTCGGCCCTCTCTCTCTCGCGTGCCCAGCCCGGCCGGTCCCCCTGCTTTTTCTTTCTTTTCCCCCTGGACCGGCCAGCCATTGCTTGCCTTTTCCCCGACCGGCCGCCACAGCCCTTCTTCCTTCTTCTTCCCCCAGGCGTCGACAGCAGCCGACCCTCTGCAGCTGCCGCCCGACCACCTGCGCCTGCCGCCGCCTGTCGCCGCCTGCTCCTGCATCAGCCCCTGCTACTCCCTCCCTCTACCCTGTCCCCTTCTCCCCTCCTTCGAGCCGAGCTACCCTGCACCCCTATCCATGTCTGCAACTTCCCCCTTCCCCGTCGCCACCCTCTCCCTGCCACCCTACCGCCTCCCTGCCGCCCTACGCCCTGCCGCCTGCCCCCTTACCTCTCCTCTTCTTTTCTTCTCCCATTGCCCATTTTCTTATTCCATTTTCGAGCCACCTTCTTCCCCCGAGCTCCCTCCTCTCTCCTTCCTTCTTTCCCTCGTTTTCCTGTTTTTACCCCGTGCCGCCACCGTCCGCCGCTCCGACCGCCGCACCCAACCCCTGCGCCGACCCTTGCCACCACCCCCTACTGCCCTGCACCCCCACGCTGCCCCCTTGAGCCCTACACTTCCTCCCTTCTCCACCCCTTCTTTCTTTTCTCTCAATTTTTCCCCTTATAACCAACCACCTTCGCCGCCGCCGCATCCGCCGCCCTTAGCCGCTGCGAAACCATCCCCGACCACCTCTTACACCCCCTCTTCACTCCTGCATCCTTATCTTGCCTCTAAACCTCCCCCAACCACCCTCTTTTCTAGCCCAAAGATCTCAACCCGAACATGGCTCATTTTCTTTTCCACTTCACCTCTTCGAGCCTCTCCCCTTTCTTCTTCTGCATGAAACTCACGCTGCTCATGCAGCGTGAGCTCTCCTTTATGTAAAAAAATAAAATAAAAATGATTTGGCTAATTTCTAAGGTATAATGGTGTTTTATATTAAGTATTTTTACTAATTAAATTTTACAAAGTTTTATACTTGGATTTTATTTCTAACATGTATATGATGGATGTTATTTTAGGTGTTGATTTGCTAATTGTGCTTGGTAAGGTTTGATAATTTTGGCGAGATTAAGGTAACCGTTAAATCTCGCTTAAATGCATGGATTAACGCATGTTATCACATTAGGCATTATCAATATGTATTATGCTTGATATATGTTACTTAGCATTATCACATGTGGTTAATGTGGTTGTTGATGAAAAGGAAGCATGATAGATTGATGATGTGTATGGGAATAATATTTTGTGTAATAATTTGGTGGTTAGGGAAAATATAAATTATTATCCATGTTGTGATATGCTATGGTGATTTTTATTATATGTGTAACATTTTGTTAGCATTAGGGGGAGATTTTAATAATGTATATTGTATATGAGTATGGCCTAAGAGTAAAATGGTGAATGTGTTAATCAAGGGAGAAAATAGTAATTTTGGAGTAGGGGTAAAATTGTAATTTTGTGAACAAAGGATGGAAGAGTAATTCTTGTATATAAAAGGGGCAAGTTGGTAATCTTGTTAAAAAGAATGGCAATTTGGTAAATTGTAATAAAGGGACAATTTAGTAATGTTAAAATAAAAGGGCAAAATTGTAATTTTATAATTAAAGGGCAAAATAGTAATTTTATGATTAAAGGACGAAATGATAATTTTACAATTTAAGGGCGGAATGGTAATTTGGAAATTAAAGGAGGTAAGATAGTAATTTTATAATTAAGGATAAATGGGAATATTATGAGGAAAAGGGCGATATGGTAATTTTTGGGAGTTAAGGGGTAAAATTGTAAATTTGAAGGTAGAGGGGTAAAACGGTAATTGTGTAAATCAAAGGGGTAAAAGTGAACATTGGAAAGGAGTAAATTGGAAATAATAATTATTGAGAAGGGTAAAATAATAAGTTAAATAACACAAGGGTAATTTGATAATTTAATAGTAGAGAAGGGTAAAATGGTAAATATGATAAATGTGAGGGGTAAGTTGGTAATTTAACCGACTAGAGAGTATTTTCGTAATTTTGGATAATGGAGTAGAGTAGTTTGATAATTATGACAATTAGGAAGGGCGATTCGGTAACTTAAATAACAAAAGGGTAATTTGGTAATTTCACCAACCGAAGGGCAATTTGGTAATTTTGACAATGAGAAATGGTAGTTTGGTAAATGAGAATAAAGGACGGTGAATTGGTGATTAACTAAATAAAGGGTTAATTTGGTAATTAGGATAAGGAGGAAGGGTAATTTGGTAATTTGACCAACTCAAGGATAATTTATTAATTATGATAAAGGAGGAAGGGGCAAAGTGGTAATCTAACCAATTAAATGAAAAGTATATTAAGTGTAATAATTATTAAGGGGGAATTAACGTCCTAATAAGTATGATAGATAATTTAGTAACCTAAATCGAATAAGGGATAACTTGGTGATTTTGTAACAAGGAGGGTAACATGGTAATTTATCAAATAAGGAAGGGTGACGTAGTGATGTTATATGTAAAGGGGTAAATAAGTAGGTTGTATTCAGTATATCATTATGATTGTGGAATTCGTAACATGGCTCTAATAGTGTTGATTAACGAGGTAGGATTATTTGATGATTAGTAAGTATCACGAGATTGAGTTTTAATTCGGAATTAGATGAGTTTAGGATGGCCTTAATGATTCTCCTATGTTACTTTGGATGACCATCTGAATAAGAAATTTCTGATGATATCTGAACGATTAAAAGAGTGTAATTATCTTCTTGTTGTGCTTTTGTGATCACCCTTGATTAAGACACTATTACTTAAAGTGAAAGACCTCGAGATCGGGAATGGTGACTCCTTAGGGGTCGCTACCCTAAGGACGTGGTTTAGTCCACGATTGTTTGGTATTTGCTGGTGTGCCTTTGTGCCCCAGCCAGGCCCTATATCTACTCTTTCTAGCTCTACGGACCTAGTTAGGGGGTATACATACTTAAGGATTAGGTGTCCTTGTCGGTAGGGTACTGAGTTAGCTTTATGCACCAGTACGACCAGGGTACCTTTGCGTCCCTGGGTTACTAGTTGAAGGGTACTGAGTTGCTGTTATGCGCCAGTGCGACCGGTGTACCTTTGTGTCCCGGGTTATTGATCTCCCTATCGAGGCAAATAAATATGATTGATGTGCTGATTTAAGAAAGGAAAGATACTATAATTGAAAGTGGAATATTAATGAGCCGGGCCCAGCGATTTATGATATTGAGTACCGGTCCACCGGTTATAATAGTGGCCAGGAGCGTTGTGCCCTGGGTGATGATTCTTTATATATCCCGGTCCACCGGTTATAATAGTGGCCAGGAGCGTTGTGCCCTGGGTGATGATTCTTTATATATCCCGGTCCACCGGTTATAATAGTGGCCAGGAGCGTTGTGCCCTGGATGATGATTTTATATTCCGGTCCACCGGCAATAATAGTGGAGGTCCCGAGCTCAATAAAAATTTATTGTGAATGAGTTATGGAAAAATACTAGTCTTTGAGACTGTTGATTAATGGCCTCAAGGCCCGAAAAATATCTCGATGACTGATCATGGCCTATTTGATACTGGTTGATTGATTATGGAATATATGAAAGTGAATTTTACGTATACGCCATTAATGTATGATTGAGTTATTGGATGTACAAAGAATTGGATCTGAATACCATGTTTCTACCTATGGTCATATCTGAATGTAGTAGTATCATGTGTAATATGTGTGCCTGTATTTTAAGTGCGTTTTTAAAGGGTTACTCAGTACCGTAGTACTGAAGGGTTCCCTTCATGGGGCCCCTGCCTATTCAATGGGCAGTACCCCTTGCAGGTTGTGTTTCAGGTGCTATTCAAGTGGGCCCTTGGGGAGAGCGTAAGGTACTGTCCGGAAATTTTTAGGGTTTTAAATTGTCTCATTTAAATTCAACGTATTGTTATTTCGTAATCACCGTGATCGAAAGTTTTCTCTTGTAAAGTATTTACTGTGCTACTCTGATATTCAAATGCTTAAGTTCTCGTGAAATTTTATTTTACTCCTTTAGCCTTAGCACTTAGTACTGGAACGGTATGAGTGAACCGGTCTGGTACTAAGTGTGGCGGTAATGCTCCCAAAATTCACGGTTTATCAAATCGCTTCCGCTAAATTTCTTTTAATTAACAAAATTTTTCAGTAGTGAATTTTGGGGGTGTTACATTTACCATCTTATTTCTTCATGTAGATGAAATAATAGTTACATGTACTAGAATTAAAGTCCTTGGAGATTTGAAGTTGATATTGTCTTGGATATATTTTAGATGAAGAAATACCACATAATTTTGATCTATAGTCTATTACAATTCATGTGTTTGTTGATTTTTAAATGACATTTGATCTTGATTTGGAAGTCCATTTCATATTTGACTTGAAAAAAATATAAAAAAGATTAGAATATAAGGAAGTAAGAGATTTTTTAATGACCAGTTGGCTAGTTCTATAAATGAATTGACTAGTATGTCATTTTAAGCTTGGGTGTTTTTTTTTATGAAACTACTTGATTGGTCTGGAAAACCAATTGACTAATCCTTAGAATAGTAGATTGATTAACCTAACCAATTGACTAATTTGTTGGCTTTATGTGATTTTCAAACCTAATTTTTATGGAAAATTTCTTATAATAATTTTGAATCTTGGTAGTCAATCTCTAATTTGTTATCTCAAAAATCTTTGACCATCTTGATCATTAATCCAAGATTTTTCTTAACTCGAGCAGATTCAAAGGCCAGAGTTTATAAAAAGGGGGTGGATAACCTCATCTCTTATCTTTTTCTTCCACTCTCTTCTTTGCACACTTGGGTAGGTAATCAATTCTAGATACCTTACTTCTTTTGATCTTTCATCTAACTACTTATTTTTTTACATTTAAGCCAAATAGTGTTAGATTTAGGTAAAGATTGAGGTTTTAGATGGTTTTCCTTAGAGTCCACTTTAGAGACGGTATTTTATGATTTTTCTCAAATTTTTAATTATTTTGGTTCATATAATTTTTAGAGAGATTTTCTAGGCTTTAATCTTCTCTTTAAGGTATCTGTGATTAGCCCTCGTTCAACTATAGTTTCCACACTTGGTGTTGCATTTTTAATCTTTTCAAAGTTATTCTTTCCTTAAGGTGTATAGTGAATGAATTGGTAAGCTAGTGCATATTGGTGATTCTGGTTTTCGCATGATTATGTACTAGCAGCAGCCGTAGCAACAACAACATCAGCAACAATAGTAGTAGTATTTTAATGATTTGGGCCATAAGTTAAGTATTTTGAGGAAATATGGACTTATTTGTATGTCTTGATTATTCTCTAGAAATGAACTTAATGATATAGGTACTATGAGGTTGGTCATTGGGGGGTTGAATTGTGTTTGAAAATACATACATATGTTATTTGTGCATAACCAATTGGTTGGTCCTTAGAGCAACCAAATGATTAGCCTAACCAATTGACTAGTTTTTCTAGAGTGATATAGTTTTTTTAAACTAATCAATTATTTTATGTCAAACTAATTGACCGATCTTAGAATAGTTGAGGGTTTTAATGAGAGACTCTAGGATTTGGTTGCGCCAAACCATTTGACTAGTTTACACAATGAGTAACTTGATTCAACCGTAATGTGTGAATGCTTGTTTCTTTACCTTTGAATGATTTGAAACTTGGTATTATGCTATAACATAATTTTTGGATGGTGGAAATTCACTTCTTAGCATGAACTAATTAAATCAATTGGTGGATCAAATTGGTCAAGTATTGATGTTGTTATCACTAAATACTCTTAAAGGGTTATGATGGATATATTGGAATGCTTATGGTATACTATGTATGCCTTATTTTGTATATGATTTGGTTAATAAAACATTAATCACTTAAAGTTGAATATCATGGAGCACTATATGGGTTTAGATTATTCGATCCTTGATTAGTTATTAAGGGGTTAGTTTACCTTTACGCATATTGATTTACCTTTTGTCTACCTTTGGGTGAGATCCTAGTTGATCTCCTTGTCTTATCTAATTTAAATACTGATTATATATTGGGGGTATTAATAGTTAAGGATCTAGTTAACTAGGTAGTTTATTTATCTTTGGCCTAACTTTATGTTCATTGGTGGTTCTCTCTGCTTTAGTCGAACTTTATATCCATTAGTGTTTTGTTAGCTTTGATCGAACTTATGTCATTTTTTATTTGTTTGACTTCCATAGGTTCGGAGAGATCACGGGGATAATCTAGATCATTAATCAAAAGAAGGAAGATAAATATAAGTAAAATAGTTAATTACCTTATAACATTGTGATCTTAAATTTCATAATTTGATAAGTGGAATGAACCTTAGAGTTGTTTAATAGCTCATGCCATCAGTTTGTTATTTCATATGATGATATGTTGCTATCCATTACTCATGAATATTGTAATAAGCACGATGAACTATGAGCCTCCTATATGTAGTGTAAAGCTTTATGTTTTGTGAATCCCATGTTTATATGATACTATCTTCTTTCATGAACATGATCAATTTACCAAGATGAGAACTACATGTTGATAGAGTACATAATATATGTTGGTATTCCCCTACATAAGCATGGGAGTGCTCTTTCCATGACCTTTCTTGCATCATTAACTTCCATGAGTAGGTAACTCAACTTACTTAGCAGGTAGCAAAATTACGTGCATGTTTATTTTGTCACCTACTTAGTCCTATGAGTAAAGGGCTTTTTGTAAGTATGTTAAGGTGGCCAATAGTCAAACTAATATGTATCCAGGAATAGGGAAACAAAACATGAATTTGATGTGGTTAATCTTATGTTGGTCCTTGAGAGAAGTAACTTCCATATTTTTCCTTATTATCCAGATTTTCCCTTTTATGTATTTTATCTTTTTTTTTTGGACTCAACATGGTCTTATTTTGTAAACTCTAACTCTTATCACCATTATGTTACTTATTTTGTGTACTCTTTTATCTTTGTTCTTCTTGGTTGGAAACGTAGCCTTATATCTAATATGAGATATATGGTGGATGTTTATCTTTTTTTAAGTATAGTAGTAATACCCTTTTCTTCCTTAGTAGTATTTCCATATTTTTTCTTCCATAATGTTTAAAAAAAAACCATAGTGAAAAATGGGGGTATTACATTTGGGTCCTATAAGCATATATTTGGCATGATGATTTCAAGGGACACTTCATAAGGAACCTTTAAATTGTCTCAAAGTGATTACATTTAGAAGGTGTTTTTTAGGTTTATAATTCATGAAATTAAAGGAATGAGTGTTCCACTGGGAAGTTATCTCAAAATATTAAAGGCATAATCACCTATAGCATTTAAGAAGTAAGAGTATATGGACATAGTTTCTTATGCACCTATAATTGGAAGTCTTATGTATGATATGATATGGACCAACTTGATATTACTCATGATATTAAAGTACTATGTAGGTTAATTTCTAAACTTGGGAAGAGCCATTAGGAGGTGGTCAAGTGGATCTTGTGGTATATGAAGGGTAATTTAGATATAATTCTCATGTTCAACAAGGGTGATGCTAAATTGGAAGGTTTGGTAGATGCTAACTTTGGTAGGGACATAGATATCAATAAGAGTAATTTTGGTTATATCTCTAATGTTGGAAGTATTATAGTTAGTGGGATGTTCAAGGTCCATAAGTGTGTCTCTTTGTCTACAATAGAAGCCGAGTAGGTGGCTATGTCATAGGTCTATAAGGAAACGGTGTGGTTTCTATGTTTCTGGAGGAGATTAGTTGGAAGCAATATGATGATATTCTCTACTACGATAGTTAGAGTGAGATTTAGCTTGTGTGAAATCTAGTTTTTTTACTCAAGAACAAAGCACATCATGAGCAGTATCACTTCATTTGCAATCTAATGGAAGATGAACTGTTGGTACTAGAGAAGGTTTTGGGTTCCTAGAATCCTACTAATATGTTGATCCAATGTGTTAACACTTGTAAATTGAGGTTGTAATAGGTGTGATGATGGTTTTTTCTAGGATTATATAGCCTCTAAATGGGAGATTCCAAGGATACTTGCCTAGGTTTGAAATTTGGCTCTAATAACACCAATTAGGAGTAAAATCGAGCCTCTGCAAGCCTAATTACAAAGAAACCACTACCCTATTTATATATAAGTCCAAGTAATGTTCTATCCTAAAACAAATTGATAATTGGTGGTGTAGTACACTAGACTTATATATTGATCTATTTTCCTCTTACTTATTAATTTAAGGCTTTGTCCATACCTAATAGTTTAGATGCTTGTATTTTGCATGTGAAGAAAGTGCCAAGGAAAGTTTTTTTTTTTATGCCCAACGTACCTTCCTTATTAAAATCTATTGTCAACTTCATTCTTGGCTTCATAGATGTACAGGTGTGTAAACTTAGGTTGTGCATGAATATTAGGAATCAATTGCCCATATAATGATAATTTTTTTCATGCAGGTGAAAGATCAGTGGTGAATCTATCAAATTAGAGCTACCATGGATCTTAATTGATGCAAGGCAAAATAGAACGAAGAACGAAGAATGCATACCCTACTATTAATACAACAATACTAATAACAACAATGAGAATAATAACAATATAGAGCAAAGAGAGTATACAAGATCTAAATATAGAAACGAAAGCTAAAAGATTAAATAACTAAGAAAAACTAAAAACATTCCAATGTAGTAGGAAAAAATATCTAATTGGTTAGCCTAACTCTTAACTAAATAGGAAGGTAACTCTCAAACCCTAAACAATGACCAACTACTAGACCACGACATCATCCTCAACATACTCTAGTTGAGAATCATATCCCTGTAAATCATCATCTCCTCAATGGATTGGAAGCTAGATTATCATAGTGACAAGATAAATATAGTATCATCACTGTGAAGTTCTAGTAAAATAAACTACCTAAAACATGATAAGAACTCATGTTACACATTTAGGTCACATGATAACAGGGTTTGAAACATACATAGATGTTTAGGATATACATTTCCATATGTTCACGAGTATCCATAATGAGCCATAAAAAAGTAGAATACATAATGTCAATATTCCATGATGGAAGTAATGTAGGACTGCCTCTTCCACCATCACATTGTGCTAGTGCCAAGGGAATTTTCTTAAGGATCTTCCTCATCCACTAGACTTGGTCTCATAGAAAAAGGAGCATATGCTAAATTTTAGGTATATCTCTACTGAATCACATTACCATGGAAACAAATAGTTGTCTATATTCCAAGGCTAGGATGAACATAGGACTACAACTCCCACCGCCACATCACCCTAGTGCCTAGGGGCTTTTCTAAGGAATCTTCATCATCTACAACACTTGGTCTCCTAAGTGAAAGGGAAAATGTACAATTTTGGGTCTACCTCACCCACCACATTAGTGCTAGTTCAAAGGGATTTTTTGAAGGGATCTTCAACATCCACCACACTTGTTCTCCTAGACTAGGGGCATAAAATATAACCAAACACTAGTTATGCATACTAGGAAGGCCTTTAAGATTCCATTATCAAATTTCAAAAAATCAAACCAATTGGGAGTTTTAAGTGTCGACACCATACATTGACCAATGTATACAAGCCACCAAATTAGGTGTTTCAAAGGAACACCAAACTCAACCAAACAAGGAACCACAGTATTATCATTTTGGCCTACATTAATTTCAGGTTGAACATGGTTGAAAACATGATCAAAATGTTTTTAATTAGATAGAACCATTAATATATTAGGCCCAAAGGAAGAACGTTAGATAATAAGAAAACATGGAAAAATAAAGAGGACAATTTGACTAGTCCGAATGTACCATACCTGAATAGAAAATAAAAACAATGGACCAATCAAATGGTTGGTTCTACCAGCTAGCTATTTATGTGAGACTTATTGATTTGTTTGGCCAAACTATTTAATGTGTCTAAGTAGAGATCATACCACTTTGGTCACGAGGAAACTAGATAATGGGTTTGATAAACCAAATAACTACTCATAAGATCTTGTTAACTGATTCATCAAACCAATCGATCATTTCCATGACCAACCAATTAAAAAAATTCCAAATTGAGTGACTTGTCTTGGTAAAACAACTCCCAAACACGTGATCTAATTGGCATAATTTCACTAAAAATTTTCATATTAGTCCTAGCATGCTTTTTTGTTATAAACTATATAAATGACACACTAGTCATTGAATTGGATTAAACAGTGACAAGTATAAAGTGGTTTTCAACCAAATTATTGTCTAATCCATTTCCTAGTAATAAACATCATGGATTAAGTATTTTGGCAATTTAAGTAGGATGCATATACAACAATTTTAACTTATAACTGTCATGTATATCCCTAATGAGAGAGGTAAATGATGATTGAGAAAATTAGGATACACAACATTTATCTTTACTTGGTTTAATATGGTTACTTATCCCTAACTATTTTTTCTATCTTTAAATAGTCAGGTTTGACAAAGGACTATTCGGTTGGTGCTTTTGATAAAGAATGTATAAATGATTTTTGACACATGCTTTGGGTACTCAAGAGCATGGTGGGTTATACAGGACATATAATTATAGGTTCAACCAATCTAAAGTATTTGGATACCAACCTAGTTCTCACCCTTTAAAGAACAAATATGAACAGATGGAGAAAGAAATTGCGGTGTTAAGGGAACCATAAGAGACAATCCTTAAAAGGTTGAAAAGTATGTCCTTAAGTTCACAATGTCTAATTTAACCCTCTATATCTAGTGTCCCTCGACCATTTCTAGAAATTAATGAGGTATTTTACTCTAGTACTCTCTATGTATTTGAATGTATTTTTTTTCCATAGCTTTAATCTATTAATTATTAACTACTGCAGGTTCAATATCCTAGTGTCTTACAAGTCATAAAGGATGGGCCTATTCTAGAAAATGCTACTATATTTATTGAGTCCATTTAAGCATTCATACTCTACCATTAGGGGTTGATAAAGTTTAGTCTCAATTCATAGTGTCTTCGAGTCATACTTAATGGAGCCAGTACCACTTGATGTGGCATATAATTATGAAGATGATGATATGTCTATACTTTGCTTACTAGTCAAGAAATTTGTTGGATGCTTGAGTAATCTTGTAATTATCAAAGATGAGGTAGTCCAACCTTTTTAAATTTTAGATTACATTCTTGTTATTTAAGTGATAATATGCAATATAATAATTATTCCATCCACTTTTTCTTACTTTGGGTGGTCATACTCTTACACACACACACACACACATGCACACACATATATATTAGTAAGAGGGAAAAAATATATGGAGTAGATGAAAGCCCAAAAAGCCTTAGGAATGAAAAAAATAATCAATTGTTGTGACCTATCACCTCAATTTAGATTATATTTTGACATGGTGCTTTCATTGGATGATAGTTCTACTAGAATTCCTCTTCTAGCTGATTTACACATAAAATCAAGAGATATTAATATTTGGATTGGGTAGAGGACATCTTACATTTTTTATATTGTGAAATTTTATAATGTGAACATATAATTATATATACAAGGTAATTTAAATGATTTCACATTTGACTTTATTTTAATTATTAGGAGGGTGGTGACGTTGATACTAAAAAAAATTTCTTTCATGGTCATAGGTTCTTGAAAGATAATTTATTTTCTAATATCTTAGATGAGTTTGATGTATATAGATTTGCATTCTAAGACACAATTTCAAATGAAAATGATAATATGGAAATGTTCCTTATGTGGTTAACTTGATGATGATGGATCTATAGTCTCTCTTGTTTTCTCCATTTTCCTTTTTCATGCATTGGGTATAAATGATATTGCAACTACTTTAGGGACTGTATATTGGATGGATTCAATTGATGAAAATCTTCATTTTGATCCAAAATTGCTTTTGCAAAATGTACATAGTTATCTATATAATGATAATAATTATAATTACACACATAATTGTTTTAATATATGGCTAGTACATCAAGTAGGTCCTTCAAGACTTATTTTGGGCCATAAAAGAAGGGAAGAACACCACCCCTGTATGTCTTGGAAAAAAAATTAAGATTTTTTGTTTTATTATCATTTAAGATCATTGTCATTTAGTATTAAGTATTTAGTATGAGAAACTAATAAGATAATGTAATAAATATTTGGCTTTTTAGTGTCTATAATAAGAAGATAGTGTAAGTTGTGGATACTACATTATGCTTTTTATGTAGGAAATCATTTGCAAACATTGATCGGGTAAGGAGAAGTATGTATTTCCTTTGTTTGGTTCACATTAATTATATTTATCTATATACACTAATGATAACATTGTATTTTCCATCCCTTTTGGCTATATCAATACCATAAATTCGTTAATTATCATAATAACAAGATTAATAAAGTTAGGAAATAACGGTTAGATTTTATTATAAGTTTTTATGATGATTAAGTGCAGAATCATGTGCCTCTTTACTTTTTTATACATAGAGTGTAAATATGAATGAAAAATAATTTTGTATAAGGCTTCATATGCAAAGTATATATTGAAAGTATTTAATCATTTATTCCAGTTTCTTACTATTTCGAATAAGGCAAATACTTATGATGTTGGCGAAAGCATCATGGAAACATATGCATGTTTTTGTAGGGAGATATGTGGTAGGGAATTTATAGTCATGTTCTTTGAAAAAAAAAAGATAAGGCATACACGGTAGTTATACATAAACCCCACCATGTATACCCTTGCCATAGAGAGTATAAGGCAGTTGGGACAAATAATTGTCATATATTGTAACACAATAGACAATATATAATGGTTCTATGTCCCAAATACCGTGTTTTCTTTATTGAACTACAATACACGACAAATGGGATGTAGAACCATCATGTATTGTCTATCTTGCTTGTGGTATATGTGATAGATTTTAAGTATAACTATCATATATTTGCCCTCTCAACAATTTAACTAGGAGTTGTTTAGGATATACAAAACAGGTTTGATTTATAACCTTCATGTATATTTAATACACATAACTATGTTTTTAATTTAGCCACTGTATAAAATATAGTCCTAATGATTTTCATGCCAAAGTTAAATAATTTATAATAGTTTCTAGAACCACTATATATACTATATACGATGATTAATTGGGTGGCAAGTATAAACCACCATATATACCATTTTTTCTAATGGTCGTGCACGAGTTTTCTTTAGTGGTGACATACTTCTCATATAAATTCACATAAAACATCGTAGGGATCAATATTTAACAAGATTATGCTTGAAGTTCACCAACTCATGCATAATATTAAAAATACTCAAACATGCTCTAAAACTTCATAAATTAAAATATGACAACATGCTTGAAATTAAGAACTAAAAACATTATATAAACATCACATAACATATCAAGCACTCAAAACATCAACAAACAACACAAGACCTTATTCATATTAGAGATACGAATATTTTATCTTATATAAAATCTTCTAGCACAAAACTCTTACTAGATGGCTATCAAGTGGGCATTGATTCCTAAAAGAATAAAACCCTAAACCATTAAAACACATGTTTTAAAATTCATTAAAATCAAATAAAATCAAAAGAGGAAGGAGAAGATTAAAAACACAACTCAACCTTTTCTTAAAAATATAATTCTAAGGAAAATGAAGCTAGAATCGTCAAACTTTCTTAAACCTTAATCCTTCCTTACATAAGAGAAAAAAGAGAGAACTAAATCCAATATTAGAAGAAGAAAGAAGGAATAAGAATTAAACCTAGTAAGGGAAGAAAATAAGAGCAAGTATCCTTTTTTACTTCGTAGAAGGGAAAAAGAAAGAAAAATGGAGAATACTTCACACTTAGTGATTTTCACTAAAGGAATGGAAGAAGAGAGAAAGAAAATAGGTAAGAAATGAAATGAATTAGAAATGGAAGGTATAGAAGTGAGGGCTGGTCAAATTCTGTAGGAGGGAATTAGATAAGACCGATATGGTTGAGTGTGGGAAACTAAGGGATAAGGGTAAACTTGATGGTTGATAGAGGTTGAGTGTAGTCAAAAAGATACATGGCTTAAGGTTAGTGAGTTAGGGAAGGGATGCATGAAGTAAAAAAATTACCCCAGATACCAGAACAGGGAGAGGAAGGTGAGGGAGAAGAGAGAAGGTGATGTATAACTTAAAAAGTATTTTTTATGAAAATTTAACTAAATAAATTAGTAGAATGATCTAAATAATATAAAAATAATCACAAAACACCAAATATATGCTCATTATCACAAAGGGATTCTAATTAGAATTTTTTTATAAACATTATAAAATGATTCAAATAAAAATAAATAAGGATGTGAAATTACAAGCTAACCAGTCAATGGGTTTGAGCAAAGCAATCAACTAGTTTGTTGAGAATAAAATTATCAATCTCTAAGTATACCAATTGATTGGTTAGGAAAACCCTTTTTAAAAAAAAATAATTTATTTTATATGAATATAATTTTAAACATATTTTTAATGATTTTAGGATGGGGTATAACATAAGTAGACTTTCTCTCCAATCTCTTTAAAAAATTCCTTGAGAGTGATTATGTCATTAATGAGACATTATAAACTTGAGTTACTGGTGTGACCGTAGCCGGCACATAATTTAAACTCTCTTGTTGTCAATTGTAGCACTGATAAATAGGGTATCGTTCTAGGCCGGGGATTGAGAGGGCTCACCTCTATCTAACTAGCTTAAAAATAAAAATAAAAATCCTAAATAACACAGAATAAATAAATAAGAAAAATAGTAATGGGGGTTTATAAAAATAAAAATAATAAAAGGAATAAATAAAATAAAATAAACTAATAATGAAAATAATGGGAAACGATGGGAAATAATGGGAAACCGCAGATATGAGAAATATGTTAGGGAAATAAAAATCCACTACTAGATTAGGTCATAATATAATATTTATTTCTAAGTCATCTTTTAATCGTGAGAAAGAGATTGACCAAGTTGCACACCAAAAGCAGGTCTATACACCTTATATTACTTCCCTTAATTAATTAATACGACAAAGCGCCAATATTAACCCTATTAAATACTAGCAGTATAGCAGCAATAAGTGGCTCCTATATTTAACTAGATTTAATGCATTAAGTGTAAGTGGAAGGCTGTGAATCGAAGTACCAATACTAGTACAAAAAGCATGTTTAGCTGTATTTCCTTTCCTTGACCCACACGTATCGAAACGTTTTACCACTTCGGTTGGAATCACAAAACGATTAGGTGAATTGTTATCTAACCTAGCTGCAATTTATACATATAAATTCTAGTATATTTAGATGGCCACCTAGCAGGCAAATAATCCTACATATTGTCACTTATGAGGAACCAGAACAAGGCATGCACTAAATAACTATACTTGACAGAATCATACATATAAACGATAGCAGTTAATATAGAGTCAAGAAACAATCTCACGAAACAAAGAAAATAAAATTATAATTCAAATCCTAATCCAGGGTTTCAAATTATTCCCTAACAATAAATAATCATCCAACCATAATTAAAGAATTAATTATACAGAAATATATATCTAAAATATAAACTAAAAATAAGAGAAAGAAATAACCGAAATTAATTTTGGATAAAAGATTTATAATTTATTTAGATAAAAATTAATTTTATCTGAAATAAATTCTACCGGTATAAATTCTTATCTAATTTTCTCTCTCGGTGCCTTGATTTCTGTGCCAAATTCTATCTTCTTTTTCTTTTTTCGGTTGGCGGCTGACAGAGGCTGACGTCCTTGCTTGCCGCGCACCTCGAAATCCATGCGTCGCTATTTCCGTGCTGAAGGCTGCGTTCTCTCCTCTGCGTCGCTCTCTATAGAGCCTAGGAAGGCTCTGCCTTCTACCGTCCCCCAGACACACCCTGCGTCTCCATTTTTCGATGTTCGTTTCAATTAATGTCGCACACCCCTTTTTATTTTTTTTTCTTCTTTGCCACGTCAGCCCTACGGCTGACTTTTCTTCTCTTCCAAGCGGCACTCCTTTTTGCCCAGCTTCATTTCCTTTCCATGCCTCCAAGTCTCCGTTCGGCGTCGTTTTGTTTCAGGCCTTTGGGCCTTCGGCCTTCGGCCGTTGGTCCAAAGGTCTTATTTCTTTTTTTTTTCTTTTTTTTTTATATTTTTCTTTTACTTAAAAACAAAACCTGCAAAATAAAATTAATAAAAATTAATAAATAATATTTTATTCTAAATTTACTTAAATTATATCATTTTAGCTCAAATAATAATATTTATGCAAATTTTACCACTTAAGCATAAAACAATAATTATTCCCCTATATTAGCTAAATAAACTACCAAAAACTAAGATTATAAGGGTATAGAATGTGTCAAAATATGAACTCATCAGTTATATCAACTATTTGTTAATACTAATATTTTTAATAAGGACATTGAGGAAATGATTTATTTGATGCAACCAGAGAACTTTGTGTCAGGAGATAATACAAATATGGTTTGCAAACTTAAGAAATCCATCTATGGCCTTAAACAAGTGTCTCAAAAATTTTATTTCAAAATTTATCATGTTATTACCTCTTTTGATTTTGAGATGAATTTTGTGGATGAATATGTATACCACAAGTTTAGTGTGAGTAAATACATGCTTCTAATTTGGCATGTTAGTAGGGATGGCAATGGGTCGGGTCTGGACCGGGTCCAGTCATACCCAAACCCAGACCCGTTTATATTACCTAGATCTAGACCCGACCCAGACCCGTTAGGTCTTAAAAGTTCAGACCCAGATCCATATCCATCGGGTCTAGCAGGTAAACGGGCCCTAAACGGGTCCTAAATGAGTTCGGTTATTTTTTTTAAAAATAATTAATAATCTATGCTAATACAAATACATTATGTTTTATATAACTTAATATGTATTTTTTTTGTTAAAAAAATCATTTAAGTGAAAAAATGAATATATTAAAATAGTTATACTAACTTTTAAATGGTGTTTTAATGCTTTTAGTAGGGATGTAAATGTGGCGGATTCGGGGCGGGTATAGCCATATCTGTATCCGATAAGAAAATCTGTACCAAAATCCGTACCCGAATCCATATTCACTAACATATCTATATCCGTATCTATTGGATATCCGTTACTCAACAGATTATCCGTTTACCCGTTAATGGATATTATCCGATGGATAAATCCATCACCCAACAGATAAACTCATTTAGAGTTAAGCTACATGATAATTCTAACTTTAATATATACTATACTTATTTTAAAACTAAGGGTAAAAATGTAATTATATATCGGGTAAATGGGTACGAATATGGATACGGATATGGTTTTGGGTACGGGTATGGATATCCCATACCCGTATCCGTACTCGAATCCGACGGGTATTTTTTTCCATCATCCATATCCGTATTCATATTCATTTATCCATATCTGTTAGACAAAATCCGTCGGATTTCGGGTAAAATCCACCCTATTTATATCTCTAGCTTTTAGAATACAATGTTAGACATATTGTTTATAAAGTAAGTATAACAAAATAAAATTTAAAAAAAAATGAATATGGATACGGATATAAGATTAAGACAATAATGACAAACATAATATTAGTATGTATTTATATATGTATATGTATGTGTGTGTGTGTATATATATATATATATATATATATATATATATATATATATATATAGATACACACACACACACACATATGTATATTAAACAGGTCTGGCGGGTCGGGTCTGAGTCTAGTTCATTTAAGGTATATGTGGATCCAGACCCGATCCAAACCCGTCGGGTCCAAAAATATGGATCCAGACCCAGTAAAAATGAGGCGGGTCTAGCAGGTCTGGGTCGGGTCTGAGACCCATTGCCATCCCTACATGTTAGTGACATACTACTAGCATGTAATGACATTGTCGTTTTATATGAGACTAATACAATTCTAGCTAAAATTTTTGAAATGAAAGATTGTGGTAATACTTCTTTTATATTGAGCATAGATATACATTGGGATCATTCTCAAAGTATGTTCGGAAGGTCACAAAAGGCTTATGTTAAAAGGGTTCTCAAGTGGTATGCCACATGGAACTACAAACTAGGAAACATCCCTATTGCTAAAGGAGTCAAATTAAATTTCTGTCAATACCTTAAGAATGAATTTTACAGAAGCTAATGTAAAGTGTTCCCTATGCTTCAGCATTGAGAATTCTAATGCATGCTCATGTGTGTGGGTGTTTGGATATTACACACATCACTAAAATTATTAAAAGATATCAAAATAATATGAGACTCAACTAGTTGTGTAGTAATTATAGAAAATAAAAGATTAAATATTCATATATTGGAGGTTAGATAAGCTTGATATCAAAATATATTCTAACTTTACTTTTACTAGAAGATAAAACATCATAAAGTGTACATTAGGCTTTGTTTTCCTCATGGCTAGATGTGTTGTTTCTTGGAAGAGTGTGAAGCAGAGAGTTATGGCCTTTTCTACTATGGTAGGGGAATTTGTAGCTGGTTAATGTATATGATTGCCAAATTTTGTCATAGGGTTATGAATAGTTGAACGTATTGCATGACTACTTATGATTTTATATGACAATAATGTTATAGTTTAGTATTCTAATAAAAACCCAAGTTCTACAATATTAAAAAAAAATATCAATATTAAATACTAGGTTGTTAAAGATAGAGTATAGAAAGGAGAGTCATTTATGGAGCATATCTATATAGATTCTATTCACTAATGCTTTACCACCCAAAAATTTTCTTGAGCATGTTTCTTATATAGTTGTTATGCCAACAAATGATGTTTAGTGGAAGTGTATCACATGATCTGCTCTATGGTTGGACATTTTTTTTTTCATATGGAAAATTTTAACCATATATTTTTTATAGAAATATTATTTTAATTTTTTTTCTTTTCTATTTTGTTTATGATTTGATATCGCTAAAGTTTTAGGGTGGAATAGTTGGAAATAATCATGTTAAGATCTTATTACAAGACATTTTCTTGATACACATCCACATCTTGATCCATGTCAATTAGTTATATCCACATAAGCAACCATTAATGGTTTAGTTATAAAGAAATGAGATAATAGCCACATTGATTATATGTTGGTGTAAATAATGGACCTATTTTGTAATAAATACAATCCATAGCGACAAAAATATTGATCATTTTTGGTTATTTTTTAATTGATAGTTATAAGGTCACACATATAGCCTAAGTTGGAGATTGTTGGATTTTTATCCAATTTTAGGATTATATATGAATTATATAAATTGTAGGTTGTATAAATTAATAATGTAAAGAAGTAATCATATTTACGTATAAATCATTTGAACTTAATACATCTATTTGGATGTGGATCCTTCTGTATAGAAACTTTGGGTATTATAGTTTGTTAATGGACCTAACTAAAATACCCTTATAGATAACAAGTTAGTTATCTATATATATGGTTGAGGTCCCTAGGTCAGATACACCTCATCCTAGTCAATATCTATCATTTAATAGAGATAAAAAAAAGCATGTGCCTAATCAAGAGGATTATAGAACCTCCTATATGGTTATTACACCAAATCCATTAATATACAATTATTCTAGCATTATATATCTAGGTATATTTTCACAATATTCTTGTATATATGAATCTTGATGAACTGACATATGATCTTGTCATATCTAGAGATTAATTTTTTATCATGTATTTTTTTATATCACTGATTTCGATGAGTTCAATCATATAGTTAAATGCAATCGTACAAAGTTTAATAGTCTATTAGCAACATTTTTTCATGGGCCCATAACTAACTTTTTTTATGGGAAGAGGGAAAACCATTTTATTGAGTAAGGGTGGATACTCAATATGTTCACTAAATTTCAAGTTCAAAGATGAATTTTTTCCCTTTTTCTTACAACACTCTATCCTTATTTTTTCACATAAATTTTAATTTAGTATGACTTAGTTACTTTAGTTCAAATGTATTCCATCTGTATGTAGTTATTCAAATAATAAATAATACATATGTGAATGGAAGGGACCATTTAGAAAGGGCAAAACATTTTTCCCACGTACATTTAGGCATAAGAAGAAAATAGATATGTGGATGGAATAAGGGTATCAATTCATGGAAAAAATAAATGTATTATTTTCCATAAAATGAATTTAGAAACTAACATAATTGGTAATATATTTCCTTTCACAACTATTTTGATCCAATTCCACATAGTATTTTAAAATCCAAATGGAAAATTGTGACACATGGCTGGAGCTAAATCATGTTGACCCCAATAGCTACATCTATGTCTACACTAAGAAAGACCATTGTTACATTTTTAGTGGTATAAATTTTTACCCCACCTAAAAACACAAGTAAAACATGAATGACACAATTCTTATCATTTAAATATACAAACAAGGAAACAACATAAGAAAGGTCTACAAAGCTGTATGTAAGATGATAACAATAAACCAACCCTTACCCTTCTTGGCAACACAAAATCCTAGAATAATGATAAGGTCACCCGTGGCACCACAACCATAGATGTTATCATTAACTAAAAAAATACCTCTTCCTACACTAAAAAAATATTCCTTAAAATTAATTTAGGAATAATAGTGAATAATTTACAATAGATCAAAAGAATAATAAAACTTGTTGATCATATTCTAACAAAATCTACATCAACTTTAGAACCTAAACATTCACATGTTCATAGTGTGTATCATACTTGAAAGAAATCTTTCCAGCAACATCTACGATAATCTCCAATTCATTAAGGCATGATAGCATTGTTCTTATATAAATTTCACATTGATATATGCACATTACCAATGAATTCTTCTTAACAATATAAGTTTGGGAAAACAACTCATGAAGTGCATTGATTGAACCATTGAGATAGGGGAAAAATAGGAGAACAACTCAAATATGTGTGTTTTTGGAATGCACTTCATTATCCACTTATTAATCATTATGAAACACTTTGATGTCCTAACTTCAAAGAATATTTGTGTATCAAAGTTCTTTATTTCATAAAGCTACCCTTCCTTTACAGAATATTTATGCTTCTCTATTAATTCATCACCTTCAATGTGTAAAAGATAACTTGCAAATTGGAGTTAGAAATGGAATCATTAAAGAATATAAAAAACCAAAATAAAATTGCAACAAAAACTTAAGTATAACACACCTTACCTTCTTATCATGAACAACACAATCTATGTTGAATATCCTTTATGGAATTGAATAAAATGGAAAATAATACACACGAATGACTCTAAAAATCATAAACCATGTGGAGCTACTTGGCTTTAAATCCTTGAAAATTCAAAATAGTAGTGTCATATAGGGATGGAAATTTTTCTTGTACTTTTGAAAACCCATTAGGGAATCCCAATTTAGGTTCCAATTTGAGGGAGAATAAGGAGATTGAATTTAGGTTTGGGATTAGCAGAGATTTTTAAAGGGATGGGGTGGGATGAGTTTGGGATCCCCATGCCCTAATCCACCCTAAATATTTTTTTAAATATTTTGTGTGTGTGTATTATATGTATAATTTTTTATATAGAATATAATTAAAAGTATATTGTAAAAAATTAGAATTACGTATCAATGATCAAGGATAGGGATAGCTTTCAAGGTTAGAGAATAAATCAAGGATGGAGAATATATCAGGGATCGAGGATCGGGGATTAAGTTGGGTATCGGGATTTGATCCCCACGAGAATCACCTTGTGGATTATCTAATAAAAAATGGAGCTTAATGCATATTTGGGGATAATTTTTCTTATTAGGTTTAGGGATGAGAATGAGGTCCCCATCCTCAATTTGGATCATTGGCATCCCTAGTGGAATAGATGATATATTAATTGAAAATTAATAAATGGGGATAAATACAATAGATGTGTGTGTTTAAAATAAGAGGCTTACATTTATAGACACATATGAGGGTAACATCAAATGAAATCAAGTCTATATTTAAAGAATGGGATGCATAAAGGGACACATTTTGTGACCTAAAAGTATAAATATCTAAAATCTTACACATTTAAATCACTTCTTTCTAATTGTACAAAAGGAAGAAAAAAGGGTATAAAAAATACAAATAGGGAGGACATAATTTAAAATGTAACTAATAAAACAATCCACTTGAACATTTTTTTGATCAAATGAATAGAATACCATCATATCTAACATAATAATAATAAGTTGGATTGAATTCTACCACGAACATATAGATGCATAACAAAGTGTATAAGTTAGCCTTTGTTTTCAACAAAAGCCACTATACTACTTAAACTAGGTCACTATATAAGATCACTTAAACCAAGGAAAAAACTAACAAAAAAAAAACACCAAGGATATTGCTAAAACAAGGTAAAAATTGAATATCAAATTCTAGGATATAATATTCACCAACTATGTTTACTTGCTATTGATAGTTTATAGTATAGTTGATAAACATTATAGACATATTTTCACAATGGAAAGTTTCAAATTGAATCCTATTGATGCTTTGTTTTCCAAAATTCTTGAAACAAAAGACAAATAATGTTGGCAACTTGGAAAGTTGCAATTTCAAAGTCCCATTGATATTGTTAGTTTATAATACAGTCTTTAAACAATGTGGAAACATTTCCCTAATAATAAGAGTTTGAAATTGAACCTTATTGACACTATGTTTTCCAAAATTCCTATCTAAGAAGAGAAATCTAATTTGACAATAAGGAGAGAAATGTTCAAATGTAGTACAATATTGAAACATTATTTACATATTTTCTCTATTAAATATTTGAAATTATATCTTATTGATACTCTATTTTCCATAATATCACAACTAAGAATATAAATAATATTGTTAACCAGGTAAGGATCAATTTCAAAGACCCAATATATTATTAGTTTTATAACATAATCTTTAGCAATGTTTACATATCCTCCGGTTGTTAGGGTTTGTAATTAGTTTTCTTTTTTCTAGAATGCTAACCTAAGAAGATAAATAGTGCTTAACAAATGGGCATGGTGAACAAGCATTGAGGTCTGCTACTTTTTTTCCACATTAAAAAGGTAAATCTCAAAATATTAGTATTTGAATACTTTACATAATATGTATAATTCTCTTTCTCCGAGCATAAAATATATGATTACATATTTTCTCACTTGCTTAAACAATTATTAATATCTAGAATTAGATCATGGTATGATGACGCTGATAAAATATAACTTAAATAGTTTGAATATTCTTAAAGAATACCTATTTTGAGAATATAAACCCTTATTTTTCACTACAAAATTTATTTTATTTTATTATATTATGGAAGTAGAAAACACCAAACACCTAAGAAATATGGGGTATTACTACCGCACTAAACATATGATAGACATCTACGACACATCCCATGTTAGACACAGGGTAAAGAAAATCACTCAATAAAAATACAATAATAAATTGTGCCAAGGGAAGACATATAGTTACTATGATAAAACGTTCCTAGACAATACCTCAAAGGGCCCCTAAAATGTTTCAATGCATAGTAGGGAGTAAATTGAAAGTATAAAAATAAAATAGAGATAACATGAAAATAGGGAAAACCCCAAAAGCACTAGTTCATTAAGGACTTACAATAGTCTGTGGATGTCCAAGCTCTAAAGCCCCCTAGCCTGACATGAGGTATGCTACTACCTGCCATTCTAAAAAATTTTTATGTGGCCTTCTACTCATGAGATTGGGTAGGTGATTGAAAAAAAAAACACATTAGTATGCTAAGTATTAAATAAGCCAAGTTACCTCCTCAAGGGAGTCACAAGAATGCAAGGCCAAGACATAAAAGGGAAATCATGCTAACCACCTATTATGTTCAAGCTATCAAATTAAACTTACACATTGTACTATGGTCATGTAATACATCAAGATTTCATGTCTTATAAAGATTTAGATAACTCATAACTCTTCATGCTTACCAAAGCAACATATGTATCATTGATAGTAATGAATGAATGTTCACAAGTTATTCTATTAGGTCCATTTTCTATGTTTACATGATCCATTAGATAAACTATTTACAAGCCATGAATTTTTTTCTTTTCTTTTTCCTCGCCAAGAAATGGACAGATTACCACCCTATTTTCTCACATACCAGGAAAGCTTATCTAAACAAAAGGACATAAGCTACATGGACATAAAAGCCTATTGAAGCCAAAAACCACCTAAGTGGATAGATCTTGTGGAATAGATACCCTATAGTACATAACTAGTGTCTAAAGTAGGTAAGACATAAGGATCCACTAGGATCCCATCGAAAGGTAGACTAATCCCTTGTAGCTAATCAAGGATCTTATAATCAAGAATCATACATAGCTTGATCATCTTTCACTTAAACATATTATTGTGTTATTCTCTAAGGTTAGGTTATCACATAAAGCCCTTGTAACATCCAAGCAACATATCCATATAATGATTCCATCTAAATTGTTGCTACCCTCCAACCCATGTGATGGGATTTCCATTATTGTTTATCTAAGTTTAAATAAACCTCATAAAATAATCAATTTAGGCCAATAATCTAGATTACATCATCTCATATGAAAGCATAGCATACATGTTCTGGTTTTCCTATTTAAAACTTCCAAAGCCACTTATTGAGGGTACCATAAATTATGAACCCTTTAATCCATCTAATAGGTTATTTAATTCATTCCAAGAAACGTGTTACCATAATTAAATAATCATATAATATGATAACATAAGATCTCAAAACTATTTGAGTTAAAATGAAATAAAGCCGCGCGGTCTAGCTGAACTGATTGATTGGTTTGAGCTAACTGATTAATAAGTTTGGCTCAACCAAACCCTAGAGTTTCCTCAAGCTAATCTATTGGTATGTTTAGATTAATCTACTATCAAGGGCATTCAATTGATTTTAACAAACTGGTAGATGGCTATAAGTAGAGAGAAACTAAAGGTTACCATAGATGACTTGATTGACTAGTTTGTACCAACTAGTCAACTATTATAAGGACCATTCAATCAATTTAGCTTAACTAATAGATCAATTTGCTCTCCAAAAGAACATAATAGTAATTTTAAATGAGATTTTGTTTCTAAAATCTTACCCTATCCAAACCATAATACTGTCATGGAAAAGGACCAAGATTAAACATGCTCATATACAAAAGCATCCTCATTTATAAGAACTCGGCCCTATTTTTGAAGAATTAAGTCATTTTTTCAAAATTATTTAATAATGCATCATGTATCATCAAAATGCCAAAATCTCATAAATGTAGATAAAGGTTAAAATTTAATAGAGTACACTTACTCACAAGCTTATTCATATTGCATTTCAATGTTAAAAATAAGTTTATTGAAGCTTAGCAATATTTTCCATCAAAGAGATAAAACCTCAAGTTGTAATATTTCAATTTCTAAAACCTTCAAAAAAGTTTAGAACTCAAAAATGTTCAAAAAACCTTTAAAAATCAAAAAACTCAAACTAGAGAATAAAACAAACTCATCACCACCAAGAGAAAATAGGAAAGTAATCAGTGGAATGCAAACTCAACTTTTTTCTAAATCTAACTCTTTATTGCTTTATGATTAAAAAAAAGGGAGCCACAAAAAGGATCAAAAGAGTGAATCGAATTAGAATAAAAGTTTAGAGTGGAGATGATTTAGGATAAGTTTTTGAGAAGCTTAGGATATTTTGGTGGCTGAAAGAAAAGTGAGGAAAATAGATGATTAGAGATATGTATAGTCAATGAATTGATCAAGGAATGACGGAGGATATGCCATAGATCAAAAACCCTAATTCTACTATTTGAATTAGATTTCAATGAGTGAATTTATCAAGAATAGGATTACTTCCATTTCATAGCTCAAATATTAATTTTTTTTGAGAATGCAGGTCGATTTCATCTTGAAAATATCAAAATTAAGAAGGAAAATGATAGATCAGCATGGGAATAAGATTTTTCAGCCGTGAAGTGATAACCTAGAATTAAAGCATAGGTTTTAGTGGAGAGGAGAATAAGAAGATAAATAGTAAGATCATCCTCCCCTTATTCTGTTGGAATTAAACCCTCAAATTTTATCAAGGCAAAAATTAAATTAGGATAAATGATCAAAAGGGTTAAGGATTACTTAGTAATATCTCATAGTTAAATTATTCAAATTCTATTTTGATGTAATAGATTTTCTAGAAAGTCAAGCTTCAAAAAGCGTTCAGTTCGAAAAACCAGTCATTTAGTTTTGTCACACTAGTCGACTCTTCTTTAGATGAGTCGATCAATTTCCCCAAGCAAGTCAATATATTCTATTAACCCAAAACTATAGATTATACAATTAACTATTCAATCGGTTAGATAAAAAAAAATCATTTTGTTCCATTCTTTCAAACTTCTCAAATTCCTCATTAAATCAAACTTAATAATAGTTCCAATTTAAGATAGAAATAATACAAATTTCATTAAACATAAGAATTTTTCCTTTTATAAATCTTACAAAATATGAGGTATTATAGTACTACCCCCTTAAAAGAGGTTACATCCCTAAAGCCTACTACCCAAAATCCATTCACACCATATAGAACATTGCAAATCATACATCACATTTAACAAATAAAAAAGGGTTACTACCCAATTGAAAAAGGTACATTGACATATAAACTCTTATAGAACAAATCAAGATACTTCAAGTAATTCTCACCCCAAGCTCCCATATGGCCTCTTAGGTACCGTGTCATGGCCAATGGACATTCACTAATAGGACGGTTTTCATATACATCTCTCTAGTCTTTATATCCACAATCCTAACTAGTCGTTCTTCATAAGTTAAAGACTCAACTAGTTCTAATATCTCTGGTCTGAGGACGTGTAAAGGGTGCCCTGTGTACTTCTTGAATTAGGAAATATGAAAGATGTTGTGCATAAATAATAACTCTATTAGGAAGGATAACTAATTAGCAACCTCACTGACCTGATCTATAGTCTCATATGGTTTATTATACTATGGACCAAGCTTACCCTTCTTACCAAACTTAATTACTCCCTTGGAAGGGGAGACTCCAAAAAGAACTCTATCACCCACCTTATGGTCATCGGTTAGCTGTTTCTAAGCTATGTAGCTCTTTTACTGATCATGGATTTCTCTCATATGATTATGAATCAATTCGACATGCCTCATCATTTCCTCCATCATGTATGTTCCTAACACAATTATATGGTTGATATGTCTTCAACACAAGGGGCTATAACACTTCCTCTTGTACAAGGCCTTGAATGGTTCCATTTTGATACCTATATGGTAACTGTTGTTGTAGGAGAACTCCATCAAGTCTAAGAAGTCCTTCAAACTACCTCAAAAGTATAATACATATGCTTGAAGAATGACCTCTAAGGTATGAATGTTCATCTCCATCTAACCATAACCGAATCCCAAATATGACTTACAACCTTTGCTAGAAGAGCGATAAGATTATGGAGTCTAGGTCTAACACAATGTTTCCAGGGACCCTATGTAATCTCACAACATGAATCCTATAAGTTTTAGCTTACTAATCCATATTACTTGTCATCATCATTAATATGAACACTGTTAACTTAGTCAGACGATCTAAAAATCCCCAAATAGAATCTTAATCACTATAGGTATTTTAAAGACCAACCACAATGTCTATAGATATACAATCCCACTTCCACTTTAGAACTTCTACTTTACTAGTCTCTTATGCTTGATCTTGAACTTGTGATAGATGAAATATTGAGCTGCAAACTATATAACCTCTTGCTTCATATGTGGCCACTAATATACCATCTTCACACACTTAAAAAAACTTATCCCCTCTAAGAATAGAGATTACCATAACCTTCTTCTCGGATTTTCCTCTTGAGCTCAACATATTTTTGTGGTACACATTACCTACCATGATACTTGACACAATCGCCTTCATGGATTCGGAACCCCTTAGTTCTACCTTCTACAAAGTTATGCTTTATCTTTTCAATCTTGACATCATTAGATTTACTAGGTTGAGTCCCATCAAATATTGAAGGTATGATGGTGAGTGTGCTCATTCTTGATTCCAAACTACCAGTAGTGATCAATTCAATCTTCATCTCTCTAAGCTCTTAGCACAAATGATCAGACAACACAATTATATTCAAGGAATAGGACGTCATCTAGCTAAGAGTATCTGCTACTAGCCTCTACATTAGCCTTATTCTTATGGTAGGTTAGTTTTAAGTCATAATATTTAACCAATTCCAATCATTGGCACTACTGAGATTCAACTCTTGCCGTGTGAAAATGTACTTGAGACTTTAATGATTGGTGTATAAATTGCACTGAACACCATAGAGATAATGCATCCAAATCCACCATTATGAAAATCTGAAAATCGTGCATTGGATAATTATACTTATGAAAAATC
The DNA here is from genome assembly GCA_039764185.1 of Tamarix austromongolica. Lineage (NCBI taxonomy): Eukaryota > Viridiplantae > Streptophyta > Magnoliopsida > Caryophyllales > Tamaricaceae > Tamarix > Tamarix austromongolica. The sequence continues at coordinate 67,577,734 of CM077811.1, forward strand.
AATTGTTGAAAAGAATAAGCCGCCATTCGCCTATGAGGCATTAACACATAACTTATTCCATAATTAAAATCATTACTGTAAACTTCAAAACCATCTAATCCACTCAATAATGTTAGCACTGGAGTTGTGCTCAAGCACCTCTTCAATTCCTATAAGGCTTTTTGCTACACTTATTATCCTAAGTAGAAACATATAGCCTTATTTAGCAAAGTTGTCAACAAACAATCTATCTTGAAAAAGTTCACAATAAATCTATAGTAGTAATTGACCAATCCTAGAAAATTGTGTAGCTCCTTAATAGATGTTTGTGTTGGCCACTTTGAAACTAATCAAACCTTGGAGGGAACCACTAACATACCATCATTCTAAATCACATGTTAGAGGAAATCCACTTAAACAAGACAAAACTCACACTTCAAATGCTTGGAATATAATTAGTGTGCTCTTAATAAAGCAGACATGTGTCTCAGACGCTATTCAAGTAATGCATTAGGATGTCATTCCATGCAAAGACTTAGATAACTCATAACTCATCATGCTTAACAAAGCAACATAGATATCATTGATAAAAAATTAATGAATGTTAACAAGTTATTACATTAGTTACATTTTCTATGCTAAAATGATCCATTAGATTAATTATTTACAAGCCATTATTCCATTTTATTTTCTTTTTCCTTATTGAGCGATGGATTGATTTCCATCCATGGTCTCATATACAATGGAATGCTATCCAAATTAAAGGACATAAACTATAACCAAATCTAATTAATCACTAATGGACATAAATTCCAACTGAGGCTAAGTATGCACCAAATAGATATAAAGTCTAGACAAAGCCAAAAACTACCTAGGTGACCAAACACTTTAGTATTGATGCCCCCTAGTACATCATCAATGTTTAAAGTAGTTAATGCACAAAAATCTACTAGGATCATGCCCAAAGGTAAAGCCTAGAAGTACTAATAAACAACCAAAGGCATACTAACCCCTAGTAGCTAATTGGGGATTGGGTAATCTGGGCCCATACACAGCTCTATCATCTCTTCGCTTAAAGTGATCAGTATGTTATTCTCTAAGGTTATGTTATCACATAAGGCCCATTTCATTCCCAAAAGCACATCCACATGATCATTCCATCTTAATTATTGTTACCCTTTAACTATTTTGGTGGAATTTCCATTATTGTTTAGCCAAGTTAAAATCAACCCAATATGATAATCCATTTAGGTTAAGAATCTTGATTACATCATCCCGTATGAAATCATATCATACTCATTCTAGTTTTTAGATTAAAGCCTTCTAAAGGCACTTATTAATGGTGTCATGAATTATGAAATATTTAACCAATCCAATAGGTTAGTTAATTCATGCCAAGATTTGTGTTCTCATCATTAAAGAACCATATAATAGTATAATAGTAGGTCTAAAAGTATGTTGAGTTCAAAAGAAACAAAGTAGTACACATTGGCCCAAATAATCCATCTATTTGGGCTAATCAATTGATTGGTTTGGCTTGGCAAAACCCAAGAGTTCCCTTGATCTGGTAAATTCATAAGGTTATAAAAATTGAATTTACTAGGACTATTCAACCAACTCTGATAAATTAATGAGGGGTTTAAGAAGAGAGCAACCATAAACCACCACAAACTACCTGATTGGTCGATTTAACCTATCAACTTAACCATTCTAAGGTCCAACTTATCAGTTTTGCTTAAGTAGTGAGTCGATTTGCTCCTAGATAATACATAACAAGCATTTTAAAAAGAATTTGAGCTCTAAAATCCTACCCTATCAAAACTATAATAGTGTCATAACATAAGACCAATATTAAACATGCTCATATCGATATCGCACTCATTTAAAAGAAATCAACATTATTTTAAGAATCAAGCATTTTTCTCATTAATATTAAATAATCCATCATGCATCATTAAAATATAAAAATCACATATACACATATAAAGATTAAAATTTAATAGAGCAAACCAACTCACATGCTTATTTTTGCCACATTTCAAATGCAAGAATGACTTGAAGCTTAGCAAAAATTTCCACCAAGTGAAAAGACCTTAGGTTGAAAGATTTAAATTCCAAGACCTTAAAAAAACAAAAGGTTAAAACTCAAAAGTCTTTAAATAACCATTACAAATGAAGAAACTCAAATTGTGGGGAAAGAACTTGCCACCTCCAAGAGAAAATACGGAAGGAATCAATAGAATGAAAACTCAACTTTTCCCTAAATCTAACTCATTCATGGTTAAGAATAAAACAAAGGGATCTAGAGAAAGGATAAAAAAAAAGTGAATTGAAATAGAAAGAAAGATTATCATGGGGAAGCATTAGCACAAGTGTTTGAGAAACCCATGCCATTTTGGTGTCTAAAAAAAACGTAAGGAATTACTATTGGAATGAGTGAGGATATGTAATAGATCAAAGACACTAATTTTACAATTTAAATCTTAGTAAAATAGGCATATTGATCAATAATAGTTTGAATTTTATTTCAAATCTTAAATGCTTATTTTCTAGAGAATTTAGGTTGCATTTATCCATAAGAAATTAAACACAAGAAGGGAAATGATAGATATGAAGTGGGAAGCAAATATCCTAGTAATATAGTGATATTATGGAATCAAAGAATAGGTTCTAGAGTGGTGTAGATGAGAGAGGAAACTAAAGAATAGGTTTAAGAGTGGTGTAGAGGAAAGAGGAAGAAGAAGATAAAGAGTGAGTTCATCCTTCCCCTCTTCGATCAAAACATTGGAGGCATAAATTATAGTTGGACAAATGACCAAAAGGGTTAAGAAGTACTCAAAAACATCTCAAATTTTGATTATCATAGTTCCATTTTGATGCAAGGAATTTAAAAAAAAAAACTTTGAAAAGCATTCAGCTTGACAATCTAATCTATCAGTTTGGTGGGGCCACTTGACAATTCTACAGAACAAACAAATGTTTTCTCAAACTATTAGAGTGGTTTTATTAGCCTCATAAGTTAATCATAATTTATTTTATGATACCAAAGTCAATTATGAATTTGACATATTGTGTTAAGTGTGCATGTGTATTATAGAAAAAAAAGTAAAGTACTCAACACTTAACTATATTAAGGATTGCTAAGGAGATCAATTTTATATATCATATCCAAAGCACAATCCAAAGATCAGCAAAGAGGAAAAAATAAGACACTACCTTCAATCATTTTAATTTCATATATGTAATACACAAACCATGAAGGAATAAGTGTGCTTTATATACCAATATTCAAGCTTTAAAGAGTATGCTACAATATTTGGTTTTATTTATATATGATGTACATATTGAGCACTCAGATTTTTCAATGATTTGATATTTATAATCCTATTTAAAAATAATTTTAAAATATCTTAAAGTGATTTCATGTATCAAAAATATTTCTAAGTATTTGTGCAAAATGCTATCTTAAATTGATTTTATTTTATGTATTTTTGCATATAATCTAACTTGTAAAATTAACCATAAATTATATAGCAATTATTTTTTAGTGAATAATATTTCTTTACAAATATTTTATGTCTAATTTATATGGAAAAAAGATAGCATACAATTTCAACCTCTGTAGCTCAAGTTATACTCTTTTTTATAAAGGTCAAGTTATGGTATTTTTTGTAAAGGTGCACGTTGTTGAATTTTGTTTCACCGATCAAATAGTTTCTTAAAATTAGACGATTTATCTAGGCATTTCTAAGACATCCTTCCCATTGTAATTCAAATATTAGAGAACTTTTTTAACCCAATAGGTAGTGCTGATTTTTTTTTATCTTTAGCAATGTAAATAAGAGTTGTTAGACTTTAATAAACATAAAATTCTTGCACACCTTTTCTAAAATCATTGCTTTTATATCATACAAATAATCAAAGAGAATTTTATTTTTACACACCAAATAAAACTTCTCTAGTGCTCAATTAGTTCTTTACATTTAGCAAGAGTGCTCTTACACTTGTAATTATTATTTTTCTAGCTGGATAAAAATCTTCACTAGTGAGTATTCACTTTCATATGTTATCTAGTGAAATTTTTTATTGTATTCATTCAAACCCATCATCTCAATTACAAGTGAAGAGTGGTGCATTTTCTAGCATTATTAAGAGAGGTTATTGAGATTATAGTCTTATACGTATAGAGAGAATAACTAAGCAAAGTGCAAATCATCTCCTTGTGGGTCACTGATATTGTGGACTCATAAATCAAGAGAAGAGTAATCATCATCAAACACCCACTAAAAATAAATATAGATTCAAATCCAAAATTTAAAACCTTTTAGTAGTTGATGTAGAGAAACTTGTAGAGTTTCTTGAACCAATATAAATCGTGTTTTTATTGTTTGTCATCTTTCAAAAAATTTTAATTTGGAATTATTGTTATAAAATAATCTATTCACCACCTCTAGAGTATATATATGGGCTTTCAATTAGTATTAGAGATTGAGGCTTCATCACATTGATCTAGCAATTAAAAGCTTAAGATCCTTAATTTTGTATGACTTCATGGGTGAAGATGTAACACCTTCAAAGCCTCCGTTGTTCATTAGAAAACAATTTGGGATTTGGAAAATGACGATCTGAAGCTTCGTCAACGAACAAAATCAAGACTTGTGGTTCATCATTCAACATGGTCTAACCAAGATTCAAAAAATCCACCATCATTAGATTCATTGATAAATAGGTTTAAGAATGGATGGGCTACCTTAGACAACAAAGCTTTCTTGATACTTCATTGTGCCCTTAGAGAAAATATAATCGAGGATGTACTAAAATGCACAACTACTAATGAAATTTAGGAAATATTGAATATCAATTATGGTGGTAACAAGGATGAAGAAATTCTACATCAGTGTTTCATCCTTACAAATGATGACATTTCAAGTTAAACAGATGAGGTATCCAATTTCTAAACTAACTATATAATAAATTAGTATGGTATTGATGGTCATTAATTAAATTATTTTGTAATTATGGATTTTCAAAATTTGGAGTTATATAAAATATTTTACAACTTATTCTCAAAGCATGTATAATTGAAGAATGAAAATGAACATTTTGCATATTTGGTTAAAAGCTTAAAACTCAAAGCATGTATAATTGAAAAATGAAAATGAACATTTTGCATCTTTGGTTAAAAGCTTAAAAATTGAATTTGATGCAAAACTTGAAATGATTGAAATTCATTATTTAATAAACTATGAAAATCTTAAAAACAACCTCCACTAATACAAAAGAAGGATTCATCCCCCCTTTTAAAATTACTTGGATTCTATAAAATTATATTATCATTGATATTTCATTAAAAACTAACCCCTATTTCCCAAAAAAGATATGGGTACCAAAAGCATGTATTTGAAAATTTATTATAGGGGAGAAGAATATGAGAAAGAGGTTGAAAGATTAGATAAAAATTGCAACATCAAAGCCTCTTCTACCTCTTTGTGAAAGAAAGAGGAAGAAATATGAGTTTTGCTAACTCCAAGTTAGTATTATATCTTTTGTATTACTTTATGTTTAATGTGAAATATTGTATGAGTATATAAGAAACATGTTTGTTAACAAGTCTTAGCTAAATTTGACTTAAAAAAAATTGAGCATAATTCATTCTTTGAATGTCATTGTTTAATGCATGAAAGTGATGTTAAAATCAAGTTTGGATAAACTAGATAAATGTTGATTTGATTATGAATTAGCCAACATGATTTGTACAAAAACCAACTTTTCAATGCATGCTTAAATTCATGAATTGATTATCTTTAATGTTCATAATAAGTGCTTATGACCTAAAAAGACCAATCAACTAGTGGCAAAGCTAGTTGATACATTAAACAGACTAGTTGATGTATCTCCTTTGAATTGGTCGATTAGTATGAGCATGGTTTTTCAAAATAGGGTAAGAATAGTTACTGTGCTTGTTAAACTGATCGACTACGTTTTCTAGGGTATATAAGGTATTTTTTAACAAAGCATTAGACCTTAAATTACTTATGTTTAGTAGGCCACTTTAATCCAAACTAATTTTCTCTACTCCTCTCCTCAATTCCTATTCATTTTCTCCACCGAATATTACAAACTTCACCTCACCATAGAATACACCTTTAATCACCATTTATTTCCATATATTTCTAAGCAAAAAAATAGTTGAGTGGCCTTAAGGAAAACAAAATTGTCCTTAGATTTTGCATGACATTAATTTTAGGATCAATCAATTCAGTTTATCCTTTATGCAACATCTACATAACACTCACATGTTCCCACCAATCATCCTTAAAATTTCTCACTATCACGAGATAGTCAAACTCTTCTAGAACAACCTACCCTTCAATAAAAGCATCTTAGTGATAACTTGTTATGAAAAAAGGGTTGAGATACACTTGAATATAACTAGGGAAGTTGAGGTTCTCAGGATCCTATGGGAAGAAAATAATTAAGGGAAAAATGCATTAATTTTGATATTAGTTCTAACATTATTAAGAAACCTATTTATGCATAATTTCTTTGATCTTCAAATTTGTCTACTCTTTGAGCTCTATAATATTATATACTTTGATATTATTCAAATTTTCTATGAGAATTTTATTTTTTATATAAATGGTTTCACTATCACCGCCAAATTCCTAAGTGTTTGCATTCAGGTTGATGAGACTGGATGTGTTAGGAGTCTAGGCCTCTAAGTGGTCAGATTTTATGGGGATTATATATAAGATTTGGATAAGCATTAGGAAACATTACATGGTTATGTTAGATGTTAGTAGGTATCATTATGTAATTTGAAGTACCATTATCTTTTACAATCTACAACCTTAGAATAGTATATTACATTCTTCTATTTACTCAGTGTTGTTCCTTTGTGCAACATCTAGGTCTAATATGATTCCTAGAAATTAGTATAAGGTTAACCATACCTTATTTGGATTTTCCACGTGCTTCATGATTGACATATCTCGAAACATAGCACACGTGGAGAGAGTCACACACATGCTTCTTTGCGGTACAGTTCTCTCATCATAAGGCTCTTGAAAGATTTCTAAGTCTCATTTGGAAATTTCAATTCCATTCCTCTCCATTTCAACAATGGATTGGATATCTTTGATAAGATGACCTTATGAGCAATAAGATATGAGTTGAGCAAAGATGTTTAGAGTCTCATACTTACTATAAAGGCTAGAGCTTCATTGACATACACTAGTAGGATAATAGCTATAGAGGCTGTAATACCCTAAAAATTTGCTTAGCTTAATCCCACATCATTAATACCCTAATTTGATTTTAATCTTAAGAAATCTTATTTTAGCCTCAATCTAATTTCTCAATCCTAAAAATTTAGACGAATCCAAAACCTTGATTTGGATAAATTGTAATTCGTAAACCAAAATGAAAACATATTAAAATTTTCACTAATCCTAATTACTTATGGCTAATCTAAAAACACCATAAACTAATCCCCCAACCCTTCTTTTTTTTCCCTTTTCTTTCTCATTTTATTTTTTTCTTTCTTCTACTGTTTCCATCAATCTTAAGCCGTAACAATTGAAATCATTGAAACTTGCATCTATAACTTACCTTTCCTTCCCCACTTGCACCATTACCTCCTATAGACACCCATCACCCATCACCTTACTTCTTTTCTTCTTTTTCTTCTTATCCTTCTACTTTCTTATCCCTGCCCGACCTATACACTCCCCCTTCCATTTTACTTCTCACGCAACACACCTACATACAACCATCACCACCCTCACCCTGTAGCTACTACCCTACTCCTCACTATCTTTTGAAACCGACAAAATTAGCATCATCTCCTTGCAGCTGCGCCACCACCACCATCATCATTGCATGCCTCCCATATTATTTTTCTTTCTTCCCTGATTCATACCACACTCACACACATGTATATATATATACATATACACTACACACTCTTCTTCCCTTCTCTTTGGGTTGCCTCCATTTTACCCATCTTTTTGTTCAAAACACTAGCCGAGCACTCCTTCTTCCTTCACCATCCTTCCTTCTTTTTTCTTCTTCTTCTTCCTCCTTTTTCCCCTATTTTTGGCCTACACACCACCCATTCCAACAGAGTACACCACCTAGGCCACCACTTACCACCCATTAGCTGGAGGACTAACCACTAATTTCACGCTAACCTTCCCCAACACTATTGTTGACCATCCCGACTGACCATCTCCCCTTTCCCCTTCTTTTTCTTCTTATCTGTTGCACTTTTTCAAACTGCACAATCATGCAATACTGAAAATTTCCATTGCATGTAACTTTGCACTGCCTAGCTGTACGTGATCATTTCTCTTAGCCAGGGTGTGCACGGCTGCAACACAACCATGCAACTTCGCAACACCTAGCCGTGTGTGATCTTTTCTCTCAACCAATGATGCACTGCCTATAGCACAACCATGCAACTTCCCATTTTTGGTTGTGCACCCCTATTTTCTCCTCCAAACCTTGTCCAAACACTACCAAAATTTTACCATAGCCCTACTACACATTCCTCTACGCATCCACACATCTCAAACTCCCATTTAACTAAGGTTATTTCTATTTTAACCCTCTTTACCTTGATTTCTCCTTCAATTTAACTCTTCAAGCCTAACCATGAATTTTGTTATTTCTTTTCATAGGTGGTATTCTAGTAGCTTCATATGAGGATGTCTAGGATTTGCATGCTTAGAGCTTAGTGTCCTATTTGGTAAGGATACTATTTAATGTTTAGATTTTTTAGTATTATTTACCTGTATGGTTATATATGTTTTTCATGATATTATTGGTTTATGATGTAACATGTGTTGATCATGATATTTTGTGATGATATAAACATTATGTTGAAAGGGGGCAAGAATGGGTGAGAGGTACCATTATGTTATGGTTTTTGTTGTGATAATGTCATATTGTGAAAATATATATTATGGTATAAAATAAGGGCTTAAGAATATTATGTTATTGAAAGAAAGAATTGGTAAGAGGTACTATTACTATTTTTTGTGATGATGTCATATTTTTGGAAATATATCTTATGTTATGAAATATGGGCTTAATGATATTATGTTATTCAAAAAAAGTAAGAATGGGTAAGAGGTAGCATCATTATTTTGTTGAGATAATGTCATACTTGTGGAAATATATGTTAAATGAATTTTGATAAATGGATTTAAGAATTCTCATAAGGTATGATGATAAATGGTTGACTTGAAAAATAATATGTGTGGAAGGTATAAGATTTTATAAAATAAAGATTTTTATGTGTGCTTAAGGGTAACTTGGTCATTATGGGATAAAAAGGAAATTTTGGTATTTTATGTGTTAGGTGGAGTAAAGTATGATAATAATAGTATGAGGAATTCTTAGAAGTATTATTTTTGTTTGGTGTCCTTAAATGATTTAATGGATAATTTGGGGTAAACTATCTTATAATGATAATACCATTATTTCATGTATAAGATCTAGAGGTTATACGGATTTCTGAATACATTGTTAATGTTTGACCTTAAGAGGTTATCTATCTGAATTGGTAATCATATAAATTTCATAGGAGGTGTTATGAAAAGTTTATGGAATTTAGGTTTTGGATAATCTATGAGTAATATATCGAGATGAGATTATTAATGTATGGGTATGGAAATTAGATTGTGCATTTTTGGTAATAATAATGGGATTTAGAGATGATATAATATAAGCTGTGTGGAATAACCAATAAGGGAGAATGAATACTATAGGGTGTTTAATTAGGGATTGAAAGTACTTAAGGACTTGGACCTATGCTATATCTATATCTGTTTTAATGTATTCTATGCTTGAGAATCAATCTAGAATAAGATACTAATCACTTAAAGTGAAAGAGCACATGAATAGGGCTAAGGCGATCTATTTATATATATAGATATATAGATATATATATTCTAGTTCTACTGATGAGAATAATGGCTCGAGAGCTTTTTGCCCCTAGAAAATGCTTCAGTCTGTTCCACCGGATTAAGAATAGTGGGGCCCCTAGTCATCATGAAATGAAAATGCATCATTACAATCTATGAAAAAGATACTAATGATTTAAAGTTGAAGAATAAGTAAGTCAGGACAAAGGTGATATATATATATATGTATATATATATATTCTCATTCCACTGGGGATAATAGTAGCACAGGAGCATTTTTCCCCAAGCTTATGATGTTTTCAGATCTATTCCACCGTTTGATAATAGTGGCTCAGGTGTATTGTCCCTAAGATGGAGTTTCAAACCGTCCCATCAGTTTAAGAATAATGGGGTTCCTACACTCAACATATTTACAAGAATGAAAATGGATTATACTTGATAAAGGAACATGGATCATTTTCTATCTTATGAGAAGTTTCATTTATTTGGTTATTCATTTATTATCTTATGTGAAAGCATGTGCTATTTGTATCCACGTTTTGATAGTATTGTTCCCTTACTCAATACGTAGTGTACTGACCTACTATTTGAGGGGTGTTACTCATTCCCACGAGTAAGAGGTCCTAAATCTTATGTGTAGGTCTTAGAAGATCAACTAGATGATTATGCTACCTATGATGCCCTATGTAGGGATGAGTGACTTCCTCTATGTTGGAGGTTAGGAGAAAAATAATTGTTATCTTGTCGATTTATTTAACTAGATACCCTTTTTAGACTCTTGATCTATGGTATCTTCTTTTTTGTATTTTGTATTTTTTACTCGGAGTTAGGATCCAAACTTTTTATTGTATTATAAATGTTATTTTGTTTCTAATTTCCTTGTATTACTTTAAATATTTTAGCCTTGTGATTGATGTAAGGTTGGTTGCATAAGCCATAATTATGTTGATCACATGAAACCATCCTTAGATCAATCAAGGCTGTAACCTCCTAATATTTTACTTAATTACTTCCACTATAAAATGAAAATTTTCAGAAGTAAGAATGAGAGTATTACATAGGCTCCTCATTCTCATGATACACATGATCAGGACACCCCTCATACTATTGATGATCCACTTGATACACATTCTACAATTCCTCTTGCTATATCATATACTTTGTCCATATTCACTATTCTCCTCCATAAACTCCTTAGGGTAGGGTTATATTTTAAGGTTAGTAACACTTGCTCACTATAGGCTTTTAGATGGTTGAATAGAGATTTACACATATAAATTATATAAAATATAGATCATGGTATTAGGATTTCTAGCCTTGAGAAACTTGTTTATTTCATGCACTTAATTACCTCTATTGAGAGTTCATTTGGTCTATAGAGTCATGCATATGCTCCTACAGTTGGTATAACATATAATTAGGCTCAAGATACATCTACAGCTCCACAATCTAACTATATTTGAGGGTGATATGGTTACTTCTATTGTCACTATAGGTGATTAGGATGTCAAGTTTAATGACAATAAGGAGACTACGCCTCCACTCAATATTAAGAATCTATAGTGTGCACTAGGCACCTGAGATGGTGTTGACACTAAGTTGGATAATGTAGATATAGAGAACTTGGAGGATACACTATTTTATGATTCTCTTTAATCAAATCCAAATGTTCATGTGTTTTATCTCATCGCTATTTTTTGCCCATCTAGATGCACACCTTTTAATCCTAGCCTTAAAACTGCATCTAATTAAGATATAGTTACCCCTAGTGCTCATCAGAGCTCTACATAGTCCATGGTCATATTAGTGTGTGGGCCATATTGCTTATTTTGATAATATTTTTTTTGTACTCATGCTCTCATTTTTATCCCTACATTATCTTTGTTGTCATATATATTCATAAAACACATTTTTCAAGGTTAATTTCCTCATATATATCAGAATTATTACTTTTAAGTATTTTTGGCTCATATTTGGTTAATTAAATGAACTTTATTTAATTTCTTCATACCCTAATGGATTTATGAGTAATCAAATGCTATGATTTGCACTTAATGTGCTTATGCATCTCCCATAATTTCATGCTTTTTGGTGACTTATCTCATATATGAATAAGTTAGCTCATCTAATGATATCTCTCATGCAAGTATGCTTTCAATGAGACATTTTGAGAAATTGATTGAAATATTATATCATTGAGATAATGCTTCACTTAAGTATGTTTTTAAAATATGTTCTAGTCTTTTTTTGATAAATTGCTACATTTAGTTAGAATTTTCATCATCATGATACTTATATTTTCCTATGATCAAATTGTCTTGATAAGTAATAAGTACTAAGTCCATTAGAAAAGAAAAGTTTCTCTATTTCACTTGAGTATAGGTTACAAGTTGAATGGAATCTCCAAAATGCACATTGGATATAGTCTTATGATTCAAAAAAAAAAACATTTAGCTTGAGAGATATTTGAAAGACTCTAGGAGAAGAGTTATACCTTACTCACATTGGTTATCCATATCTCATAAACTCTAACCAAAAAACTTGACATGCTTTAAACTATTTAATTCAATTTAGGTTGTTCACCCCGATGTCTAAAAAGGTATAGCCTATATGTTGAAGGGGATATTTTATACTTTTCTCATTTGAGTCCATCTGATTTCTCACTAGGTATAGTCTCTTTTATGCGTAACATAATTCTTAGATTCTCAAGATTCGATGCTTGTTTATGATTGATTGGAATGTCTCATACTACTTATCTTTGTAAACATTATTCCTTAATTTGATTCATCTTTCTAATCATGCTTATTTTTTATCACTATTTAAAATTGTGTAAATATGTGATAACTTAATATATATGAGACGTCGGCGTTGTTATAGGTTACAATAAAATATACGTGATTAGAAATTATCTTTTCTTATAAGTGATATGCCTTAAATTGTTATATTTTCTTCACTTACGCTCTCTTATGATTATCTAAAATCCTTAACATCATAAGAGTTTGCATGATATACCCTACTATAAGTACCATGTTCTGTATCCTATTAACCACTCTAGCTAATCTAGCATATTTATGAATAGAATTTGGATATGGTGAAATTGAACTTATAGGTTCTTTTCACACGACTCCATGAATTGCATGATGAGATATATGTTATGAGTTATATGCTTTCCACCTTAATTTTGAAATTCCATTATAACCTTGGTTCTTTTGTGTGAACTTCTCTTTGAATTATTTGATGCATTGATAAAAAAAAAAGTCAAGCTTAACACTATGTTGTTGCATGTTTCTATACTCTTTATTTTGGACCTATGTGACACATGAACCACTTTGATTTAGGAGCATCTCAAGCTCAATCTCAATCTTATTATTCTAAGGATAAAGAACAAGAATTAACATATTTAGAGATAGAACCCATTATTCTTGAAAATCCTAATGCTTCTAATGCTTTATTAAATAAGTGTTGTAGGTGTTATATATGTTTGCAAGAAGTTGAAGCTATTGAAGATCTTTGAACTAAAAGATAATGGTATGAAAAGGATAACAAAGTTACATGGAATACAAGGCTATAAGACACAAAGTTTTATTACATATGTTAATTTAATGTATTAAATATTGAGAGTTTATATAGTTTTGTTATCTTATTGTATACTTTTTAATGCTTATAAAATATTATTGTAATTAGTGTGTGTGTGTGTGTGTGTGTGCTAGTGACGTACAAAGGTTTACTTTTGTTAATAAGCTAAGTTATATAGACTTATTAATGAAAGGATACCATATGTACATGTGTGTGTGTGTATATAAATGTATATATATACCCTTGTAATTTAATCATCATAGAATGGTTGAGTCAATGAAGCATATTTTCAACCGAAAAATTTAACACAAAAAGAGTGTTTGATCTTCATCTTCTCTTATTCTTCAGGGGAGGGTTTTGTAGATTTGTGTAGTGTTCTTTAGGAGAAATCGAATATTTCTATGTAGAAGGTAATTGATCTTAAATTAGATCAACACAAAAATCACACTGAAATATCAAGTTCTACATAATAAAAAATTGAAATCAAAGTGATCTTTGAAGACATTTGCAACTTGTGAACCATTATAAAAGTTCTTGGATTTTATAAGATTATTTTTTGATGATCTTCTACATGAAATTTGGTATCAAAGTAGGCTACTTGGAATCAACAACTCGTGCAAAATCAATGTAAGATTTTGATAACAAAAACATCACCATTGAAGTTCTAGTAAAATATTGATTCTTCTTGATTCAATTATTTTATTTTTTATGAATACCTTTTGGATATTTATATAACCTACACGTTTCTATGTGATTTTTTCCTGAAATAGTGTAGTCTTTCATGAATATTGAAATAAAATAATTTATTTAATTAATTTTCCTAATAAATTCTTGATTTACCATAATTCTCTAAATTAGGGTTTTGGGGTATTTCATCACTACCCCCTTAAAGACAAACTTTGTCCCTGAAGTCTTTTTCTAGTTTCTAGGGTTACGGCTAAGAAGTTTCTAAGCGGATAAAGCTAGCGATTATACAACTACCTCATTAAAGAAAAGGATTTACCAAGAAGTTTACCCATCTATGACTAAGGCCACAATTACAAAAATAACTGGGTATATTCCCCTCTATTACTGAAAGAAGCACTACAAATAATCCTACGCTAGTAGGGGACAACGACTTAACCATAGCAAAAAGAAGCACCCACAAAGGAAAAGGATGATTGAATTGAAGCGAACAAGTATCTGTAGTGAAGATATAGTGAACATACCTGGAAAGGTGTCTAGCTGGTAGTTAGCCTCTGCCTGGCTTATCGCATTCAAGTGCCCTCCTGACTAGCCTCCTTTCTAAGGGAAGGGTTTTGATCCCTAAGGTCTTTCCTAGATATCTCAGTATGTAGTCTTTGTTGGAATAAGCGCCCGTTGTTGGAACTGTGGGGGTAAAGTCTGGGCATGTTGTTAGTAGGCCTTTTACTAGTACTCCTGGCTCTAAAACTACTCGGAGTGAAATGTTCCTCAACACTCAAAAGCTCTGTGGCCTCACCTGCTATAGTTTAGGCAGGTCACAAGTCTGCCTCCACAATCTTGGCCTAGGTGGCTATGACTGCATCATCTGTATGGAAATTCCCTCGAAGGTTCTTATCCTCTATTATGATCTCTTGGAGACAATCTCATCTGTCCTCCTGTCAACGGCTAGGTCCTACTCCTAAAAATCAATCCCTCATGTTTCTTCTTCCCAAGGATGGTGGTCTGCTGCTGGACCAAGATGGCGACAATGTAGGGATGCTTGTACAAAGTAGCTAAACCAATGACGACACTACACCCAAAATCCAGCAGATCCCAAAGTTTAACCCTTGCTCGAACTAGAACACCACCATAGACTCATTATTGACGATCCCTAGGGAATAATTGAGTAACTCGGTGAAGCGGGAGTGATGCTAGTGAACAGTCATTGATCCTTAGGTGAGCTACATGAACTCCTGGAGCTTGTCCCTCTTCAAGCTCTTGGGATAAAATCTAGAGCAAAGGGAAATCTTAAAAGCCTCCTAGGAAGCCGAAGGACCATCTCAAGCATGGTGCTCCACCCACTAGGGGTTTGCTACACCTCTCATGAAAAAGGTTGTGATGCTGGGTTGCTTGGCCGGTGGATAGCCCACTACGTCAAAGGTGCGATCCATGTCCCGGATCCACCCCTTGAGGACTATTGGCTCCTCCTCACCTGATTAGGTTAAAGGGTGATGTCCAGTGACCCTCTAAAGCCAGTCCATACCAACGCCCTCAATGGGGTGAGGGTGCGGGGCATGCACTAGAGGCTAGCACTAGACGAACTCCATGAAAGCTTGAAAGGCTTCTTCCAAATGCCCTACTCAGTCATTCATCACCATTGGAAGCTTCAAGAGAAGAGGTGAGGTTAGGAGCGAACCTACTGATTCAAAGCAATCATTTTCCACTATTCCTCTTTTTAGGAAAATCATAATCTACCCTTACGTTCCTCACTATGACCTAGAATCTGAACTTTAAAAATGGAGAAAGCCCTTGTTGGGTTAAAAAAAGTTTCAAAATTTGGGAAAAACTTTATAAATCACAATTTGCTTTGAACATAAGCGCGGTTACTAGGACTGTCCGAAATGCCCCAAAAGCTTATTTTTAAGAATTATAGATAATTAAGAATTTATTAGGAAATTAATTAAATAAATTATTGATGAAACCTAAATACTCTTAGCACCCTTACCAAACAGAACTTTAATAATCCTATAAAAATAATTAATTATCTTTATATTTCTATTTTGTAGGATAATTGAGCAGATTAATGAATTGACAATGAAAGAGGGAAAAAGATCCAGATCTGTTGCTGTGAAGAAATGAGATTTTGTTGCTGACAAGAAATATTCTAGTTTAATATTATTAGCAATAATAATGGCATTATTGGCTAATTAGAAAATTTTATTATATTTTTTTTTATTATCTTGTAAAATGGGTATTAAGCAGCTAGTCAAAGAAATTCAGACCCAAAATCTATACTTGCCTAATCCTTCTTTAGGCCACCCTCCAATTCCCCAAATCAGCACCTTTAATCTTACCATAGCTCAAACCCAACTAAGCTCGACGAACTAAAAAGAAAACCAAAGGCCCAAACCCACGTCCCTCGTTGATCATTTGTGCCCTTAAGCCTAACTCCACCTTTCACTGACCAGGTAGTCTCCCTCCTTCGGTCATCTCCCTCTATCGTATGCTACCTCCCCACAATCTTGTCTTCTTCGTCGCTCACCATCAATGGTGAATGTCCACCATTATACCACTCTGTCCGCTCCTCCTTCTATACCGTTGTCCAATGTTCAACTCCCATTTTGTTTGGCTAGTTTCTACCCTATATAAAGCCTTCATTTTGATGTAAAAAAACACACAACTTTTTGAATGGCATTTCATATTATAAAATAAAGCTCTCAGCTTGATTCTTAGTACGGCTTGTGTCATTTATTATTGGGGTTCTAGCAAACTTGTTATCCTCTATTTGGAGGATTTAGATCGGGCAGTCCCGATCACCCTATCCCTATTCCCTATTCCGTTTTTTTTGTGATTATTATTGAGGTATCTTGAATCCTGATTTGGGAATCATTTATATTATTTTTATTAAAATGAAAAGAAATTAATTGGAGCTAATCAAGAGAAAAATAATAAATATTTTAATTAGAAAAAATTTGGGTATTTTGCTAATTAAATTGAAATTTTAGAAAATTCTTTCAAAATTCCTAAATTAGCCTAAAAAGGAAATTAAATATTATTTTATTTAAATAGTGTTATTTATAAATATCCCAAAATACCAAAATATTTCAAATATCCCAACCCACCTTTTTTTTCTTTTTTTCTTTTTCCTTTTTCCTTATCTTTCTTCCTTTTTCTTTCTTTTTCCTTCTTCTTCCTTTCCATTTTCTTCCTTACATTGACTTGGGGAAGCCCAACGACCCATTTCCCCTTTCCTTCTCTTTTCTTCTTTGGCACATCCCATCTTTGAATGCTACGTTTTGTTTCGTTTCTATCTACCATTTCTTGACTAGTTGGCTCTTCTTTCTTTTTATTTCCTTTCTCCCTAGATTGCCAGTCCAGCCCCTTCCTCATTTTGTTCTTCCTTCTCCCTTCCCCTGCCGACCTATAACTGCCTCGTTGATCCTACCAATCTCTCCTCCCTCTCCCCTACGGATTCGCCAGCCATTTTGACCCAACCACTCCTCCCCTCTTCTCACACAATTTCCTTCCTTTCCTAGTAAATCGCAAACTACACTAATTGAGCTGCACTGGCCTACTATCGCTGGCCGATGCACCTAACCTACTTTCCCTATTCTCCCATCACCCCTCTGATCTTATCCCCTCCTTTAGCTCAATAAATACCCCCATAACTAGCCTTGGTCAAGTTTTTGTTTCGAACCTAGAAAAATCACTCCTTTTTGCCGCCTCCCTTTCAGACACCAATCCCATCGCCGTCGACCCATGCCACTGCCCATACTGCCCACTTAACCATTCTATGCATTACCCTCGAACTAACTACACCTCTATTCTCCCTTGATTTTCCTTGCACGAGCCACCCCGACCATGCAAAGTAGTCTCCCCAATCAGTCATTCCCTTGTCCTTACCTTCGCACCACCGTCCACTACCTCTCCCGCCGCAACCACCACCCCTTACACCTCCCAAAAACACTCGCAGGCCTCCCTCTATCTCCCCTTACCCTTCTTTTCCTCTTTCTCCCCCTCCTCCTCTCTTTCTCCCCTTCCTCCATTTTCAGCCACCACAACTACTGCCATGTGCCACCACCATTGGCTGCGCTTCCACCCTCATTCTACTCCTCTCCATCTAGGCAATCATAAGCACCCCAACTTCCACCCTCTTTCTCCTTCTCCTTTTTCTAGTATTCAGCTATCTCTCTTTTCTTCTCTTTTCGGGCCACCGCTGCCACTGCCATGCACCATCGCTGGTGCCGCTTGTCCCCACCAACCTAAGGTGGTTCCCTAAACCCTCTCAACCCTTAAACCATATTTATACAAGCTTTATTTATTTTATTTTATTATAATCCCATTATTTCAAATATATTATTATTACTATTACTACTACTACTACTACTACTACTACTACTACTACTACTACTACTACTACTACTACTACTAATGTTTTTATTATTGTTGCTATTAAGGGCCGAAGCCCTATTCTATTTTTATTTCAGTTATATTATTATTATTATTATTATTATTATTATTATTGTTATTAGTATGTGTTATTATTATTGTTATTATTAAAAGCAATATTATTATTATTATTTCAAAGTAGGGTTGAAACCCTACTTTACATTTTTTTTCAATTTATACCATTAGTATTATTATCATTATTGTTATTATTATTTCATATTACTATTATTGTTGTTGTTGTTGTTGTTATTATTATTATTATTAGTACTATTAATATTAGTATTAATTTGGTGAAGGGTTGAAACCCTTATTCCACCATTTATTTCAAACTATATTGTTATTATTATTATTAGTATTATTATTATTATTAGTATTGTTATTATTATTATTATTATTGTTATTATTATTATTATTATTATTATTATTATTATTATTATTATTATTATTATTATTATTATTATCATCATCATCATCATCACTATTATTATTTTTAGTATCATTATTATTATTAGGGTAAAATCTTTAAACCTCATAATATCATCTTTTACAATATTACAATTATTACTTTTATCTTTAGCAAAATTAGTAATTAGTTAGTATTATTATTATATTATTATTATTTTATTTAAAACCCTAATCTTAGAATAAATTAGGAAATAATATAATTTTTGGTAGGAGGAAATCTAATATTTAGTTTTCTCCTCTTATAAGAGATACTAGTCAAAACCCTAAGGAGGCGTCGGAACGTGCTCCAAGACCGGTGCATATTAGGTAAGGGTGTAGCTGAGGCCTTATGTGTGTTATTTGCCTTATGTGCCTTGTATGCCATATATCATGATGTGCTATGTATCTTATGCTTATCGTTATACTTATTTCATGTGTAGTGTAGCTTGGAGTTGAGGTATGCTTCTGTGTTTTCATATGGCATGTATACAATATATATATGTGTGGTGAAATATGATGTAATGTGCCATAACCCTTTAAGACATGCATGTCAAGATGTTTAATGTGGTATTATGGGATGGAAAGGATGAAAAAGGAAAATGGGGATGTAAGTTGACCAAGGGATGTGAGTTGACCTAAATATTTTAATGACCCATGAGTGGGTGAATAAAAAGGGTATTTTAAACAAAATAAAAGAGTGGAAGAATCTAGGGTTTTTATAGGAGTCTAGGGTTTTGCATGAAAAATTTTGAACGTGTACATAGAAAGGTTACCGTATACATGGGAGTAAAATTTATGTATGAAAAGTTGACTTAGGGTGTGAGGAAGATAATGGAAGAGTTGTTTAGGTGTTTGGAGGCTTTGGGTGAAAAATAGTACGTGGGACAGTATAAAGGTACATAGGAGACTAAGCTAGGGTTTGGGGGAAAACGCTAATCTGAGAAGGAGTAAAAGAAGAAATAAATGAGGGTGAGTGGAGTACAAGAAGATGATGGAAATTATCAAGTAAGGATGAGCATGAGTGGCATGGAAAAATAAGAAGTGGATCATGAGAAATGGAGGGGTGACATATGTATATAAGGAAGCTAGGGTTTGGTGTGGCCAGTTAGGGTTTGGTGTGGCTATTTAGGGTTATGTGATCACATGTGCACTTGGTGAGTAAAGTGTGATGATGATGGTGAAACCTAAAGGTTGTGATGTGTGGAGTGTTATAATGAGTTGGGTTGTGTGAGGTAGAGTAGGATGGGCAACATAGGCCTAAATTAAGGTTTTTAGGGAAAAGTCTAGAGCAAGGCAGTGAGTGGATTGGAGTCAAAAGGTAATGGGCCTTGACCCACATACATGAGAGATGGGCTCTAGTGTAAGTTAGGGTAAGGAGGAAAGGATGTTGGGTTAAGATACGAGGTGCATTAGTCTCAAGACATGGGATGGGTCCTCTTGGGAGGATCAGCATTGAGGGAGATAGTAATGCATGTCTAGGGTGAAATCTATTGAATAATAGATTGTAAGACACTAATCATCTAAAGTGAAAGAGTATTGAGCTGGGCCCAGACCGATCCACTGACATAATAGTGGACAGGTGCCGGGGTGCTCTAGAGACCGATCCACGGGTATATAATAGTGGTTAAGACATGTTGCCCTATGTGTGACCGATCCACCTGCTATAATAGTGGGGGATCCCGAGCTTAATAAACCAAGAACTGAGTTTGCTAAGACACATAAAAGACACTAAGTACTTACAGTGGAGCACCATGCGAGTAGAGGCTTAACCGATCCACCGGTATATAATAGTGGTTAGTGCGTTTCACCATATAAATGAACGATCCACTGGCTATAATAGTGGTTAGGGCATGTTTCCCTATAAGTGACCAATCTACCAGATAAAATAGTGGAGCTACCGCACTCGCATAGATTTGATAAAAAGCATGGTGTGAAATGAGTATCAATAAGAGATTAATTAATTAATTAATTTGGACTATAAATGGCCTTTATTTATTATTTACTTGAATGATTGTATGCTATTATGTTATCATGTTGCACTATATGCTATTGTATGTTAATATAAGTGCACGATTACCTAGCTCAGTATGTAGCGTATTGACCACCCCTTTTATGGGTACTGCTCATTCCCATAAGTAGAAGGCCCTTCTGACTTTGTGCAGGTGGGTGATGCTTATTTTGATGCCTTTGATGTTCATGAGGCACCAGGCGAGATAGAGTGCTGAGTTGGGACTTGGTATGAGAATCGAGATTAGAGTGGCCAGATTATCGAGATTAGAGTGGCCAGATTTTCCTTTTTGACCTTTCTACTTTGTATTGAGTATCCTAGAAATAACTTTTACCTGTTGTAAACATTATTTCTCTTTTTAGAATTTTGACAATGCACTCTGGTTTATGACTTTTTTCATGCACTCTAATTTCTATCTTATAGTTAATTGTACTCATTTGAATTGTGAACTTTTTATGTGTATTCTGATTTTAGTATTATGATCCTTCTAGTTCCTTTTATGAACTCTTGGTTTAAGTATTGATTAAAGTTTAACATTAATCCTTTTTATCCTTAACACTTGATACTAGAACGGTCGGAGTGAACCGGTCTGGTACTAAGTGTGGCAGTAACATTCCCAGAATTCACAGGTTCTACATTTATTTCTTTTGTATTAAAAAAATAGTGAATTTTGGGATGTTAAATCGATGCTTTGATACCAACTTGTAATATCCCCAAAATTTACTATTGAAAAACTTTATTTTATTTACAACTTAGTAGAAGTAATTAAATCAAAACTTGTGAATTTTGAGGATGTTAAAGCCGTGATCAATACAAGCTCGGCCCCCAACCATTCTCATACTAACCACAAGGCTAAAGGAAATTAACAACTATCATAATTCAAATTCAAAACAAGGCTTCATAAAAGCATTGAGAGATCATAAAATAAAAATTAGAGTACGCAAAAAAAGGTTTATAATCTAGAGTATATAAATAACATTCATCGAAAGGAATAAAGATTACAACACAATAAAAATGAAGACTGAGTAAACCAGTACAACATAAAAGAATATAAAAAGTAAATCCAGCCACGATGCTCTTGAATCTTTAGGCTAAGTCTAAGCTCAACTCTTAGCCCTGCCCGAATCTAATTCGTACAATCCTAGATAGGCAATAGTTATAGGAGACCAAATAATCCCTAATCTAATTCGTACAATCCTAGATGGAGAAACCATCCAAAAATCATTTGGAGTAATGAAGTTCCTACAAAGCTTATGGGATTCACACAACAACGATCGACATGCACCTCCAGCTTTGCTACCACCCCCAACAACCTCAATCTTCTTCCCTTGAATAGATGATGTCCAAGTTCATCATTTGCACTAAGAGCACCCTTCAAAAACATGATGCACAAATTCAAGATCATCTTTAGAAACAAGATGCCTGCATCCAAAATTAAGATGCATCCATCAAGAACCTTAAGGCATACATCAGACAACTCACTAATGCCATTTTAGGGAGAGCACCTAATTCTTTGCCTAATGATACAATCATTAACACCAAAGAGAAAATTAATGTAATAGCCTTGAGGAGTTGGAAACCACTACCTAAACCATACCCTCAAGAGCCTAAGGAAGATAATGAAAAAGCACCTAAAGAGAAGGTGCCTAAGCCACAACCTAAGACAATCCACACTTCACCTCAAGAAGTAAAAGCATATGTTCCCCCTCCTTTGTTTTAATATAGGATTATACAATGCAAGTTAGATGCTCAATTTGCAAAATTCCTTGCTATGCTTAAGAAAGTGCACATTAACTTCCCTTTTCTTGATTTTGTGAGACATATGCCTAGTTATGGGAAGTTTCTCAAGGATATAATCATTCATAAAAGGAAACTGGATGAGTTTGAAATAGTAAGCATAAATGGTGAATGTTCTGCTATCTTATAGAAAAAACTTCCTCCTAAGATCAAGGATATAGGGAGTTTCACTATCCTATGTGTAATTAGGGATCTAAATTTTAAAAATGTGTTGTGTGATCTTAGTGATAGCATTAATTTGATGCATTTCTCTATTTTCAAGCATCTAGGTCTAGGGGAACCAAAACCAACGACTATGTCCTTATAGTTAGCTGATCGATCTATCCAATATCCTAGGAGTATAATTGAAAATGTTGTAGCTAAAGTGGAAAAGTTTATTTTTCCTGTTAACTCTATTGTGTTAGATATGGAGGAGGACCACAAGGTCCCCTTGATTCTTAGTAGGCCTTTCTCAGTAGTAGGACACACTCTCATAGTTGTTCCAAGAAGGTAAACTCATTCTTTATTTCCATGGTGAAGACGTCACTTTCAATGTTTTTAATAGCATAAAATACCCCTCCAATGATAATACATGCTATTGCATTGATATCTTAAATAATTTAATTTATGATTATTTTCAAGTAAGTGTTGTGTAGGACCCCATAGAAAGGTATTTGGTTTAACAAGAAGGGTATGAGAAAGAAGAGGAAACAAAAGAGGTTTTCCAATATTTTCTTACACATCCACCATATGGGTGCCACACTATGGTCTCCTTACAAGAAAGATAGAGGGCCTAGATCCTAAAGTTAATGCCATCTGTAGAAGAACCTCCAGCTTTGGAGCTCAACCCGCTACCTCAACATTTAAAGTATGCATCTCTTAGTCATAATGATACTCTTCCTGTCATTATTTCTTCATATTTAACTCAGTTATAGGAATAATAATTAATGAGAGTGCTGAAGGAAAGAAAGATATGTTTTGGGTGGTCCATTAGTGACATTAAAGGGATTAGTCCTTCCATGTGCATGCACAAAATCCTTATGTATGATAATGACAAGAAAGTGATCCAACCTCAAAGGTGTTTGAACCTAACCATGCAAGAGGTGATGAAAAGTGAGGTAATTAAGCTATTAGATATAGGTATGATCTATCTAATTTATAATAGCTCTTGGGTCTGGGTGGTTCCTAAGAAAAGGGGGATCATAGTGCTCAAGAATGACAATAATGAATTGGTGTTTGCTAAAACTATGACCGATTAGCTTGTCTGTATTGATTTTAGAAAGCTAAATGATGCCACTAGAAAAGACCACTTTCCCCTTCTCTTCATTGACTAAATGCTTGAATGTTTGGCAGGGCATGACTATTATTTGTTTCTTGATGGGTATTCTGGTTATATAAAAATTCCTATTTCCCTTAAGGACTAAGAGAAGACTACCTTCACTTTCCTTATGGCACCTTCACATGTAGGTGGATGTCATTCGGTCTTTGTAATGCCCCAACCACATTTTAAAGATGTATGATGGCTTTGTTTCATGATATGGTTGAAATACTCATGGAAATTTTTATGGATGATTTTTAAGTCTATAGGCCATCATTCAATGCATGCTTAAATAATCTTAAGCTTTTTCTTAAGCATTGTGAGGATACAAATTTATTTTTAAATTGGAAAAAGTGTCATTTGATAGTCAGAGAAGGAATAGTTTTATGGCATAAGATTTTGTGCAAAGGGATAGAGGTATACAAAGCCAAAATTGAAGTCATTGAGAAATTGCTACCCCCTACATATATTAGAGATGTAGGTAGTTTCCTTGGCTATATAGGTTTCTATAGACATTTTATTAAAGATTTTTCAAAAATTTCAAAACCTCTTCATGATCTTTTGGTTAAGTATTTGCCATTTCACATGTCTAATGCATATTTGGTTACTTTTAACAATTTGAAGGAAAAACTTGTGGATACCACAATTATTGTTGCTCTTGACTGGAATTTGCTTTTTGAGATAATGTGTGATGCTTTGATATAACTATAGGAGTAATATTAGTCTAATATAAGGACAAACTTTTTCATACTATCTATTATGCTACCAAGACTTTGAACTTAGCACAATTAAATTATGCAACCACCAAAAAAGAATTGCTAGATTTGGTTTTCTCCTTTGATAAATTTCACCCCAACTTATTGCTTCATAAGGTCATTGTCTATAGTGACCATGCTGCCTTGAAATATCTTTTTGTTAAGTAGAACACGAGGCTTAGAATCATTCAATGGATTATATTATTGTAAGAATTCGACTTGGAAATCAGGGATACGAAGGGAAGCAACAGCCAAGTAGCTGATCATCTCTCTCTCCTGCCATCTACCTATGAGGTTAATTGAGGGACTAAGCCTATTCATGAAACATTCCCCGATGAGACACTCTATGTAGTTACAAATCACCCTTGGTATACTGATATCACCAACTTGCTTATAAGTGGAATCTTACTCGATAATATATCCTTTCATCAAAGAAAGAAGTTCTTACATGATTTGAGGTACTATTATTGGGATGATTCTTATCTCTATAGGATTTGCGCTAATCATGTGATTAGAATATGCATCCTTAAGCATGAAATGCATTCAATTTTATCTCATTATCATAATAAATAGTGGGGTGGCCATCTTAGCCCCACCAAAATTGCTACCAAGGTTTTAAAATGCAGGTTATATTGGCCTACTTTGTTTCACAATTCATAGTCCTTTACTAAGACTTGTGATAGGTTCCAAAGCATTAAAAATATTTCTAGGAAACAAGAGATGCGTATCATAAAAATTCTTATAGTGGAGTTATTTGATGTTTTAAGGCATTGATTTTATGAGACCACTCCCCAAATCCATGTATAATGAATACATCCTTCTAGTAGTTGACTATGTATATAAGTAGGTAGAGGCTATAGCCACGCCCACAAATGATGCAAAATTCTTTAGGAAATTCTTAAAAAAAAGAATATCTTTTCAACGTTTGGGACACCGTGGACTACCGTTAGTGAGGGGGGTTCTCATTTTTGCAATAGAGAAGGCTCTTTTGAGGAAGTATAAAGTCAACCATAAGGTCACTACCCTATATCATCCTCAAACCAGTGGTCCAGTGGTGGTATGAAATCGTAAGCTTAAAAGAATTTATGAGAAAATGGTTAACTCTTCTATTAAGGATTGGTCATTAAAACTTGACGATGCTCTATGGGTATACCGAACTGCTTTTAAAACCCCCAATAGAATGTCCCCTTACAATCTTGTTTTCAAAAATCTTATCACCTTCTTATAGAACTTGTGCATTAATCATTTTGGGCTACTCGTCTCTTTAACTTTGAAATGCAAGCTGCAAGTGAGAAAAGGCTCCTTCAGTTGAACGAGCTCGATGAATTTTGGATTAAGGCATATGAAAACCCAAGGCTATACAAGGTGTGCATAAAAAGGATTCACGATCAACGCATCACCAAATGGGAATTTTAAGTGGGGCAGCAAGTGCTCCTATTTAATTATCGTTCGTGATTGTTCCTTGGAAAGTTTAGATCTTGATGGTCAGGACTGTTCATAATCACACATGTTTTTTCCATCCGGAGCAGTTGAAATCACTAGCCTTGATAAAGAACCATTCAAAGTGAATGGGTAAACGTTGAAGGTGTATGATGGTGGTGAGGTTATTGCCCTCAAAACCATTGTTCATTTGGATGATTCTAAGTGAAGAGAGAAAGTCAAGATAATGGCTATAAATATGATCTTCTTGGGAGGCAAAAGTTAGAATCCAGGTTTGCTAAATAAAAATCTTCTAAAATATCGAAGAACAAAGGGAGTTCTATGGAGATCGAATGGGGAGTTCCATACAATCAACCAATCTAGCTAGCCAAAGGTACCTAAAATCATGAGTAGATCATCATGAAAAGTTTATAGGGATTGGAAATAACCAAAGGTTCCATGACCACCAACCAAACTATCATAAAAGAAGAAGATAAAGCATTAAACTTGATATTCCTAATTCTGATGGTAAGCTTCATGTAGACATATTTCATGAGTAGTTATATGATGCGGAGGCTATATTTCAATTCAAATATTATCATGATGAGAAAAAATGTAAACTAGATACTCTTAAGTTTAAGAAGTTTTCTAGGATTTGATATGATAATTTGAAGAGGACTACAAAATCAAATCTTAAGATAATCTTAAAAAGCATCTAAGGAAGAAATTTATATCTAAAGAGTATAAGAAAGATAATTATATTATATTGACTACTCTTATATAAGGACTTATAAGTGTTGAAGAATATGTTAGGGTGTTTGAAACATTAGCACTTATAGAAGATATCCATGAAAGGAAGGAACAAACATGTGCTAGATTTCTAGGCAGCTTTAACATGATGATTCAAGACAAAGTTGATACTTTTATAAATGATTCTGTAGATGAATTTATTAAGATATCTTTAATATGTGAAAAATAAATTAATTATACTAAACCTCTTGCCGAGCAAGAAACTCCATCTACATAGTACTACTCAAGCTATAAAGTATGGAGTGAGTGCTTCAACTTCTACAATTATTGATAAAAATCAAGGAACTACTCGAGAGGAGAAAGGTAAGAATAAATTCAATGACTTATATAAAAGAAATTTTTTTCAAATGTCAAGGATTTGAACAATTTGCTCATGAATGTCCCAATCAAAAGGTATTATCCATACAAAAAATTGAAGCTATGGAGACTTGTGGAGAAGATACTAAATTCGAACCTATTGACGAACTCCCTAGTGAGTTAGAGGAGGAAGAAAATTCTTGTTATGTATTAGAAAGACTAATTCAAGTGCAAGTTAATGAGCAACCTAATCAACAAGAAATGATATTCAAGACTAAAGGAAGAGTGGGGGACATAGTTTTTCGAGGTATCATCGATAGTGGATCTTATATGAATGTAGCCAATGAGAGGATGGTGAAGGATTTGGGGTTGAAGAATACACCACATCCAATTCCTTAATCTCTTCAATGGTTAAATAAAGACAAGGGAGTCAAGGTAACTAAACAAGCCCCGATCTCCTTTTGAACTTGTAATTATCATGATGATGTGTTATGTGATTTTTTTACCTGTGGATACATGTGAAATCTTGTTAGGTAGGCCATGGAAGTATAATAGAAACTTTATTCATAATGGTATTGTGCATGAATATCTAATTGACAAAGATAAGAAAAAATATAAACTTAAACCTTCTAAATGTGATAATGAGAGCAAGTTTATTCATACAAGAAAAGGTTATGGTCAAATATATTATGCTATGATTATGAAGGAATACCTACAAGGAAGAAAAATAATGATAATCCTCTATTAAACGAACTTATTGATGAGTATCATGTGTTTTTTTGGATAACATACCACCTGGATTGCCGCCTAAAAGAGTAATAGAACATATTATAAATTTAATACTCGGTCTATCATTGCCTAATCATCTTGTGTATCAATGTATACCAGAGGACGCTAAGAAATTAGAAAAAAAAATACTAGAACTCATAGGAAAAGAGTACATGAGGGAAAGCATGAGTGTATATTATGTGTTTGCTTTACTTTTCCCTAAAAAGGATGGTATATGGTGTATGTGTATTCAGTCAAGGGTTGTGAACAATATAGCTATGAAATATTGATCTTCTATGATAAGATTAGATGACATATTATACGATTTCTTTGGAGTGCAAGTATTCTATAAAATTAATCAAAGAAGGAAATATCATCAAATGAAATTAAGATAAGTGGATGAATGGAAAACTATATTAAAAAAAAATATGGCATTTA
Source organism: Tamarix austromongolica (assembly GCA_039764185.1). Taxonomy (NCBI): domain Eukaryota; kingdom Viridiplantae; phylum Streptophyta; class Magnoliopsida; order Caryophyllales; family Tamaricaceae; genus Tamarix; species Tamarix austromongolica. Next base: position 67,606,363 of record CM077811.1, read on the forward strand.
CAAATGGATTGTGATGCCTTTTGGTTTATGTAATGCACTTAGTTCATTTATGACGCTAATGAATGAAGTTTTTCAACCTATTTTTAGAATTTTCATCATGGTATACTTATACGATATACTTATGTATAGAAAAAATGATCATGATCATCTATTCATACAGATGTTATTGGATAAGCTGAGGAAAACTAAACTCTATGGAAAAATAGAGAAATATGATTTAATATTGTTTTCCTTAGATATAGTGTCAGTAATGAAGGTTTTAAAGTAGATCCCACAAAGATTAAAGCTATTAAAGATTGATTGATACCTATGGATATTCCTAAGGTAAGGAGGTTTCATGGTTTGGTAAGTTTTTAAAGAAGATTAATTAAGGATTTTTCAAATATTGCCACACTAATAACATAACTCATGAATAAGGGTAAATTTAGATAGATTAAGGATACAACTAAATCCTTCCAAACATTTTAAAATGGCTATGCAATACACTGGTATTTTCTTTATCTAACCTTGATAAAGTATTTAAGTTACATGTGATGCAAATGGGGTAGGTATAGGAGGTGTATTCTCACAAAAAAATGACTATTACATTTTTTGGGAGGAAAGTGGGGAAATTTTGAATTATTATGCATATGATAAAGAATTCTATGCCATCATAAGATGTCTAGAAACATGGAGCCATTATTTGAAGCCTAAGCCATTTGTTTTGAATTCAAACCATGAAAGTTTAAAATATTTCCATGGGAAAAGGACGATTAGTCCTAGTCATGCTAAATAGATTAGTTTTTTACAATCCTTAGTATTTTCTATCAAATATTTTGATAGTAAAGAAAATTTCATGGAAGATTTTTTACCTAGAAGATCCATGATATTAGCTATATTAGATGTTGAATTATTAGATTTTTAAATGATAAAAGAATGATATGCTAATATGAAGATTTTGTTGACATCTATAAAATATATAAAAAGAATAATTGTTATGGTAATTATGTACTACGAGATGAATTTCTTTTCAAACTTAATAAGTTGTGTATACCTCATTCTAGTGTATGTGACTTACTTGTCAAAGAAGTATACAAGAGGGTATAGCTAGTAATTTTTGTGATTATAGTACTGTGGAAATATTACAAGAAAACTTCTATTAGCCATGAATAATAAAATTAGTACAAGCTATTATTGGAAGACATATGATTGTCAAAAGAGTAAAATTTTCTTCCATAATGGTTTGTACACTCCTTTACTAGTTCCTAATCAACCTTGGAAAAGTATTAGTATGGATTTTATTTTAGGTTTACCTAGTACACAAAGGGGAAAAGATTCTATTCTAGTGGTATTAGATAGGTTCTCCAAAATGGCACATTTCATAACTTGTAATAAAACTGATAGTGCAACTTATGTAGCAGATTTATACTTCAAGAGATAGTGAGGTTACTTGGAGCTCCCAAAAGTATAGTGTTGGGTAGAAATGTGAAATTCTTGAGCTACTTTTGGAATACACTTTGGTATATGCTAGGTACTACATTGTTATTTAGTAATTTTCATCCTCCAAATATGAATGGTGAAACTGAAGTGACTAAAAAAATTGTAGGAACTTTAATACAAGGATCAGTCAACAAGATTACTAAGGATTAGGATATAAAATGTACACATGCTTAATTTTCTTATAATAAAATTCCTTCTCGTATAACTCATTCGAGTCCTTTTGAAGTTGTTTATGAGGTTAATCTATATTTACCTATTAATATGTTGTCATTAAAAAGAGGAGATAGTAATAATTATGATGCTAAAGAACGAATTGAATTCTTTAAAAAACTTCATGAACAAAATGCAAAGAAAAAAGAAAAATCTAATACTAAATACCAAACTCAAGCAAACAAAAATTGAATTCAATAAATTTATTCACCAAGATATTTGGTATGGTTACATATAAGAAAAGAAAATTTTCACACTTAAGAAAACACAAACTTATGCCAAAAGCTGATGGGCCATTTATGATCTTAAGAAAATTTGAAAATAATGCATGTGAACTGGAATTAACTAAACGTTATGGATGAATTTCTAGGACTTTCTACATTGATGATTTTTTTCCATACTATAGTGATGCTAATTTGAAGGCATATTCTTAATGGGAGAATGATGCAAGAGCATCTCAAGCTGAATCTCAATCTTACTCTTCTAAAGATGAAGAACAAGAATTAGTATACTTAGAGATGGAACGGATAATTTTTAAAAATCCTAATGCTTCTATTGCTTTGTAAAGTAACTCTTATAGTTATTATGTATATTTGAAAGAATTTCAATCTATTTAATATCTTAGATGTATAAGACAATGAAATTACAAGGATTACAAAGTTACATGGAAGACAAGGCTACAAGACATAAAGTTTGATTGCAAATGTTAACTCATTATATTACATATTTAGAGTTTATGTAGCTTTGTTATCTATTTTATACTTTTTTATGCATGTAAAATGTCATAGTAAGATATATATATATATATGCAAAGGGTTTACTTTTGTTAATAAGGTCAAGCTGCAGAGGCTTATCAATGAAAGGCCTACATGTGTTATCAAAATGCTTGTATTTTTTCTAACAAGCGAAAGGTTGAAATATTACATTCTACATATATTTTGTGATGTATGAGATAATATATGATTCCATGTTAGAGATTAATAATCCACGTATACCTTAGAAATATTAGAAATCTATGCATGTGTTGATATATAAATAATAAGTAGAAATAATATGTATATCTAGGGTTATGGTTTAATTGGATTTTTGGTGTACCATTTGCTAGACATAATAATGAGTTAAATATGTTCATTGAACATTTTAGATAAATTTAGACATATAGCATGTTGCTTTTATAGCATAAATATGATTGACCTTAGTAGATTTTTAGTGTGACCATAGTAATGAAATTGACTTGGATTGATCTATTGACCGTAAAATTGACTTGAATAATTAAAAATAAAGGAAAAATGGCTAAGTATGGAAATGGAAAGTTTGCGCACTATGTGAAAATATTGATCATCTCATAAATTCTTAATATTTAAACTGGAAGATCTTGAGTTTGGGATTAGTGAATCCTTAGGGGTTTCTAATGATGAGTTTAGCGTTAATTTTATTTGATTTTGTGGCATGTCCTAGTGCCTCAAAAAGGCCCTATATCTACTATAGTTTATTCTTTGTATATTTTAGGAGGTATTGATACTTAAGTATTAGGTGTCTTAGGAGAAACAAGGGTACTATATTACCTTATTGTGCTAGTATGACTATATCTACATCAATGTACATAGGTTCTAAGGCATAAAGGTATTGTTCTTCCTATGTATACTAGTCTGAATCGGTGTACACTAATGTCCCTAGTTTGATATTATCTCTAATCAAGTAAATTAAGCAATCAAGAAGTAATTTTATTTTATGGCCTTGGTGTAATCCCCCAAAAATTTCAAAAACCTATATTTTAATAAATAACTTCTATTTGAAATAATATTTGCTTTTAAAATTATTTATTTTAATTATTTTATGAATTTTAGAGTATTTAAATTTGGATAAGAGTATTTAATAAATTAAAAGTAAGTATTTTGCTATTTATCATATTATGTTATTTAAATAAATTTCCAAATTAGTGTTTTACTATAATTATCCCTTTTTGAGCCCAAGTATTTAATTATATTAAATTAAATTATTAAAGAAACTTATTATCAAAAATATTACATCCTATTATTTTATAAATTTAATTATTCTCAATTTTTCCATTTTTCCCCAATTTCCTTTTCCTACCTTTTCTTTTCTTTCTCCTTCCCTCTTTTTTTCTTTTTCCCTCTTCCTGGCCCTCGGCCTCCAGACCCCTCGGCCTGCTATCCCCCCCTCCTTACGCACTGGGCCACAGGCTCGATCTTTCTCCCCTGCCCCTCGCGCGCCCGCCTAGCACAGCCTCTGCCTCCTTTCTTTTTTTTTCTCCTGACCGGCCGGTTCAGCCTTATTTCCCTTCCCTTCGATCGGTCGGCTTCTCCCTTCATCTTCTTCCTTTCTCACCGCCCCTATGCCCGACAACCTGCGCATGCCCAACCACCTGCCACCGCACCTGCCTCCTTGCTGCTTCCTCTCCCTTTCCCATCATTTTCTTTATCATTTCGAGCCAAACCGGCTCTTGGACCACACCCCGCGTGCCCCTGTTTCTTTCCCTTTTCTCCCCTTCCTTCTCCCTGCCAACCGACCACCACCTGCCACCCTTGTCCTCTCGCTGGCCAGCCCCAGCCCCTCTCTTCTCCCTCTTCTTTTTCTTCAGCTCCCAAGCCCTTCATTTCCCCATTTTTTCGAGCCTCACCTCTTCATCCCTCACCTCTTCTCCCTTTTCTCCTCCTCCCATTCGTTCCCCATTTTTTTTTATTACCGCCGCCCGCCGCCGCCTGAACCACCGCACCCAGCCCTGCGCCGCCTTCTGCCACCACCTACTACCACCCTGCACCACCACGCAGCCCCTTCGAGCCCTGCACTTCCTCCCTTCTCCTCCTCTTCCTTTTTCTCCCCAGTTTTCCCCCTTACCACCGAGCCACCTGCAACCGCCATTTCCGCCGATGCCGGCCACCTCTGCCGCCACCCAACCCACCATTCGACACCCTGCAACCCCCTCTACAATCGCCATCCATTAGTTGGCCGAAAACAACCCTTGCACCCCTCCATTTTTCCCTCTCCTTTTCCTTCCTTCACAACTCCTCCCCTCGACCCTTCTCTGCAGCCAACTTCGCCGCCTTGCCGCCGCCGTGAAACCACCCTTAGCCTCCACCTACACCCCCTCTTCACTTCTGCACCATTCCCCTGCCTTAGAACCTCCCCTAACCACCTTCTTTTCTAGCCTAAAGACCCTAACCCAAAAATGATAAATCTTGCTTCCTTCACCCCTCTACGAGCCTTTTCCCCTCTCTTTTCTGCATGAAACTCATGCTGCTCATGCAGCGTGAGCTCTCCCCTTTATTTTGAAAATTTCTTGGATAATTTTTAAGGTATAATAGTATTTTATATTAAGTGTTCTATTAATTAAATTTTTACAAAGTTTTATGCTTGGTTTCTTATTTCTAATATAAATATGATGGATATTATTTTTAGGTGTTGAGTTGCTAATTATGCTTGGTAAGATTTGATATTTTGCGGGATTAAGGTAACCGTTCATCCTCCCTTAAATATATGGAAAAACGCATGCTAGCACAATAGGGGTTTAGTATGATTTTATGCATGTTTGGTGTGCTTAGCATGATATGTACATGGTTTCTTATATTTTTTGATAAAAAGGAAAAGCATGATAACTTTTGTGCCATATGTAGGTATGTTAATTAAGGAAGGAGTTCGATTATTGATGGAAATGTTAAATGCTTGTTTATGATGTATCATGTTGCTAATGCATGAATAATGTTATTGTCTAAGGGTATTTTAGTAATTATGCTTATGAGGTATGTGAATCAATGTATATAGTTGCTAATGAGTATTATGTTGAATAATGATAAGTTGGTGGACTTAGATGATAAAAATGAAGTATTAATATTATTATTTTATGTAGTGTTAGTAAATTCATAAAATGGTGAATAAAGGGGTTGAGTGGAAATTTCATAAGTGAAAAAGGGCATTTTCGTAATTTTGTAAACAAAAGGGTATTTTGGTAATTTCAAGGGAAGGGGTGAGATGATAATTTTATAAGTAAAAAGGATAAAATTGTAAGTTGTGAGAAAGAAGGGTATGATGGTAATTTTTGAGTTCAAAAGAATAATATAGAAATTTTATGATTAAATGGCCAAATGGTAATTTTATAAGTAAAGGGGTATTATAGTAATTTTTGGGAGAAAAGGGTAAATGGTAATTTTAGAGTCAAGGGGTAATATGGTAATTTTATAAGTAAGTGGTAAGAATGGTAATTTTGGAAGTAGGGGTAAAATAGTAATTTTGGATGAAGGAGGGCATTATGGTAATTTTGCAAGTAAAAGAGTTTAATATGGTAATTTTGGAGGTAGAGGGGCAAAATAGTCATTTCATAAATAAATGGTAATATGGAAATTGTATAAGTGAATGGCAAAAAGGTAATTTATAAGTAAGGGGTAATATGGTAATTTTGGAAAAGAAGGGCAAAATGGTAATTTGGTAAGGAAAAATAAAAATGGTAATTCTTGGATATAAAAGGGTGAAATAATAATTTGTAAAGTAAAAGGGGTATTATGGTAATTTACGAGCAAAAGGGCAATATGGTAAAATTGGATGTAAGGGGTAAAATGGTAATTTTATAAATAAAAGGATATTAGGGTAAACTTGGGAGTAAGGGGTAACTTGGTAATTATGATAACGACAAAAGATAATTTAGTAATTAAATTATGATTGTAGAAGGGCAATTGGATAAGTATGATACTATAGAAGGGTAATTTGGTAAATTAACCAATTAAAGGGCATTATGGTAATTTTATATAATGGAGAAGGGTAATATAGTAACTATGACTATGGAGAAGGGTAAATTAATATTGGTAATTATGAAGAAGAGTAATTTGGGGTTTATGATAATTAAAAAGGGTAAAAGGCAATTAAAATAATTGAGAGGGGTAAAATGGTAATTATGATAAAGGAGAAGGGCAATTTAGTAATTTATCCAACTAAAGGGGTAATTTGGTGATTTAGCCAATTAAAGGGTAAAGTGATACTATTTAACCAACTATAGGGGCGAAATAGTAATCATGATAATGAAGGAGGGTAATTTAGTAATTTATCCAACTCAAGGGCAATTTAGTAATTATAACACAGGAGAATGGCGATTTGGTAATCTAACCAACCAAATGGGAAATATGATAAGTGTAGCGATTATGAGGAGTGAATGATGATTTAAAAAGTGTAGGGGATAACTTGGTAACCTAAACTACTTAAGGGGTAATTTGGTAATTATGTAACCTAAAGGGTAATATGGTAATTTGGCGAGTAAGGAATGGATACTTAACAATTATATAAGTAAAGGGCAAATGAGTAATTTGTACCTAACATGTCTTGGAGATTGTGGAACATTATTATATGATTCAAATAATGCTGATTAGCCAAGTAAGAGTGTTTGATAATTAGTATGGCCTTAATGATTTCTCTGTGATAGCTTGGATAACCATCTGAATAAGAAATGAATAATGATATCAGAATGGTTGAAAGTAAATAAGTATCTGATGGTCGTGCCTTTGTGATCACCTTTAATTAAGACACTAATACTTAAAGTGAAAGACCTCGAGATCGGGAATGGTGAATCCTTAGGGGTCGCTACCCTAAGGACGTGGTTTAGTCCACGATTATTCTGGTATTTGCTGGTGTGCCTTTGTGCCCCAGCCAGACCCTATATCTTACTCTTTCTAGCTCTACGGACCTAGTTAGGGGGTATGCATACTTATGGATTAGGTGTCCTTGTCGGTAGGGTACTGAGTTAGCTTTATGCACCAGTACGACCAGGGTACCTTTGTGTCCTTGGGTTCGTGGTTGAAGGGTACTGAGTAGCTGATATACCGGTACAACCGGTGTACCTTTGTGTCCCGGGTTATTGATCTCCCGTTCGAGGCAAATAAATATGATTGATGTGCCAATTAAAGAAAGGAAAGATACTATAATTGAAAGTGGAATATTAATGAGCTGGGCCCAGTGATTTATGATATTGAGTACCAGTCCACCGGTTATAATAGTGGTCAGGAGCGTTGTGCCTTGGATGATGATTCTTTATATATATCCCGGTCCACCGGTTATAATAGTGGCCAGGAGCGTTGTGCCCTGGATGATGAGTTATATGTATTCCGGTCCACCGGCAATAATAGTGGGGGTCCCGAGCTCAATAAAATCAGTTATGTATGTGAATAAGATTATGGAAAAATACTAATCACTTATAGTGGAACACCATGTGAGTCGGGGCCAGACCGGTCCACCGGCAATAATAGTGGTCAGAGGCGTTCTGCCCTGAGTGTATACTTTCCGGTCCACTGGCTATAATAGTGGGGTTCTCGCACTCACATGGATATAAAATATGATATTGATGGAATGATGACGGAATAATGGCTTAAGGCCCAAAGTATCGATCGTGATTTATGAATTATTATGCATGTTATTGTTATGTGTGCACCTCTCATTATTTATGTGTGTAGTTTGCATTATGTGCCGTATGCGGGCCTGTCTTTAAGTGTGGTATTAAAGGGTTACTCAGTACCGTAGTACTGATGGGATTCCCTTTATGGGGCCCCTGCCTATTCAATGGGCAATGCCCTTACAGGTATTTTCAGGTGCTACTCAAGTGGGCTGCGGGAAAGAGAGTAAGGAGTTATCCGTCTCTTAAAATTCCTGGTTTTAATGTTATGTGTTACTGCAACCACCGGTGGTGGATTTTGTTCTTGTAAACGATTTGATGCACTACTCTGATTTGTGTGTGTGTTGAATTTCTTTCAAGCCATATTTCATTTCTTATCCTTAGCACTTGGTACTGGAACGGTATGAGTGAACCGGTCTGGTACTAAGTGTGGCGGTAATACTCCCAAAGTTCACGTTTTATTTATCTGCTTCCGCAATTATCTTTAATAAAACGAAATTTTTCAGTAGTGAATTTTGGGGGTGTTACACTTGGTATGTGTTGGATTATTAGTTTAGTAGTTACCTCTGTACCCTACCGTTGGTTTTAAAGTTGATTTAGTTGGTCAGTTGGTAGAGTTCAAATGCTCTACAATACTAGGCATGGGTTATGTTAGGGATATTTTGTGCTTTGATATGTATGTGAAAGAGTTAAGTATGATGGTATTGAGCTTGAGAATCTGTTGCAACAAACGTTATTGCATGAGATTTGTTTCTTATTATTGCATGTGTCCTTATGTGCTAATTATGTTTTTCTTGTTATTATTGTTTTGTGCAATTTGGGTATGCTGCCTCTTTAGAAATTTTGTGATTTACTCAATACATGGAAGTCATAATGATACTATTAATTTTTAGAGGAGTATAAGCATTGCATGTAATGGCTAAAGGATTTTGAGGAGCGTTATCTAGATATTTAGATAGAATAAGGAAAGGAAGGTTTATACTACTGTAACCCAATTTGTAATATGTTGTGTAAAGGATGAGTGTAAGGGTAAATTGGTGTCATACCATTGCGTGTTCTTTTGTGATCGATTTTTCTTTGGACTCTTATGTTCCTCATATATTTTGGATATTTCTATTTTCTTAAGAATGCTTATTTGTAAACCTTTATTTATGTATCATCTTTTTCTTCCTCTATTTGTTTTTATTTGACTTATTTTGATTCTTAGCACTTGGCATAAGGAAAGTGAGAAAACTGAACTTATGTTATGTGCAGTGGTAACATCTAATATTTTATAATTATCTCTTCCATAAAATAAAAATTTTAAGTACTAACATTATAAAGACACACAAAAATAAAGGAAGAAAAACAATCCTAGAGTTTTAGAAGGAATGAAAAGAACGAGCCTCACACACTAGGAATTTTCCTCGGCCATGCAACCACCGTGGAACTTGCGGCTCGACCACCAGTATCCATGGCTAAGAGAAAGTCTCAACATAAAGCTTCTCCCATTCCGGTGCCTCCAGCTGCATTGGAGAGTCACCAATCGGAGACGACAGCGATTCCCATGGGAAGCCCTAAGACGGGTTTTGACTGGAGTATAGAGAGTACTGGATAGGCCTCAGGAAAGGGGATCCGTTCGTCGGAAATCACAAACGCAAATTCAACTGATTGTACCCCGACAAAATTAGACAATAGATTGGAATCTGAGGAACCCCCAAAGGAAAGATTGACTCCAAATTGGAAGGAGATTCTCCTTGCGAATCGTCGCCCAGAAAAAGGCATGAATTTGAAATGCGTGCCTCCGACTGTGGTTGATGGAATTTGGAAAGCGGAGATACAGGAATCGGAATTAGAGAGGGAGGCCAGAAGGTGGAGTAATGCAGTGGTAGGTTTTGTTCCTGGTCCTCGGCCCCTCCACTCGCAAATGAAAAAATTTGTGGCTTAACATTGGACGTTCCTCCCCAATATCCCAGAGGTCTTGTCCCATGATCATGGATTCTTCATCTTTCGTTTTGAATCATCTGATGACATGAACAGAATCCTCAAATGGCCCTTCTGCAATTTTGGCATTTGGCCCCTGCTTGTTCGAAGGTGGTCTCCTGACATGAACTTATCAAAAACTGAGTGGAGAGTTATGCCTCTCTGGGTTGTCTTGCCTGGTTTACCCCTTTAATTTTGGTCTAATGATAGCCTCAGTAGAATTGGTAGTATTCTGGGTAAGCCAATTTGTGCTGATCAAATAACAGCCATGCGTGGGAGAATCTCTTTTCCCCGTCTGCTGATCGAAATTGATGTGAGTTCTCCATTTGTATACCATGTGCAAATTATGTTACCAAATGGGGATATAGTGAACCAGAAAGTGGAATATGAATGGAGACCAAAATTCTGCACACATTGTGATCTTGTTGGCCATGACATTGGACAATGCAGGAAACTTTCTGGGGAGTAGAATAAAGCTGACCATAGAGTTTGGGTACCTAAGCCACAACAAGTCAAAGTACCTGCCCAGGATGGCCCTAAGGTTGTTCCAAGTGATCTAAATCAACAATCTACTCCTCCAGTAACTAAGAAAGTTGATGCTGAGAAAAATGTGCTACCTTCCTATGACAAGCCTATAGTCTCAAGCCATGGGGAAAACTATGACATCAAAAAGAACATCCCTGTATCATCTGACCATACCATAAGATTGCCTTCTTCTAAAATGACCAAAGATAAAGGGAAAAGAGCTGGGGATATTGATAGAGGTGGGGGTTCAATGCCCTTACATTTATTATGAACCTTGCTGTATGGAACATTAGAGGGCTAAATAAAGCCCTCAAGCATGGTGTTGTGAGACAATTTGTCAAACAACACAAAATTGAGATTTTGGGATTAGTGGAAACCCGTGCGAAGGAAAATAAGGCAAGACCTATCCTAGACAGTCTGAAATTGGGATGGGAATGGACCCACAACTATTTGCATCATTCAAATGGGAGAATATGGCTGCTTTGGAAGGTTGATATTTTTGATGTCAGAGTCATCAATAGTATGGCTCAAGGGATTCGCACCAGGGTTGTGGATCTTAGAAATAATATACAGTTTGAATTGACTGTTATTTATGGTTTCAATACAAGTAGACTTAGACAGGACCTTTGGACATGGCTGGAATCCATAGAAGGTGGTATTCAACAGCCTTGGGCAATTTTAGGAGATTTCAACATTGTGGCATCTGCATCTAAAAAACTTGGGGGTAGTGTAAACCAAAATGATGTGGATGATTTCACACATTATATTCACCACTGTGGTCTCTGTGAATTACCAACTCTTGGTCCAAAGTATACTTGGACAAACATGCAGGAGAGTGGGACAAGGATATACAACAGACTAGACAGGGCTTTTGGAAATTTTCAATGGCTAGCTCAATTTCCTGCTACTACCTTGTAGATTGAAGCCCAAGTCATCTCTGATCACTGTTCCATGGTGTTACAAGTGGACAAGCAAGCAACAAGTGGACCCAAACCTTTCAAATTTCATAACTACTGGGCTGATAAAGAGGAGTTTCTGCCCTTAGTTCAGGAGGTTTGGAAAAATTCTTGCACTAGATCTGCTATGTACAAGATTGTTATTAAGATAAAAGAGCTAAGAGTAAACTAAAGGAGCTGAGTAAGCTTTACTGGGGGCATGTGTCAGTAAAAGCAAGGAAAGCCCATTTTAATTGGCTTAAAGCTCATAGAAACCTCATGCATGACCCTTTTAACTAGGATCTGATAAATATTGAAAGAGAGGCCTCTATCAAATGGCAAACCAATGCAACTGAAGAAGAACACTTCTTTCAACAAAAGGTACACATCCAGTCTGTGAAATTGGGAGATGGAAATAATAGGTATTTTCATGCTATTGCCCAAGGCAGAAGAATTCATAATAGATTAAACAGGCTTTATGATGACCATAACCAATGTATACTGGGAGATGATAATATTGCAGCTGAGGTACAACAATTCTATGCCAATCTTTTGGGAAAATCTGTACCAACTCAGCATATTGACCCCGATGTGAGTAAGAAAGGAGGAACCATGTCACATAACACCAGATTACAGCTCATTTCTGAACCTACAACCCAAGAGGTAAAGAATGCTGTTTTCTCAATGGGTGACACAACAACCCCTAACCCGGATGGTTATAACCCCCATTTTTTCAAGAGAGCCTGGTTTATCATTGAAACAGATATGGTTGAAGCTATGAAACAGTTTTGGAGATCAGAGAAAATTCTTAATCAAATAAACAACACTGCTGTGACACTGATACCCAAGACAACAGGTGCATGCAGAGTTAAAGAATTTCGCCCCATAGCTTGCTGTAATGTGATTTACAAGATCTTATCCAAGGTTATTTCCAACAGGTTACAGAATATCATGCATGAAGTTATTAATAGCTCCCAGGCAGCTTTTGTTAAGGGGAGAAATTTGGCAAATAATGTTTTACTTACTACAAAGCTGCTTAAACACTACAATAAGAAAAACCTTTCTCCCCGCATGGTCTTAAAGGTAGATATACAGAAGGCCTATGATTCCATTGAGTGGACCTTTATCATCCAGGTTCTAACCTAGTTTGGCTTTCCCTCTAAGATTATCAACCTTATTTCACAATGTATCTCTTCTATTAGAGTTTCGTTTAACATAAATGGTTCTCTAACTAAACCTTTACATGGTAAGAGGGGTTTAAGACAAAGAGATCCCTTATCTCCTTATCTCTTTGTTCTAGGCATGGAATACCTACACAGAAGCTTAAAAGGTCTATGGCTGGAGGAGGGTTTTCAGAGTCTTCCTGGATGTCAGAAGCTGCATTTGATTAACCTATGCTTTGCAGATGATCTCCTATTGTCTTCTAAGGCTACACCAGAATCTGCACACCTCATCAAATCTTATTTGGATGATTTTAGTCAAAGATCTGGTTTAAATATTAACCCTTCTAAGAGTTTTTTGTATTTGGGGGGGGGTCCCTGCTGATAAAAGGCTTTTAATTCTCCAGGAGCTAGGCTGTGTGGAAGGTGTTTTTCCTTTCAAATATTTGGGAGTTGCTTTGGAATCATCCAGTCTAAGGGCTCAACATTATTCTCCATTAGTTGAGAAACTTTTAGTTAAACTCAAGCACTGGTCTACTAGATTTCTCAGCTATGCAGGAAGAGTCCAACTCATAAATTATGTCCTTTTTGGAATTTAGAGATTTTGGGCCCAAATATTATTACTGCCTCAATTTGTTAATCACGGGATGGAATCTATTTGCAGAACTTACCTTTGGACAGGGTCAGATGGCCAAGGAAAGAAGGCTTTGGTAGCTTGGAAGCATGTTTGTCTACCAAAGAAGGAAGGAGGCCTAGGAATTAAGGATGTTCATAGCTAGAACAAGGCAGCAATTGCAAAATTCTTATGGCAATTGATCCATAAAAAAGAAAACCTCTGGATCAAATGGGTGCATGAATATTATATCAAAGGTCAGGACATATGGTCATATGAATGTAAGGCCCATCAATCTTGGATTTTTAAGAAAGTGATGAGTCTGAGATCAGATATAGGTCCTCTCCTCAAATCAGAAGTATGTTCCCAGCATGAAGCCTTTTCCACAAGGGATATATATGACAAAATCAGACCTCGAGGACAGGATGTGGAATGGTTCTACCTAGTGTGGAAACAAGAAGGATCACCAAGACACAAGCTTATCATCCGGCTCACCTGCAGAAATGCTTTGCTTACAAAGGAAAAGCTTCATGGATGGAAGGTTATTAATAATGCATGCTGTGAGACCTGTGGCAGAACTACTAAAACTATGGACCATGTTATGGTAGAATGCCAGATTGCAAATGAGTGCTAGAGGAAAATTCTGAACCGGCTAGGATGGTGTCATTGGAGCACTAATTAGTTGCAGCTGTTAACATGGCTCATCAACCATGCCAAGAGAAGACAGGGTAGAGTTCAGTTATTGAGAATGACAGCTACTGTAGTGATTTATGAACTCTGGGTTTACATAAATCAAGTTATTTTTTAAAATAGAAGATTGCAGACCCATGAAATTGTTAGAAAAATTATGACTCATGTGTATATAGGAGTCTATCATAGCAGTAATTTCAGTAAGTATAGGAATAGCTTAGAGGAGCTTCATAGATAATATCTATCGCTTTCCTTTGTTTCCTGCCTGGTTGTACTATATATGCCCATTTTGGTTATTAATGAAATTCCTTTAATTACCAAAAAAAAATTAAGTACTAAATTATAGTGTGTTACAATATTAGCCACCAATAACTTCTCCCCACCAATTATGCATTCAAATAAAAAATTATCAATTTAATTGAAATCTTGAAAGAAAGGAAGCTCTAAGGAGATTATCATGTAATGATATATTGATGATGTTAAGTTATTTTATAGAATATATAATTATAAGCATCATAACTATCCAAAGAGAAGAATATATATCGATGACTTGAATAAGAAGAACAACAAAATTGTCTTTTAGTTTCCCTCACTACTACAGAATTGACAATTAATAATGCCACATAAATGACAGTTTGATTGAAACCATTGACAAAAATGTAAAAATTTGGGGGTGGAAATCCGGAGCAAGTTTTAATAAGGATTTTGTACATTAACCGTTATTAAAAATAAAATATCTCTTATTTTGATAATAGTTTTAAATTAACCATTACCAAAACTAAAATGCCGCAAACTTTTAATTGGGGTTATTTCTAGAACCATTAGTAAAACAAGTTTTGAAATGGGTTATATGTATAACTATTGTCAAAGCTAGTGCATTAAACACTCCTTTCCTTCTATCTCATTTAAATCTATTATAGAAACTTTAAATCTCTCTTTCTCTCTTTTTCTCTCAACTCTCGTCTTTTTTTTACCCAATAGTTATCCTCATTTTACCATTCTATGTCAGTTGTGTCTTACTCTTGATCATCGACAACCGTTTTTCTTTTCCTCTTATTGTTATCATCATTTTTCTTTCTTTCTTACCTAGGTTGTACGTCTCATCTGCCCTTTTTCCCACAGCCCTTCCCACCATTCATCAACCTCTTGCCTAGCCTCCTACCTCTCTATCATAGCCTTTCTCCACCATTCATAGTTCTTGCAACCATAATAGCAAGCATCAACCATACAGCCTAACTCCTTGCCCCGAGAACCTTTGCTTATCTATATAGGTATACTTTTTTTCTTTCATTATAAGAATGAATATAGATATGCATGTTAATTATTTAGTAAATATTAAGTGTATTGTTATTTTTATGATATATGTTTGTTGTTGTTTATTGGCCTTTGTTGTTGTTTGTTGCTTTATTGTTATGGGTTTTGGTTGCATATTCTATTTATCTCTCCATATGTTTATACATCCATGACAATATTGATGCCTTTGATATTGATTAGAAAAAAGTTAGTTTTTCTAGCATTAGAGACACATGATTTGATTATATCACGTTAAAAATTATGAAGGAATGGTACAGATTTTATAATTTATAAAGTGAGACAAAAATCATAGTAACATAATTTAGTGGTTGTTCTCTTTTATTACTAATAAACTAGTGAGACGACAAAGTTTTATATTATGTACATACCACCAACATATTTGGGCTTGACACCTAATTCATATTCCTAGAGTCATGTCACATGGTTATACGAGGAGCTTCATTGATTGTTCTTGAGTGGGTCATAATATGATCCATTCCATTTTATATCTTATCATTTGTTTTCGACATTGCTTTAGATTGAGCCATGTTCAGGGGCATTAGCTAGTTATTTTGATTTGTTTATCAACCATATTGATGCACCACACTGAAGATTTGTTGAGGGTGAGGTATTTTCTGAGAGATTATGATCAGATTGCTAGAGAGTTGATGGTTATAGATGACGAGTGGAGGTTTTGTCATAGATTATCCTTGAGTATCCACCCTAGTTACTCTAGAGTATTTGTCATTGAACTCTCCGTTGATCATGTCAAGGAGTAAATGACATATCGAGACAAATGGACTCTATGAGTCATGGATTCTAAGGAGCAAAGGCAAGGTTATCGGGGATGGTTAGGGGGTGTTATTAGTTAGTTATTTGGGTTGTAGCAACATTTTGATGCGTATATTATTTTTATTGCCTTAGGTTTTTTCTTATTTTTTGGGTCTTGTTTTAAATGATTAGTATGTATTTACTTTTAAATTTACAACCCTTGTATAAATATTTGATATGTATATGCAAATGAACTATTTCTAATCAAGAACGATTTGTATAATGCTATATTTTTATTCCCTTGAAAGAATGGTTTGTAAATATATCAACAAAATAGCATGATATATTATAGATATAGGAATTCTTTCTAACCATGAAACATGTTAGACATTGTTTATATATATAACTTCAAAATAGCATGATATACATTATAAAAATATGAATTATTTCTAAGCATTAGCAATACATGAATTAGTTTATAGAAATAAATTTATTTGTAATGATATTTTTTGTGGGGTACATGTAGAGTGGAAAACTATAGATCGGAAACATTTGCAAATTGTTTGTCTAGAGAATTTGATAAAGAAGTTGAATTTTTCATTATGTTTGTAGTAGAATATTCTCTAGACATTAGTAGACTAGTTTGTCCATGTATGAACCATACTTATAATCAGTATGTCAATGCTAATGATTTGAGAGATCATTTTCTTTTCTACAAATTTGATATAAGTTACACTTTTTACTTATGGCATGGTAAGATAGAGTATAAATATGATAATAGGGAAAGTAGGAGGGGTAGTAGTAGATCATTTGATAGCAATAAGGGTGATTTGTTAGAGGATATAACATATAAGGTTGAGGAAAGTGTTTGATATTTGCCAAAATATTTCAACCTATTATTGAGTAACTAAAAAAAACCTTTATATGTTGATTGTAAGAAATTTACTATATTATCCACTACTTTAAGGCTTTACAACTTGAAGGCATGTAACAGATGGAGTAATAAGAGTTTTACAAAATTATTATCACTTGTGAAAGAAATACTTCCTAATGATAACATTCTACCTAACCGTACCTATGAAGTGAAGAAGATCCTTTCATCTATAGGTTTGAGTTATAAGAAGGTACATGCATGCCCTAATGATTGCATATTATTTTCCAATTAATATATATGTTTAGATTATAATCCTAATGAACAATGCAAAGCACCATGATACGAGAAGAATAAGGTACCATCGAAGGTGTTATAGTATTTTCCTATAATGCCAAGATTCAAGTGAATATTTAATGATGTCTAAGATGGGAAGAACTTGAGATGGCACACTGATGAGAAGATAGATGATGGACTTCTAAGACATCTATTTGACTCTCCACAATGGATGATAATTGATGGCGTGTTTCTTGAATTTAGCAAACAACCAAGAAACTTGCATCCCGCACTCTTTGCGGATGATATTAATCCACATAATCGGGGGAACATATAGTATTTAGCTATTTATTTTGGTTATATACAATCTACCATTGTGTATTTAATGAAACATAAGTATATGATGTTGTCTTTATTTATTTTGGGGCCAAACTAACTAGGGAATGATATTGATGTTTATTTGGAGCCTTTGATCGATGATTTGAAGTTACTATGGGAAAAAAGTGTTAAAGTATTTGATGCTTATGGTGCAAAAATTTTCACTTTGAGAGCAATGTTATTCTATACTCAAAGTGATTTTTTGTCATATGGTAGGATAATACTTCATTTGTTCAGTTAATGCATGGCCAGAAGATTATTTTTCTCAAGCATCGTAGATTTTTACTAAGGGATCATCATTATCATAAGCAAAGGTATACTTTTAATGGGAAGCCAGAAGAGAGCATTCACCAATCCAATTGACATGTAGATAAGTGTATATGAATATGAAACGTATGAAGGTGCAGTTTAGGAAGAAGAATAAAGATAACCCTCCATCAGTTGGGATGAAGATGATGTCTATATTCTTCAACCTTCCATATTGGGAATTACTATACATGAGGCATGCCATTGATTTGATGCACATTTAAGAATCATATTTGTGATAGCATTATTGGTACATTACTTAATGCTCCACGAAAGACTAAAGATGGCATAAATTATTTATTGGATGTGGAGGAAATGGGCATCAGGCATCAACTAGCACCACAAGACAATAGAAGAAGAAATTATTTACCACTAGCATGCCATACTCTCTCTAGAAAGAAGAAAACTACATTTTATAAATTTTTTAATAGTGTTAAGGTTTTGGAAGGATATTCGTGAAATGTTAGAAGGCTAGTGTCGATGAAAGAGTTGAAACTAATTAACATGAAGTCTCATGATAGTCATATTTAGATGCAACATTTGATGCCAATAGCTGTACGTGGATTTTTTCCAAAGTGAGTTCGAAATGTTATCACTGGCCTTTGTTGGTTTTTCAATGCAATATGCTGCAAAGTCATACACCCTAATAGTTTGGATTTCTTGCAAAGAAGGATTATGATCACTTTGTGCTAGCTTGAAATGTATTTTGTGCCCTCATTCTTTGACATTATAGTTCATCTAACCGTTGACTTGGTTTATGAGGTAAAAATGTGAGGACCTATTCATGGGCACTATATGTACTCTTTTGAATGATTTTTGATATTAATAAAAGGTTACGTGAGGAGTCGATATTGGCTAGAAGGATGCATTATTGAGAGTTACCTAGTAAAAAAGGTAATTAAATTTTCATAAATTACTTGTCCAATGTTGAATCTATTGGTATTCCTATGTCTCAACGGTATTAGGGGAACAATTTTGGGTAAGTAGACTCAAACATGCTCCATAAAGTACATCTCTATGTATTACATAATAGTGATAATATTTAGCCATATAATGAAGAACACATGCATTATTTGATGATTGAAAATCCATTAAAGAATGAGAAATGGGTAATTTATAAACATAATATTTCCTTCATACATTGGCTAAGAGATCACATCTTTCTGCTCATCGGAAATTCCTCAAAATCTATTTCTGCAACCTTACATTGGTTGTCCTAAACACCCAGATACTATGTCTTCTCATATGTCAGCTACTCTATCAATGGATATAATTTTTACAGGAAAAAACAATATGAGAGGAGTATAATATAGAATAATGGAGTTACTATAGTGGATGAGGTAATGCATATTACTAATGCGGAGGACAAGAATCAAACATATGCAAATATAATTTATTATGGTGTGATCAAATGGTTTTGGAAAAGGGATTACATTGTATTTAAAGTACCTATTTTCTTGTGCATATGGGTTGATAATATTTATGGGGTTAGATATGAGTATGGTTCACATTAGTAGATCTCAACAGGGTAGGACATAAACAAGACTCATTCATCTTGGCATCACAAGCAACACAAGTTTTCTTTGTCACCGATCCTACTAATAAAATATGGTATGTGGTTTTAACCACAAAAGAAAAAAAAGAGAACTATTAATGAATGTGATGATGAAAATGATTTAAATAGGGATAAATAGTGTTCTAAAATAGTGTAAGTAACTCAAGCATTAAACGATGATAAGAATGACATTGCTGAAGAGGAAATATATGTAAGGGATGATCATCATGAAACAATATATGTATCAGATCATGAAACTAATCCAAAAATAGGAAAGAAAAAAAAAGGAAAAGAAGGTAATGAGGGTAATAATATTGTAACGTGTTTGAGAGTGTACTTGTTATTCCTCCATCATAGTATTGTGTTTTTCATATCATTACTATATCATATTATTGTTCTTTTCACATCATCACTACAGATTAAATGTTTGCTTGACACTTTATTTTTTATATTCACAACATATATTATACATGTTTATATATTCAAATTCTATAGATATACGACAAAGCACATTATTGATAAAGACTCTAGCAATGAAGAAGAAAAGAGAGGACCTACTATGATGATTCATCACAGACATAAGAAATAGAGGAGACCAAGTACTATTTAGTTAGAATACATATATTCATCCCATTTACGAGTATGCTAACATGTTTCTCATGTAAATTTCGCTCATCACTTGTAATTTTGTTCCTATCTCCTACAACCATTGGAAGCAGGTTCTAAAAGGTCACAAGGAGCATATTTATCAAGAAGTGTTGGTAAATGTTATGTTTTATTATTATATTTTTTGATGTTACATGTTATTGATTTCCATACAATGACATTGATATAGATATTTATATTTACATCCATCAAATCTTAAAGGTATAAGTCATCCGATTCATATTCATATGATCTGCTTCACATATCTAATGTAAATAGCATTAGAGACGGTTGTGAAGTGGATACACATTTTTCTTCTCTTCCTGAAATAATCATATGAAACTATGAATATATATGTGTGTGTGTGTGTGTGTGTGTATGTATGTATGTATATAAAGTATCAAGTGTCCACTCAATAATTAACAATACTGATATACTTTTCTTGTAAGGTTTGCAATAATGTGACTTGGTAGATAATGGCCCAGCAATTCTTTTAGCAAAAGGAAAGGTAAGCATCACCCAAGTTACTGAAATGCTGACTATCCATAGGTCTATCTTGGCACCAAATTATAGTCTTGTATTTATTAACAATTCAATAATTGAAGATGCACCCTTACTTTGCTATAAAGAAGGCAATTAGAAAGCTATGGTGATGGAAGCTTATGGAAGTTTTGTACCTTGGCCTACAAACATGATTCATCTTACAACTGAAAAGGTAATGACATCCTCCATCCATGTTAAACCAAACATATTACACACATTATTTATAACTTATTAATACATGTGTGTGTGTGTGTGCGCGTGTGTGTGTGAAAATTGCATTTTGTTTATTACTATGAATTAAGGGATTAGAAAATAAGAAGGCTCTTAATCCAAAGGGAAAGCAAATTACTAGTGGAAGGAGAAAAACAAAAGAGGGCACCAAGAAAGGAAAGAGAGCCAAATAAAAAAAAATCGGTAGCCCCACAAAAGATCCCATCTTTAAAGTGAACCAACTAATACAAGAACACTGCCAACTGCCACCTGGTTTGGCAATGTTGTATATCTATGCCAATAACTAACTTGATAGCAATCTAATTATAATTTGATGTCCTATTAAGTATGTTGGGAGGTACAATACGATGTAAATGGTATCGGAGGAAGTTATTAGCAAAATTTATAAGTATGAATGGATGTCAACAACGAGCATGGACGTATATGTTAAGTAACTATTATTTCATATCATATATTTTAATACTTTTTATTGATTTGAATAATTTTATGACCTTGTATATTTATATATAGTAATATATGAGGCATTATTATCATCCATAGGTTGGTAGCTAGCCAACTTGGGGCAGAGGGGATGTTGTCCTCTATTGTGATTTTGTTTCCATACTACATATATAATCATATAATAGTAAGTAAGGGGAGACACATAAACTATGTAGCAGATCACATCTTGAGCGAGGGGTACATCAATAAGCTTTACCTTAACCCTCACCTCACAAATTAATATTTGGTTTTTGTACATCATTCATCCCAATCAAAACAAAGTATATGTGTTTGATTCCTTCTGAAATTATCTAGTTCCATTTGCTGTCATTTGTTCTAGAGGAAAACATTTAATTGACATATTAATATACTTTTTACTCACATTAATTTATTAATGTATATATCATCTTCTATAATTTTTATGTACATAAAGTTACAATATTGTGTATCACATTTATTTATTATATAGGGAACTACAAATGGCGTATATGGGGAGGGGCAAAAATGGTGTTTCAAACCCAAAGAATCTTAAGTATGAGTCTGTAATGGTAAGAAAAAATATCAATATTTTGTATTTAATTTATAATATAACAACAAGCTAACTAAATTTATTTTACAGTATTTACAATAGCAAAACGATAATAATTATGGATATTATGTTTGTAGAACAAAGGATCTCATACTCAAGAATAAATCTATGAACATATATCCAATCCATGTCTGTTTTTTTTTCCATATTTTTTCATTATATAGTTGATCTATGACATATTTATTATTAACTAAATGATTGAATCATATCAATTTATAGTTTTTCAATAATGAGTATGCACAAGGCCAGAAATATGTTGATCATAACGTTGATGAAATTAGAGATGAATGGGCCAAGTTTGTGCTCTTACATACTTAGTATTAGAGATTTTTGTGCATGCATTTTAGATTTGCATTGATTATATCTTATGTTATTCTATATATATATATGTAAGATTGAGATACACCAACATATATATGAATGATATTGTATATTATAGTATAAATACCATCTTTGAGTTTGGAGTTGTAAATCCAAGAACTTTGAGTTTGGAGTGTGTAAAGCAACCAACTTTTGGTATGCCTTTCCAAAGTTACTGGTAGTGTTTTACTAATTACAAATTGGTAAATAGTTGAGCACACATCTATGTATGTAGGCGAGAACAAACTGTATGATATATATATATATATATATATATATATATATATATATATATAATATTTTAATAATGGTTTTAGTGAAATCCATTATTAAAACAACATTAAAAAATGGTTATAATGAATAATCGTTGCTAAAGACTAATTTAAAATAACTATTATAGCGAATAACCATTAACAAAACATCTTATTTTAATAACAATTTTAACTAATAATCATTATTAAAACAAGCATATTTTGACTAAATTTGGGGATAATTTTGATTTTTTATGATAGTTTTAAAAATATAATTAAAGTTTTAATAATACAAAATTCAATAATGGTTAGTAATAGTTATTAAATCTATTTAAAAATTTTTATCAAAAATATTTTCTAACGTGGTGCCTACTAGGCAACTAAATTTTTTGAACATATTTTAGACGTTATATAGGTCAAGAAAAATGTTTTTTCCAATTTGCTTCAGAAAATACCCAGTGACAAAGAAAAATCAAATGACACTTACATTGTAGGACATGACTTAGAGAACATGAGCATCATAAATAAGTTACAGCTGTATTATGAGGGAAAAAAGTTGATGAAACCTAAGGCATAGTTTACTATTAATTATGAAAAATGGAGAAAGTTCTTAATGTTTTTTAAGAAATAATGTGTTTACCATGGTTATTTTGGAGAAAGTTCATAAATAAGTAAGGACTTAAGACAATGTTTAACCTAGCACAAAGAAATGAGGATGTGATGGTAAGTTGCCAACTCTCAACTTTTCAATGATGGACTCATCCTAATTATAAGAGTATTAGGACAAACTTACATGTTGAGCAGCTAAATGAACTTCATTGTTACATTCTCAAAATTGTCCTAAGATGCAAGATTATTTATTATAAGCATCAATTTACCATAGTTGAATTTCATTAATTATATTATATATGATGGTAATATTGAATTTAATAATTGTTATAGTGAACATATGACCACAATTTACCAGCGTGATGATAATTTGGCTGATATTACAAGAAAAATAGTTTTCATTCTGGTTTTAATCAAAGGTAAAATATTGTGGCTTCATGTACATTTATGTCATATAATATTATTTATAACATGTTTACAATATCACTTTATTTATAAATGTATAAGTTAAGGGAATGTGGATTAGTTGAATGTAATAACGAATTATTTTTGTTATCTCATCAAATATTTAGTGTTGTCTTAACTTATGATGGCTGTGTGGTTGATGGAGTTAAATATTTATCACATTGTAAAAAAATATAAATTAAAAAAATGCAAAATAGCAATGTATGCATTATTGGAATGGATGATACTATTTTCTATAGATGATTAATAGAGGTCATTGAAGTATATTGCTTTAATGATTGTTTTGATCTATTATTCAAGTATAATTAGTTTAACAATAATATGAGAATAAAAAACAAGACAGTAACATTAAAATTATGGATACGTGGTTTAAGTGGTATAAACACGATCAATATATATTGGGATCTCAATCAAAACAATTATGATATATTGATTATCCTCTTAATGGATATAATTAAAAAGTGGTTTGGGAAGTGAAACATTGTCACATTTGGGATATGAATGATGATGATGATGATGATGATTACTTTGATGTGCTAGATGCGGTTGATAGGATATGAATGATGATGATGATGATGATTACTTTGATGTGCTAGATGCGGTTGATGGAGTTAACTCTGCTATTATAGCACTCAACATTAAAATTAAAGATATAGATGTCAATTAGACCACAAATGGCACTAACAATGATGAGATACAAGAAGATGGCATGGAATACAAGGGATTAGATTATTTAGATTACGATATAAATGACAATGAGGAAGAGGAATGTAGTGATAATTCTAATTTTTGTTTTAATTATTGTATATTTGGTGTAATTTTCATATTAACTATTATCATTAAACTAAACATATATCATATATTTTTACAATATGTGATATACTAACTTGATATAACTGATTTGTTTTATTACCAATTTAAATTTTTTCCCTACAAGATATAATTATGGTCTATGTGGATACTAGATATCATGGTAGAGAAAGAGTGGGTGATCTCCATCTTGAACTTCATAGATTACTTTCTTCATGAGAGTCTAGTGAGACATTATATATATAAAAAAAACTTTTTTATCATTTGAATATAAAAATCTGGATAATTATTTAATGGTACTAATATTGATTTTGAAATTTATTTGTATTGCACCACAAAGATGAAAAAGGAAGGGGAGACATAGAAGGAAGGATCTAGATCTATATTATCTATGTCTAGCTAATGAAAAAAATTCATTACACATAGAATTTACTAATAAAGATAGCATGTATAATCATGTAGGGTTGTATGTGCTAACAATTTCTCACTATGTTGGAAATACCATAGAGTTCATTCCTCTATTGCATAAATCATGGGCTCATATTTTTTAAATTTTAGTTTATAAGATTCTTATATGAATTGAGGTTTTTATATATTATTGTTTTAAATATATGAATTATTTTATTTTTTATATTACTAATATGGTACACGTTAATCTTGTAACAATATTTTGATATAGATTATTAGAGGCATAGTCACGTGTAGGATCATATTATACTTAGTCTTGGTTTTAGTTCACTTTCTTTCCTTAAGTAAGGAAAATTAAAGGTTGAGAAAAGTTAGAGATTTTAGCTTTTTTTTTAACACCCTATTTTGAATCAAAAGGTGGTGCTTTGTGTTTTTCTTATTATTCATATGATTTTCTTAGTATTTAATGAATTTTTGGAAAAGGATTTTGATGTTTTTTACTTTGATTCTCTTAAGACTCAAAGTTCTCCTTGATAGGCCATCCCATAGGAGTTTTATGCTAAAAGAATTGATTCAAGGTATGGCATTCTTATCTTTGACATAATTAGGTTATGCAGTAAGTTGGGGCTCTATGTGCTAGTGCCTATATGAGGTTTAATTGTGTTCCATGTTATGAGCATGTAGTTTAATTCTCTTCAAGTAAGTGTTGTTAAGATTCTTTGATTTTAACTATAAAATGGGTGATTGAGCATGTTTTGTTTAAGTATATTCATTACCATGTATCCATGTTATTTTATGTGTATAACACATATTTTTATGTGTGTTTTAACATAGAAGCATGCTAGGATAAATATGGTAAAGTGTGGTGAAATTTGGTGTGTGTTTCATAAGCTTGGGTTGTATTTTACCTAGACAATTCAATTGGTTACTTGAACCCATTGACTTGTTTTGCGAATGATTAAATGGTCTAGAGTTTTAGTTTAGTTGGTCTTGATATTAGTTGATTGGTTTAGTAAGTCATTCAACCAATTTCGATGAACAGTCAATCAATTGGTCAAATCCATTGACTGGTGTCCCGACAGACTAAAGTAGTTTGATCTCTATTTAGACTCATCAACCAATCAAACCACATTGATTGACTAGTTACTATGACCAATCAATTAGGTGGCCAAATCCATCAACTAATTTTTCTACAAGCCAAAATAGGTTGGTCTCTACTTAGATCAGTCGACCGATTGGGCTAAACTAATCAACTGGTTCTTATAAATAGTTGACTGGTGAGGCCAACTAGTCAACTAGTGCTCTGATTTTGGTTTGGTCTAGGTTTAGTAGGACCAAACTAGCCGAATGGTTTAAGGACCGATCGATTGGTCTAGCTATAAGCTGCTTGGTTTGTTTTGATTTTTCATGGTTGTCTTATACCTTTTGGGTTGATCCTTCCATGTATTTATAGCATTTTAATTATGATTTCAAAAATAATAGACCTAAGTTAATATGAACCACTATGATGGTATGTGAGACTCAATTGTTGGATAAGTTTGGTGTTATCTCTAAACACCCAAATAGTGGCTTTTATACCTTGTGGATGAGTTTAGTGTCATCTGTAAAAACCTAATTACTATTTTAATGCCTTGTGATGTATTTTGTGTTATCATTTGGAAACACCTAATTTAGTTGTGTAGAATTTATTGTGATTTTTGACATCACTTATACATAAATTAATGATTTAAGATTACATTTCATCATTTTTCTTCTACTCTTAGGGTAGTTGTCAGAAGTTACTGGGTAGGTTATCCTTGGTTATATATTCTTTCACTCCATATCTATTTCCTTCTCTATCGGGTTGCGATTGATAAGGAAGTACAGACATATCTTTAATGTATAAGATTATACTACAGCAGGCCGATGTAGCGTTAGTGTCCAATATGAGTGGGTGAGTTATCCCAGTACAAACCCCCTAGCACATGTATTTTTGTATTTCTATACTTCCATGATTTGTGGGCCATTAGTGGGTCATTACTTGGGGTTCGAGGTTTACAATTGTGCCTACGAGTTTGGCCTAATCAGTTATTAGTATTTTTCCCACTGTGTTAGGGTATGTTTGTATTTCTAGTTATCTAAACTGTTGGCTTAGATTTCTATATTTGATTTTGTAAAACTATCAAGTTCATTCTATCAATGATGATCCTAATCTTTGATTTCTTATATTGTCATGTCATTCTTATAACCATGCATTCCTTTGTTCCTTGTTTCATTTATCCTTACATTACGCATGGGTTAGGTAATGATCACACCTCTCTTATGTTTGATGTGTTGGTAACATTCCCTAGTTTTGTTTTCCAAATGCTCCCACATTATTTTAAAAATATTTTTTTTTTCAATTTGGGGGTGTTACAGCTGCTTTCCCTTTTTCTATGATGGCAAATATTTATGACATTATCCGATCCTAATATATGTAAATTGATCAGTTGTAGATGATCGTAACATAGACACAAGGATCCGCATCTTCCCCTCAATCATCAACCTACATTTAACCTCCCTTTAGTCAACCACACTACCTAGTTTAGCCTTTGTATGGTTATCCCCATCATGTGATTCATTATATCCAAAAAATCTCCCACTAAGAAGATGAAGATGATGATTTATTACAAACAATTTTCATTTTTGACATTTTTATTTGAATTTTATTCAAAAAATTTCATACATTATAAATATTTATATGTTTTTATTACAAATATTTGTATTATTGTTATTTTTCTGCTAATTATTTATAAATCTTTTAATGCTGTTATTTTATATCATATTGTATATTTATGGAATTAAATAAATTCATTGGAAATTATGTTAGAGCCATAAAATTTTAAATGACACCACTAAAATGTGTATTATAGACAACATGTTGTGGCCATTTACTAAATTTTTTCAACCAAGTTTTAAATATTTCTAGCAAAGTCACAAAATTTCATTGATAATTAGGGTATCATAGACAACATGTCACGACAAAAGTCATATATATTTAAAATTTTTAGTCAAGATTCAAAAAATTTTGATAAGTTTCTTTAAATTTCATCACTTATAATGGTATCAGCGATGACATTGTCATCCTAAAAAAAGTTAAAATTTGAAAATAATCAACGAAATTTTGGATTTCATTATTCACTAATAATGTAATAAGAGACAACATTATCGTCACTAAAAGCCAAATCCAAGACCACCATTTTATCATTCCAATTTCCTCTCCTACCTACAAAATATTAAGGATGACGTAGTTGTTGCTAAATAGTAATGGCGAAGATTAGAGAGTTATCAATGACAACAAAGGTCATCAACTCTTTTTCTAGTGTGTTTCATAAGATATCTCTTGATTATACTAAATGATGAAAAAGTATGATATGTTAAATTTTATCTTAATTAATATAATTTAGTTAAATGTGTGAAACAAATAAATGCTTACATATTTATAATTATTTTACGCTCATTGCTAGGCTTTTGTCATATTAAGTTGGACAAAAATGCTATTCTAGTACATGGCAACATGGTCACCAAAATCCAATGACCCTTAAAGAAAATTAACCAAAAAATAATTGAATATATCTTCTTCCTTTATGTATACATGATTTAGCTCTTGTAGACATAAAAATCTCTATCGAACCAACACCTCATTCTCTCGAGCTAAGTATTTGTCATTCAAAAACACATATAAACTTATTTGATATTTAGAGGCATTAACATTCAGGAAAATAATTATTTGTTCCATATTAAAAAATATGTGAAATAAATTTAAGGTAAGTATTCAAATTTGAAAATTGAATAAGCATACCTCGTATATGTTGCTAAAATTTGAGCTTGCAATATATCTTTTCTCAACAAATTAAAGATAGGATGCCCTCTTCTCTAATAAAAAAACCTACGTCAATACCTTTGAGCATTATTTTTATACGAAGAGGGACCTTAATGCTAGCCATCCATCTTCATAGCTCAATCAAAATACAACCTCATCTAGGGAGCAAGCAATTAAATCGTGTTCGTGATCACGGTAGTAGTGTCATGGTATCAGAGAGTCACAAATGATAAATTATGTGTCATGATCATCACAACATGAATTTTTATTTTTATTTCACATCATGCTTGAATTATTGTTTTTTATTTAAATATAATTATTATATAAACTAGTGGTCTATATTATAAGCATTTAAATGACTTATTAAATGTTAAATTATTCTAATAACACTAAATTTGCTTTAGAATGAAAACAAGATGTGTTATTTAGTGGAAGATATGAAATTAATGAATAATAAAACTTTATGCTTGTTATTTTTGTGACTAGGCAGAGATTTTCCATCATATTTTCTTTCATATCCTATCATGATCTAGGTTTGGAAGGTAGAAAAGAAGTTTATGGGGGTTTTACGAATAAATTCTAGCTTGAACCGTGAGATTGCATTAGTATTTAGGACAAACAGAGATTTACTAGTGAAGATTCAAGTTTTTAGAGCTTTATTAGTTGTAGGTTTATATGATGTTCGGAGAGAATGGAATGATTTATTGTATTCAAATATGAGCATAAACTAGCATAGATTTATTAAGTTTATTGGTACAAGTTTTTCTCCTTGATGTTCCCATCCAAACAGGGGTGTCATTGGTTACCTGTATTTCATAGATAAGTTCTATAATTCTATCATCTTAGTTGTATGGTTTAATAATTCATTATAAAAAAATTAATAGTAATTTTAATTGATTAAAAAAAATAATACTTTATTACAAATCCAATAGCAAATGAATAACAAGAAATGTTTACAAAATAAATTGTTAAATTAATGACTACCACCAAATAGAATGTCATGGAGGATCTTCATAATAGTCATCTTTTTGTCTTGATCTATAGTAAGTATTGTAGTCAGTGTGAACATCTCCTATGTTTAGTGTTCCAAATTTATAAATTCCATCTTAAAATTGTGGATATTGTGTTAAAAAAGAAGAACTCTCATCTATTCATGACAATGCGGCATGTTGAGATGAGTTTTGATTTTGGTTTAGATTATTGTAGCAGTATATTGGATATAAATTTTGTGGACATTTAATGTTATCCTAATATTTCTATAGTTATTATAGTTGGAGGAAGATTGATAATCATAATATGGATTTTGTCTTTGAGCTCTCTCTCTGACCCACTAGATATGTTTTGGTAATCTCTCAAGTTACAAAAATAACCATATTCTCCATGTATAGTTGTATGAAATGTAGATTCAAAAGGTTGATGGGAAATTTGATCAAATTGATAAAATCTCTAGCTAGAGCGAGTTGAGTGGTGGCCACTAGTGCTTCCACGATCTCTTCTACCACATCCATGAGATGGTTAATTATTAGCATCTCCAGGAAAAATAGAGTTGCTCTATCCATAAGATTGAATGTTTTCATATCCAAAAGTACCTCCTCCTCCTCCACAACCATTAACATCATCGTCATCATCATTGTCACTCACACTCAAATGAGAATTATAAGATAAGCCATCTAGTTCATCAATAGCTAGTAGGTTAAGATCAACACCATATTAGATTGGAGGATATTCTCCTAATTATGGTGCTTGAAACATACTACCTTCTTCATATTTATTACTATCATTATCATCGTCATCGTTGTCCAAGCCATTCCATGAAGATGTTTGATTATTTTCATGTCTAACATCAAGTAAGAGATCCTCTAGTTCTTCTAGCTAAGGATCCAAATGATCATATTCATAAAATATATAATAAAAATTAATTGGATAATATGATTTTTCCAACTCATCTTGGCTCTTTCTTTGAAACCTCTTACTTTTAGCCTCATGTTATAATAGACGTATATAAGATTGTTCAATTTCCTATATTTCAACATATTTCTAGATTTGGTGTGCATCAAACTGAAAGTACTCTAGTTTCTTTCACATTTTGATGCAGAGGTAGTAGAGCTTAAGACTTTATGGTAATCTTCTTGAGATGTGAAGCAAAAAATCCATATAAATTCCACCATTCAGCTGGAATAATAAATTTTTGTAATTAGTATAAACTACAAAGTTATAAATTACATGATAATCAATAACCAATCATAAAATAATAAAATAACTAAGTATATACCAAAAATGGTGAATTTAATAGCTCTTTATGTGACAATATCAAGAAAATCTTCTTATTTTAAACTATATATCTCCAACTTTACATCAAAGTTATATAAAAAAAAAGTTATTACCCTTATATTGTACAAGGAAATGTATTCCATGTTTACCTCACTAAGAGTACAAATTTTATTATCAATGTTTGGCTTGAGCCTTTGTATAACTTTCTTCACCCCTCTCATCACTTCTTCATCGTCTCTAATATCATAATCATATCTTTCATATGCGAATTTAGGGTTGAAGAAATATCCTTTTAAAATTCACATGTAATTGAAATGATAATTTTATAATATATATTTGCATTAACATTAATAAATAAGATAGAAATAAAATTTACGTGCTACATGCAAGTCAAGGTGAAGTTGGAAGTCTCATCTATGGTAAATGATCTGCAAATAACTTCCCAATATCAACAATTCTTTTAGATTGCCAACTTTTCTCTCTCCATCACTTCATGAAGAAATCCATTTTTGGTTTCTGATATCCATCCATTAGTCTTAGAACCTTCACGATAGGCTCTTGCACCTTAACAACATCATTGGCCTTAGTAAAAACTTTCTTCCTTCATCTATGAGTTGGAGAATAATATCTCAAACTTAGATCGCATGATCATCATTCATTTGACCATATTTGATATGTTTTCACTGTTCTAACTCCCATTATTTCTAAGGTTACTGTTATATTGATAATACTTTCTAGAGGGATGAAATTGGTGGCAACTCTTGTTATGCCAGATCAAAGAAGTTGTCGATCATTTATAAATTGGAACATGATAGCCACCACCTTATCATATTTGTATATGAATTAGGTGATGTTTTGAGCCATTTAAAGTAATTTATGAATATTGTTTTTCTTTAAAATATCAGCCAATATGAGATCTAAACAATGGATAGCACGACCTGTCTCATAAAGATGCAAAAACTCTTGCATGAATTTCTTGCCTTCATCCTTGATTGCAGCTTCATTATCTATTACTACTTGTACAACAATCTCAAGACCAACTTCATCAACAAACTTTATCGTTAAACTAAACTAATAGTCTACATTCTTTGATGGAACATTAGTGAAATCAATAGAATTGTGGAAAATTATCCTAGTTTTTGAATAAATCAAAAAGTTAATAACGTGTATTTTAGTTGGTCCATTCCATCCATCATACATGATAGTTACTCCGTATTAATTCCATTGTAGTAACAAATAGTTGGTTAATTTTTTTAGTGACTCATATTCTTATTTAAGATATATCTTTGCAAGCTCATAAGCATTGGATGGTGGTACATGTTCTCTACCTTTAAGAATAGATGTCACGAAGGGCTTTATAAATGGGGTTCTATTACACTAAATTGCACCTTATTATGCATAATCTATTATCTCCATACCTTTCTCAACTTTCCTCTAAGCATTTTAAATGCCTTTGTATCAAGATTGATTTTGGTTTATTTCATATTATAATGTTCTCGTCCTAGAGAAGTATCTATAGTTGCTAACTTTACTACAGGAGTTGATGAGGGTACATATCTCTATGAGCCATGAATTCCTCTTACATTTAAGATAGATGACCAACCCATTCATCGAAGAGGCTATTGACAACTACTTCCACCTTCATGATAATGTTCATGATGATCCATCATATACATATTTTTTTCATACTCAAAATTAGCTTCTAACCTACTATACCTTAAAATCTCTTGAACATGTTCATCTTCTTCATCTTCGTCTTCATTTTTACCACCAAGTGTCATTCTTGTAATTTATTCTTCAATGATAAGATCTATTCTTCTTTTGTCCATCTTATTCTTTTTCATTTGTCAAAAAAAAAATTCCATATTTCTTATTATGTCAGTACACACATTATCACATTTTGCAACATTACCCTTAACATAACCTAAATACTATTTTAGTCGTGTTATTCCTCCATTAATACTTTTCCCACAAAAAGTATGCTTAATTTTTGTCTGACTTCTATCCATAGGCTCTCCAAAATTCCGTGCAACATTACTACGCGAATTATCATGACCACTAATAGCATCACTACTTGTTTGATGAAACATGTTTAATTAAACTAAAAATAAAATACATATATGACAAGTGTAATTAGTATTAATGTAATTATTGATAAAGAACAATTATTATCTAAAAACAAAGTAATTATTATCTTATATTTATATATATTTATAATAAATTAAAACTATAACAATTATTATCCATTAGTCTTAGTTATGTCCTAAATAAATTAATATTAACATTATTCGACTAATGGTATTAAGTTATGAATAATAAATTATTATTATTATGTTATATAGATATAAATTTAAAATATATTAAAAGTATAACAATTATAATCCTTTAGTCTTATTCATGTACTAAATAAATTAAAATTAATATTACTTGATTAATTGTATTAAATTATTGATAAAAAATTTTATTATTATTCTATATTTATATAGATTGATAATAAATTAAAACTATAACATTTGCTATCCATTAGTCCTAGACTCCTAGTCATATAGTGATGTACTTAATAAAATAATATTAAAATTCTTTAACAAATGGTATTAAATTATTGATAATAAATTATTGTTATGTTATATTTATATAAATTTATAATAAATTTGAACCATAACAATTATTATCCATTAGTGATAGTCATGTATTAAATAAATTATAATTAACATTACATGAGTAATGGTATTAAATTATGGATAATAAAGTATTATTATGTTATATTTATACTGATTCATAATTAATTAAAACTATAATAATTGATATCCAATAGTCTAGATTATGTACTAAATAATTCAATATTAATATTTTCAGTTTAACACTACTTGATTGATGGTATTAAATTTATAATAAAAAATATTATTATTATATTATATTTTTATAGTTTTATAAATATAATAAAT
Source organism: Tamarix austromongolica (assembly GCA_039764185.1). Taxonomy (NCBI): domain Eukaryota; kingdom Viridiplantae; phylum Streptophyta; class Magnoliopsida; order Caryophyllales; family Tamaricaceae; genus Tamarix; species Tamarix austromongolica. The sequence continues at coordinate 67,640,226 of CM077811.1, forward strand.
TAAATCTATAACTACTGTTATCCATGTAACACTCCCAAAAATCATAATTGAAAATTGTGTTTAATTAAAACATACACAAGCACGGAGGATGTTACCGCTGTGATCAGCACAACCCTAACCCCTGGCCAGTCTCACACCGACCATAAGGCTAAGAATAATTTAACAAAACATTAAACATAGTTAAGAAGGAGAACAATAGGAATTTGAAATACTCATAAAGAGAGAATATGAGTGAGTGATTAGAAGTTAATACGATCGAAAAACGGTTATATAGTTAAAGCTCCCAAGGGAATAGAAAAATACAACACAATAAAATCAAAGCAGAAATAAGAAGAGTCTAGAATAAATTGCTCTTAGGCCCTATGGCAAGTCCCAAAAGGTCAACACTCAGTCCCGCCCGACACCTCAAATATGTCATAGGCATCAAATACGGCGTCTCCTACCTACACAAACTCAAAAGATACCTTTGCTCGTTGGAATGAGAAACACCCATGGAATGGGTGATCAATATGCTACGTCTAAAGTAAGGTAACCATGAAGCTAAGGCCATACACAAAATATAAATAACACAAGCAGGTAACTATGTAGATAAGTCATACATTAAAGATAGACAGTATAAGTTATGATTCAGTCAAATTAAACTTAATCATTAGAAATATTCCCATTTCACACCATTCTTATTCTAAACCCATGCGAGTACAGAAACCCCACTATTATATCTCGTGGACCAGAAAACATCCAGAGCAGAACACACTTGGCCATTATTATTTGTTGGTGGAATAGCTTGTAATACCCCATTTTAATAAACTCTTAATTTAAATATCCAAGACTTAAAATTGGATTAGCAGGCGTAATAAATCATAGGATTCATTTTAGGATGAATGTCTCATTATTATGAGTAAGTCTATAGTTATTAAAATATGATAATAACTCAGACTAGTGTATATATAAAGTAGAGGAAAATAAAAATTAATGATGGTAATAACAACAATAAAAAGAAAAAAGTAGATAGTAATCAAAATAAAAAGGATGGTAATAATAATAGCCTTATGATAAGTAACACTCTTAAATATAATGCCGATAACAATAATTGTGAGAATAATAATGTTAGAAATAATTATTATAATAAAGAGTGGTAGTGATAACACTAATAATAATAATATTGATCATGATAAATGGTGAAAATAAAACATTGAATAGGTAGGATTTTTCCTTAGTATCTATACTCTTAAAAGCCTAATACTATGGGGTATTTTTGCTAACTAAATTATAACCCAGTCCCCATCATTTTCTCCCTCTAATCTCAGCCTAGTCTTTCCTCCCAACCTGTCAAGCATGCTTCCCCCATGTAACTAGTTTCCACCTTTATTCCATGCATGTGCACCACCTCTCCACCCTACACTTCTACTTAACCTAGCCACTAACCATGTAGCCTTTTTTCTTCCCCAAAAACATCCCATCACCCTCCCTCACGCCATCCCAGCCCCTGCAACTATAGTAACCACAACCCAGGTGACCTCCCTAACTAACCAAGCAACATGAAATAGCCCTCAACCAGTTGACAGCCCCCATCCCCTTCTCCTCCCAGCCTGTGCTCCTACTCAATCTTCCTTACTAGCTACCCATCTATTTCCTTCCTTCCCCATGCAATAACCTACCTCCTATAGGCCTCTTCCCTTCTCCCATACATTCGACACCCATCTTCCACTCAACCCACCTACAATATCCAACCCAACCAACCTTTGCAGCAGCCCCATCTTCCCCTAGTTTTTCCTTCCCTTCTTTAGCCCCAACATACAGCAAAAAAATCCCTCCTTCCCTCTCCCTTTCGGTCCTCTCTTTTTCTCCCTACAAATCCTCTCCTTCTCTGCCTACTTCTAACACTAGATACTCTTGTTTGTAGCCCCCAAACTACTCCCATTAACCACCGAATCCCTGCCTAAAAATCACCCTACTTGTAGCCTTGCCAAGATTCCCTCTCCCCTCGTGATTTGCCTCTCCAAGCAGCAACTAATTCCAGCGTCAGAATTCTACCCTCCGGTGTGTGTAGTACGTAGTAGTTCCATTCACTCGTAGCCTTGGTTAATTCCCTAATGCATGCATAGTTATGGATGGTGTTATTTATTTTTAAGTAATATCGAATTTGCTTAAGGTATCCTTGGAAGAATCCATAGATGGTAGAATCTTGTGTGAAAATGATAGGTTAGTTTTCTAGGATAAAATCATGCTAGGTTAAGGATATCAAATAACTTGTATTTTGTTGAGAAATGGAAGCGTGTTGTAGTTCATTTCTATGTGAATATTATGATGTGTATACTAATATATGTTACCATGCTAATATTTATATGCCTAGGTAGTACTCTAAAAATTGAGAGTGTATGCTTATGACAACATATATGAATTTATGCTAAAGGAGAAATGTCCATGTTTAGGGTTAGAGTCCAACCGAAATTTTGTCATATTTCATGGTAGACCTATAAATGAATTAAATGTGTCCCTTGGATATTTTAGATAATTTCGGATGTATAGCATGTTAACTTAGAGTATAAATGTGCTTAAATGGTGATTATTATATGTTGCATGTTCTAGGGGTAAAAATTTAAATTTTATATACCATGATTCGTGTTTGAAAGTTATTTGTTTAAATTGCATGAATTTTATGAGATACTTGAAATGCATGCTAGGAGTGTATACGTGTACAATGTATGGTGAATGCCTGAGGGTAATATGGTCTTTTGTTGTACCTAAGAAATTATTGTATGTTAAATTATCGTTAGATTTTTTATGTTAGCTTTTTTTCATGACAAATATCCTATGGAGGTAAACATGATAATAAAGTGAAGGAAAATGTGGTAGTTATAGGTTGAAGGGTATTTTGGTCATTAGGACAAAATGTGATTCAAAGTGAATAATTGGACTAGTTGAATTAAGTAGCTATGTCATGATGCCTAACCATAGGTCATGTTGGCTTGGAATTATTGCAACCCTCGTGGCCTTTTGGATTTGACATTAGATGGTTGATTGTTGTGACCCTCATGGTCCCTTGGTTGATTGATTTATGGCTAAGTTGTAATATTATGAACCTTTTTATTCTTAAATTACAAACCTAAAATTTCGTAAGACTAATCACTTAAAGATGAAGAGTTGAGTTTGGAAAGGAATCTCATACCTCGAATTTGGCCCCCGAGTGCATAGTTTAGGCCTTCAAGTTAAGGGGCTCACTTCTACACTATAGGTATTCCATACACCCTATAGGGGTACGCGTACTTAAGGACTTGAGTTCTGTGGTTTAGTATGGATGACTGATATGTCGTGTGTCTTCCTTGGAGAGCTTTGCCCTGGAATTGAGTGAATTATTTTGGTACCACCTCCTTGACGATCATTGTCTTGGATATGGGATTGTATTTCACTCAATAATTGTTATTTAAATGATATAATAGGACTAGATACCCATCATAATACTTCTGTAATAATTGGATTTGGTGTGATTTGAACTTGGTTAGATTGTTTGGATTGTCACCAATTCTTCCTATTACGCTATAATTTATGATCGTTGGTAAATTGAAATGGTTGTGATATTTATAAGCATGTTTTCAATGCCTTTGCTAGGGATTTTGATCTAACTAGTATTGTTAATTGTGATGTGGAATTGTGGCATAAAATTGTGGCTTTGCATATGATCGTATGTTTTAATGAATTCCTTATTTGTATGATAATTGTATATGTGGGTATGATACCTCTTTGGAGGTGTTGTAATTTACTCAGTATGAGGAAGCCGTACTAATACTATCACTTTTCATAGGAGTACGTCCATAGCATACAGCGGTTAAAGGATTTTGAGGAGCATCATCCAGACGACTAGTTAGGCTAAGGGAGTGATTGGACCCTGTCCCTGTTTCCCTTTCCTTGTAATATATGATGGAATGGAAGAGTGTAAGGCAAACCACTGTTTCACCTTCATGTGCCCCATTTTATTTATTTTCTAAAAAATTTTAGTTATTTAATTATCTAAATGGTCCTATCGTATGGATAATCTTTCTTTTGTAAAACCCTTGATTTATATATTGTACTCCTCTCGCATTTTGTTTGGTCTGACTTGTTTTAAGCCTTAGAACTTTACAGAAGGATGGTGAGGAGATCAAAATTATGTTAAGTGTGGCAGTAACACCCACTGTTTTATAATTTTTACTTCCGCAAAACAAAAATTTAAACGAAATTTTCAAGTCATGATTTTGGGCTGTTACAAGTTTGTATCAGAGCTTTATTTTTAAAATCCTATCTCTATTTTTGAAAGTTTCCATTTCTAAATATTTTGAAACTTGATTTAGCCTTGTGAGGATTGTGAGTCATGAGCTATTATTACCTTGATCCAAGAGACAGAATTAGACCCCATCATAAGGGATTAGAGGAAGACTCTTTTGGGAAGTAGACTAATTGATGCAATCTAAGACAACTTGTTGTGTCTTGTGGGGTTCTTAAGATGTCTCTTGGAGCTTCAGGATTACCCACTTCACACCTTATGATGCACTCTAGTGATGATATCAAAGATCACGTGATATGGCTAGCAAGAGAGCTGAATCGTATGGTGGAAGAAGGCCATTACATTGGACCTTATACATTTTGATCTAACCACTTATTGAGGACCCTTCCTCCTGTAGGGCCATGGATAATGGCATGGGAGGTGTATAGAGATCTACTTATGACAAGTGTTTCCCATCCTAGGTTTATGGAAGGCGAACTTTTCCTATTACATTATGAATGCCTGGCTAAGGAGTTGATCTCAATGGACAATGTGTGGAGAGATAGTCATGGACTGCCACCTAGTGATGCCCCAGCCTACCCTAGTGAACCTAATGAAGTAGATGGACCCCCATACAACCTTGAGAGAGAGAAAATGATTATGCATGAAGAATGGTTCCTACGGGTTATCCGCTAGAGTTGGGAGCCTAATGCCTCCATGTACTTAAGTCTTTCGAATGTTGATGGGGTACAAAGGGGTAGGTGGAGCAACTAACTTTGCACAAGTAGGGTAGTTTGTGTAGGGGAATTCAGGGATGGTGAGTGGCTTGGTTTGGTAGAGGGAAATGCAAGGAAGGGATTAGGTGGTGTTTTGAGTGGTGAAATTCCATAGCGGTAGCTAAGGCGATGTCTGAAGTGGTGCAATGAAAATGCACTAGAATTTTTGGGTAAAGTAAAGGAGGCCAAATGGGGGGTTAGTTTGGGTATTTATAAGACAAGGGAGGAGAAGAAGACAATAGGAGAAGGGGACAAAGGGGTAGGCATGGGAGGGACTCACCGGTTGGGAGTGGCAACCTAGTATGAATTTATAGTGGCAGGAGGCAGATATGGCAAGGGAGAAGAAAAGGAAAGGAAAGGGAGCACACGAGGGAGGCAGTTGGGGGATGTCTAGCTCAAAATAGGAAGGAGAAGGATAGGGGAGAGAGAGGGGAGGAGTTGGTCAGGCGATACGGTGGTAGAGGGAGGAAGGTGGTAGATCGTAGGTGCGACCTGTAGCTCGAGGATAGGGGAGAAGGGAGGAGGAGGAAGAAGAAGGGGGTCAGCCCAGCCAGTCGAGGGAAAGAAAAGAAAGAGGAAGGAGAGAATCAGGTGGGAGAGGGAGAAAGGCAAAAAAAGGAGGGAGGGATTGGCCATAAGGGGGAGAGAAGAGGGGGAGGGGAGTTGGGCCAATGGGCATGGCCCAATTCGGGGAGGAAGAGGAGAAAAAGAAAAAAGAGAAAGGAGAAAAAGAAGGAAGGAAAAAGGAAAAAGGGTGGTGGAGAAGGATGGAGGAAGTTCTGTAGGGTTTATTGGGTTTTAGGGGAGGTAGTGATTACGGCGGATGAGGTGGTGAGAGGGGCAACGATGGGGTGTAATGGGGCAAGTTGAGCAACCAACTTTGTACAATAAGGGTGGTTTGTGTAAGGGAATTCAAGGGTGGTGAGTGGCTTAGTTTGGTGGAGAGTAATGTAGGGAAGGGATTGCGTGGTGTTTCAGGTAGAGGCATTTCATGACAGTGGTTGGGGCGATGTCTTATATTGTGGCAGAAAAAATACATTGGAATTTATGGATAGTGTAAAGGAAGAAAAATGGGGGGTCGTTTTGGGTATTTATAGGCCAAAGGAGGGCGAAGAAGGCAAAAGGGGAAGAGGATAAGGGGGCAGGCATGGTAAGGACTTGCTGGCTAATGATGGCAGGCCAGTACAAGTCTGTAATGGCAGGGGGCAGATATGGCAGGGGAGAAGAAAAGGAAAGGAAGCGGAGTAGGCAAGGGAGGCAGTTAGGGGAGGTCAAGCTCGAAATGGGAAGGAGAAGAATAAGGAAGAGAGAGGGAGGAGTTGGTTGGGTAATATGGTGGTAGAGGGAGGACGATGGTAGGTCACATGTGCGATTTGTAGTGCAAGGATAGGGGAGAAGGGAGGAGGAAGAAGAAGGGGGTTAGGCCAGCCATCGGGGGAAAAGAAAAGAAAGAAAAAGGAGGAGAAAACCGAGCAGACAGAGGAAAAAGGAAAAAGAAAAAAGAAAAAAAGGAGAGTGGGCTGGGTCACGCGGGGCAGAGAAGAGGGGGAAGGGGAGTTGGGCCAACAGGCGTAGCCCTATTCGGGGAGGAAGAGGAGAAAAAGAAAAAGGAAAAAGGAGAAAAAGAAGGAAGAAAAAGGAAAAGGGTCGGGGGAAAGGAAAAGGGAAAATCGGTTTGGTAGGGTTATTAAAATTTTTGATATATTTGAAGATTTGAAGATAATAAAAATTAGAAAAATAGTAATTAAATTCCTTTTTCTTTTAATTGAGAAATCTATGGGTAAATTTTCCTCAATTCTATTTTAATTAGAAAATTACCCTAATCTTCCCTAATTAAATTCTTTATTATTTTCCTCCTTTTTTTGTCTTAATTACTCCTATTATTTTATTAAAATAATATATTTATTAATTTTACTAATAAATCCCTTTTTTATCATAATTTTCTAAATTAATATTTTGGGGTATTACAATTCATTAGTAAATCATGTACTAAATCAATTAAAATTAGAACTACTTAACTAACTATATTAAGTTATTGATAATAAATTACTATTATATTATATTTATGCAAATTTATAATAAGTCAAAATTATGACAATTGTTATCCATTAGTCTTAATTATATAACTTATATAGATACTAAATAAATTAATATTAACACTAATTAAATCTTAACTAATGTTATTTATTCAAGAAAATTATGATTATTTAATTAAAAAAAGAGACTAAGCTAAAGTTTAATTTAATCAAACAAAAGTATATGAGTAATCTATTAATTACAACTAAATAATATTAGAAAAAATAATTAAAAACTACTAAATAACTTTGTTAATTTATAGATTAGATAGTAAGATTGGGCCTTTTCTTTAAACCCAAGTCTAGACTCAAGAGAAAACTCACAGTCACTGGCCTCACACAGCCACACCTCACCCTCATGACTTCAAAATTTATTTCGTCTTTCTTCAGTCTTCGGTCTTCAACAATTCACTGCTCACAACTATACATTCATGCATGCTTCTTCCTAGACAACCCACACTCTCCCTGTCTACAGTAGCCACACCATTCGAAATAGCAATCAAATGGCGAGCCACCAATCAAACGATGAGCCACTGGCCAAACACCAACCACTAGTCAAACGGATACGATAAGGAATGATGAGCCACTAGTGATGAGGAAAGATGAATCGTTGTTTGCGGATGTGACCACACAGCGACGACGACAGAAGACCAGCGCAGAGCAAAGAAGATGGTGATCTGCTGCAAGCTCCACGTACAACTAAATCTAGGTTTTTTGTTAGGTTAGTTTGTGTTTTTTCTTCATGATTTCCAGCAAATTCTTTTCCTATATTTATAAGTAAATTCGCCTCCATTATTGTTGTGTCTATTGATTCACATATAACATTTACTTTCTTCATCCTCTTTCTTTTACTTTTGCTTTTTGTGCTTTTTGTTCTTTGGGTGATGATTGTAGAATAGAAGGAATAGGTGTAGGACAGGGTCAGCTAGTAGAGGGAATCTAGACAGAAGTGATAGAACAATGAGTTTCTAATTACTAATAAATACCAATACTTGATTTATTGGCGCTAACTATGTGAAATCGTAAATCCATTGCAAAATGGTGTTTTAACATTACGACACACCTGAAATTTGTGAATTAGTGGCCAGTTCTGATTTAGCAATATGCTATTTTATTGCATGCTTGGGAGGCAAGTCTTTAGGATTGATAAGCTCCTTCAACAATAGTAACCGTCTATCCTCTCTCTTTATCTATCTTTTCCCTGAGACCTTGATCACCCAATTCCTTCCATTTGAAGGATTACCGGTCTAGATAGAAACTAAAGGAGGGGGGGAATACAGAGAGAGACAGAGAATTATTCAATACAACTCTCGCTAAATTTTAAATTGAAAAAAATAATGTTATATGCTGAATGAGATTATAAATTTTACCTTTTCCTTCCTATTAGCTAGATTACTTGCCATGCAATCAGTGTGCCTATAGCTTCATATAATTAGCTTCATATACTCGACGCTTGGGCATGATAGCTGTATACTACCGTCAATGGGATTGTAAATAGTCACTTGAATTTTACGGGGACCCAATGGAATGGTACGAAGAATTACTCCATCCTCAATATAAACAATAGCATTGGAGACAGCAGATGCACAATTATGCTCGCCTATAATATTCAAGAGTTTCGTGATATATACTCTCAGATGCACATAGAACAAAAAGAATATAGTAAAATGTATTACCTCATCAAGATCTGGAAAAAAAAGACTTAGTAAGGCCACTGGAATTCGACACTATAAGATGACATTGAGAAGATGCCCTTTCATTCGTCAGCTTCATAACTATCAAAAGCATGTCAGGGATCATGGCTTGCAGATAATGTTCATACTCGCTCTTTTAGAGCTCTAAACTCCCTCTTCCTTAAAAGTGGGAGTACTAGTTGGTCATCCAGACTCCTTGGTTAAATGCGCACAATAACTCGTTGCTCTATCTCGTCCACCGTGCTCTTGCGTCCGCAATACTTGAGTTAAAATATCATGTGGGCCTTTATCCTCAAAAGCTGCTACTGAACATTCTTTCGTACTGCATCCTATCAAAGAACTGTTATTCAAGAACAAGAAATGATATTCGAATATTATAAAATTTAGTATCTTAACACCTTAAAATTTGTTCAAACATTTAATTTCTTGGTTTATTGAAAGTCTCTCCCTTCACATTCGTACTAGCCTTTATCCAAATAATAAATCGTGAAGGGCGTTCTTAGGAAATTCAAGTATTTTCTACTATTTCCCTTGCTCTTTCTCCATTGCATCAAGTTAAATATTTAATTATGAAAGATACTTTTAAAATAATAACAAATACATTATACTACTAATTTCTTACCGACTCCTTTATTATAGTTTTATTGCCTTTGCAAATAGATCTTATAGTAATATTAATTTTTCTGTGTCGTTGAAGAACGTCTAAACCAGTCTGCAAAGATCAAATATTATTAGTATATGATCTATATATTTATATATATGCTTATCGACGCACATAATATTATGTAAAATTCTTAACCATAACAGCATGCCAACCCATATCTTATCCTTCATTTCTTGAGGGACCTACAACCAAAAGGAATGTTTATGGGAATAGATCCACGAGCTATGGGAACATCACCTAATACACTTGTCGCATTTTCTCAATTTGGCTTCTGATAGTTATCAAAGTCAACCTTCAGTATCACATTATTATCCCTATTTCTTAAAATTTATTTCATCCTTAATCTTCAATAACTAAAACTTTAGTAAGGAAAAGCCCTAGTACTTTTAAAACTCTTCGTGCTTCCCCATCCTCTGTTGGATGTATAGTATAAAAATATAATAGAATACCGAAAATAATTTATCCGAGCCTACCAAATTCACGATGTATCCTTAAGACGATTTTGCTCCCTCACACGGTGCTCAAGGTTGTGAACAACCGTCTTCCAGGATAGAACAGATTTTCATTCCTATCAGATGCACCACTGTAATCTAATAGGATTCCAGCGAACGCAACGTTTTGCTTGTACCCAACTAGGAATATAGGAATCGAAAAAGTAGAGAGAGAGAGAAGAGAGAGAACTATTAAAATTTCAGGAAAATCTAAATTTTTAAATTTATTTTTCCGATTGATGGTAGGGGTTATTTATAGAGTTAATGAAGTCCCTTCGAACAGGTACCAAGCCATGAACCAAAGTGTTCTTTGGATCATATACCAACAATCATGACTTTTTAAATTAATTTAAATGAAAAGAAACCAAGTCAACAATCAGGACTTTTCAACTTAATTCAAATGAAAAGAAACCAAGTCAGCAGTGTGCTTTTCCCGCTTTTCATATCCGTTACTTTCACCCTCTTATATATATATATTACAATCTATTTAACATCCTCCTCCAAATAATTGTTTGGAGTAATAATTAGACCATCCATGAAATGTAAATATAATGGATGATAAATTAAGACCACTGATATTACAAGTATCATGTATGAACTTTAATTTAATTATTTATTATCATATAGGTCAAATTCTCTGTTGTAGTGTCCCTCTCATCTTTAATCTATTTTTTTATTCTAATCACTAGATTTGGAGAAACCAATCGTTAGATCTATTGAAATTTTGGGTCTAAATAATTGTATCAATGCTTCATAATGTGGTAGAAGGTAACCCAATATTAGGCTTCTTTCTTTTAAAGATCCTAGAGACAAATTTCTTTATACCCCACCTTATAGTTCCTTGCAGTAGTTGGAAACAACTATTTATTAATTAAATTACCTTTTTGAGAATTTAATTTATGATATTGCATTCATATCTTAAATTTGATTTGATTATCTAAAAATGTATAATTTTTTGTTTTACTAGCAATTAAGATTCAAACTTTATTTTAAGTTGGTAAGTCTTTTCCCAGGGGTTTTACTTAAAGAGCTAAAAGTAAAATAGTTATTCATTGAACATTCAAGCTCACCTATTATCTGGATGCATGACCAAGCTATAAACTATTAGAAATATTTTTCAAAGACTAAAAGTCGTTTACCAAATAGATGTTTTGTGAAAATGTTAATTTTGGTATATTGAGAAAAATACCTAAATAGATACTAAAAGTTGGAGTGTTTATTTATTTTTATTTTTTAAAGAGAGTTTGCAACCTTTTTTATATCAAAGTACCTATAAATTTAATTTGAAAGTTTTTTTTTTTGGAAAAAAAAAAGAAAGAAAAAGCTTTTAATACAAGTTAAAAAGTTATGGTTCTATATATCATGACAAAAATATAACTAAAGTTCCATATCCCAACCACCTCTTTGCAATGTACTACAAACTAGTTAACAATAGGTTTGGTATAACTAAATGAAGGTTTGTAGTTAAAAGTGAAAATTGAGTTTATTTCATAAGTTATTTTAAAATATTTGCTTTTTTTTTTCTATTGCATAGAGTGCCTTCCTGTGATAAGGAAAACTTTACAGTAGTATCCCAAACCATGTTTGGCTAAGTAAAGTAACTAGGGAATTCCAAACCATGCAACACAACCCATAGGAAGTTTGAATTAAAGGAGCCATATGCTTTTTGGAGGTTAACCTTCATCACCATCTAAGGGCTAATACTATAATACCTCAAATTTAATATGACCTTAATTATGGGTAATTACAATTTTAGCCTAACCTTAACCCTAGATGATTAATTTCCTTAATCTTAACTAAATTCTCAAATCTAAGTTTTTAAACCTAATCCTATTCCTATCGCTAAATAATTATTTTATTTTTCCCTTCTCCTTTTCTTTTTCCCTTTTCTTCCTTGGCCTCCTCCTCTTCATCCTTTTCTTCCCCTTGCATGATTCCCTATTCTCTTGACCAATTTCCTTTTACCAAGCTTACATAATAAATTTATCTACCTTGTGTTGTTCACCGTCACCTTTCACGTATATATAATGGGATGTGTTCATTAGACTTTTGCCCAAATATCCCCTTATTTGTACCTTTCAAGATGTATTTAAAATTACATCAATACTAGATAATATTTTTTTTTTGGAAAGAGATTCAAATGATCATAAGGATGTGCATTTCAACCACACCGATCAACTGGTTTCCATAATTGATTGGTCTCCATAATTAGAAACTAATAACTTTATTTTTCGATCGACCAGTCAACTAGTTTACTCAAATTGATCAATTAGTTGCCCTATGATTTTAGATCCTTTTCTAAATTTGAATTGAGTCTCTTTCCAATGTTCATATAAATTTCTAGTTACAACCTATTTGTGCTAATAAGCATATGTTGGTGCTTTGAGCTTATTTTTATATTATTTAGATCATTTTATGATTTTGATTTAGCTGAACACTTTTTGAGGAATTTCTCGCATTCTCTATTCTCCTTCACTTTCCTCTCTCTTCCTCTATCTATAACTATGTGTTTAACTTCCTAAACTCTTTCCCTATGTTACCAACCCTTTTCCATATTCTCTCCTAACTTCAATCCACATTTCACACCTAATCATGTATTCTCTTATACATTGGTTGCCCACTCTCAATTGAGTCATTCTTTTCTCTCTCCCTCTTATGGATGTAGAAAAACTCTCTATTCCTTACACTCCATTCCTAACTTATTTCACTCCTTACCTTCTACACTTGATCATTCTCTCCCTCTTTTCTTTTGTCAAAAAATTCTAAGCATTAGGCATTATCCACTTTTCGTTCCTTTTCTTCTCTGCTAAGAAAATAGAGGTCGCATCTTAATTCGTCATCCTTTCACCATATTCTTATCTCTTTATTCTTCTTCAAGTATTATCTTTAGGTATCCTTTATTTATCTAAAGTAAGGAAGGATTAAGTTTTGAATAAAGGTTGAAAATCTTGGTTTTCTCTCTTAGATATTAACTTTGAGAAAAGGTTCTACTATGCCATTTTTATTCTCCTTCTTCATCTAATTTAATTTTTATTAACTTTTGTAAAGGATGTTTAATTATTTTGATTGTTGATTCTCTTAGTAAACTGATCTTGTTGGAGACCACCAAGTTAAGAGTATTTTGGAATAGAAGAATTACTTAGAGGTAAGGCATCTTTATCTCTAATGTGAATGAGGGCTTATGTTGTTTGTTGAGGTTTTATGCCCTTAATATTCTCCATGGTGTATATGTATTAAGTTAAGTTATTGGATTTGATCGTATTGCCATATTTTGACTTATGAAGTTTTTTCTCAGCATGTTTGAGTATTCTAGGTATTATGCATATGTTTAGGGAAATTTGAGCATGATCTTATTGAGTAATCATTTCTACTATGATTTATGTAGAATATATATTTTTATATTTTCTACAACATAGAAGAATGATAAAATTAATTTGGAAAAGGTTGGCAATTTTTTTTCTTATTTGGTTCATATGTTTGGGTATTAGTTAGCAAAGACCATTCAATCGATTTACCATAACTGATTGACTAGTTGCTTGAATAGTCAAATAGGTTGTCAATCCTATAGACTGGTTGTCTTGTAACTAAATTAGTTTGGTTACTACTTAAACCCATTCACTGATTTAGCTAAACCCATTGGCAGGTGCTTATGAACCAACTAACAGGATGGTTTTGATGTATGTTGGTTTCTCAAGTCTTATGCAACCAGACATGTCGACTAGTCCTCATGACTAATCAACTAATCCACTTGAACTCGTCATGTTTTGTTGAACGTAATGTTATTTCTTTGGACCTTCTTTACTAATGTTTTCCATATGATTAGAACATTTTAGCCATGATTTCAACCATGCTTAACCTTAATTAATATAGATCAAAATGATAATATTATGGTGTCCTAACCTCTAAACACCCAATTTGTGCCTTATATTCCTTACAATGTGTTTGGTGTTATCACTTAAAAACACCCACTTGGTTATTAATGGAATTAATTTTTGATTTATAATATTACTTGGTAATTAATAATAATGGATTAAATTTTTGTTCTAGCCTTTTTCTCCAACTCCTAGAGTAGCTTACTAGGAGTTAGTGGGGTGGGTTACCCTATGTTCTTATATTTTTACTAAATACATATTTTCTTATCTACAAGGTTGTGGTCAGTAGAAGTTATGATCATATCTTTAAGGTATAATATTATACTATAGAAGGTTGATATAGTATCAGCGCCTAGCACAGATAGGTGAGGTATCCTAGTTCAAGTCTCTTGGAACTTTTTATTTCTTATTGCTTAATTGGGTGTGGTATCCCAACTTGTATAGCCCTTACAATAGAGGCATTACAGGTGTGGTTGATAAGGTATCCTAGTACAAGCCCTTTGATGTACTTGACCACCTATCCCAATTTGTGTTAGCCCTCATAATAGGTTCATTCGATGTGTAATGGGTGTAGTATCCCAAGAGAAAAGCCCCTTCAATGTATCCTAACCATATGTGGTGGGTACGGTATCTCATTATATGTGTATGCTACCATAACTTTTGTTCATAGTGGAGAATTTGATGTAGTTAAATGGATTATCATAATAACTAAAAATGTATGTGGTTACTAAAGGAAGGTTTAAAATATGGTTTCCCTTATGAGATTTTGATATATGACCTGTATTATTATTCTTCCATGATTCCATTACAAGTGTGCCCTATTATATTTCTATCATGTGCTTGAGTGTTATACTATGTTAGTATGCTTATCACCATGCCACTATGTTACTTCAATGTGTAGGATGAGTGATTACCATATTTTGGGTCATTTTTTCACTAGTACTTTACCATACGGATACTAGATTTGTATAGTCAATCTGATGATCCTACTTCTAATCCAATGAGTAAAGAACTGTTTTCTGAGTTACAATTCTCAACTAGAGTACGTTGATGATGATGTTGTGGGTTAATAGTTGCTCATTAATCTAGGTTTGAGAGTTACATTTTTGTTAAGTTGAGAGTCAGGCTAACCGGTTGAATGCATTTTGCCTACTTCCTGGGATGCTTTTAGTTCTTTTCGGTTATTTAAAATCTTAGCTTTGGTTCTTGTGTTTGGATCTTGTAACCTTTTCTCATCTTGCCAATATTGTATTTTTACTATTAGTGCATGCATATTTTAGTATATCATTCTGTTTTACCCTACATCAGGCATAGGTAAGGTGACAATCACACATCTGTCATACTTGGTATAGGAGTAACATCCCTTAATTTTGTTTTGTTAACTTTTACATTATCTTTAAAATGAAATTTTATGGTTTAAAATTTAGGGGTGTTGCAAGTTGGTATCAAAAGCTTATGGTTTTAAATTTTGATGTTGCCATGCAAAAATGAATTTCTTGAACCTCATCCTAGCTTATAAAATTTGAACTAGTCTACGAGCAAGCATAGATTTTGGTTAGGAGTTGACTTTAAATTTTCTTAATTGAAATAATTTCTAGCGTTATATGCAAAATGCTACCCCTATGAGAAAAAACTTTGTAGTCATTGTTTAAACCTTTCCTAGTGTGGTTTAGTATGTTAGGATCTTGATGGATGTGAACTGGTGAGTTAAGCATTTCTTAAACATAGTTAGGGCCTTCTTAGAGTGGAAAATTCAACATGAAGAGGCTCAATTGTCTCCACCACAAAAGGATTAGCTTTAGAGGGTTGATCATTATCGCCCATAGATCTTTGAGGGTCAAAGGATCTTAGATGTGTTGGAACATTCATTGAGTGAATTCAAGAAGATTTTTGTGTCTAGTGGCTACCTAGAGGGTAAACAAGTGGATATTTTGTGTTGACAAATGATAGAGAGGTCCGTAGTTTGGGGAGCCTCTATGGATTAGTGGGAGGCTTTTATGGAAATTATTAGGGTGCGTTTCTACTATACTCACTAAAGGACGAAAGATTACAATAAATTCATAGACTTGTGCTTTGATATTCCTACTAAGAAGGAGTACTTCATCCACTACTTAGATCTAGTATATTTTTCTCTAAAGGTCGATGCTAACAAGATGATGCGACTTTGAGAGATGTTTGTGGAGACCCGTGCACAAGATTTATAGGCCATGTATGACTATAGGTTGGATGTATCATTGATTGTGCAAGCCCATAATGCCTAGTCAAGGGCCAAGCAGATGTCTAAGGGCAGTAAACACCAAGGAGTAGAGAAGTAGTTCTAGGCTATGGGGATTCACTAGTCGGGTATGTATCTCCCTATTGATGGTATTTGATTTAGCTTGCATGGAATCACTTCATAGGTCATAAGTGCTGTAAGAACCACCCACAAATATACTATACTGGACAACTAGTTCTGTGTCATAGTTGTGGTAGGATGGGGCACTATTGATTTGAGAGTTTTGTAATTAGAGGTTGTGTCCTCTAAGGGCGTGCATGTTTGTAAGGTACATAGGCTTAGACACTACTTGTTACAGGGCTCATCTAATAGATAGCAGAGCTAGTATGACTGCTCTGTATTAGAGGTTTTAGAGACCCCATACTTTTCATCTAGGGGAGATTTCAGGTAGTGCTACAAGGCTATCTTCAAGAATTTGCCAAAATGCGATGACTTAGTGTTAGCCTAATAGGCAGGGAGATGTTATTAGGGGTATATTTATGGTTTCTTCATTTCCCTCTTATATATTATTCAGATTTGGTACTTTGCATTCTTTCTTTTTTTACTACTTTTGTAGCTAAGGTGTAACACCCCCAAAATTCACTACTGAAAAATTTTGTTTAATTAAAAGAAAGATAGCGGAAGCAATTTAATAAACCGTGAACTTTGGGAGTATTACCGCCACACTTAGTACCAGACCGGTTCACTCATACCGTTCCAGTACTAAGTGCTAAGGCTAAAGGAGTAAAATATAATTTTACGAGAACTTAAGCATTTGAAGATCAGAGTAGCACAGTAAATACTTTACAAGAGAAACATTCAACCACGGTGATTACAAAATAACAAATACGTTGAATTTAAAGGAGACAAATTAAAACCCTAAGAATTTCCAGACAGTACCTTACGCTCTCCCCAAAGCCCACTTGAATAGCACCTGAATACAACCTGCAAGGGGTACTGCCCATTGAATAGGCAGGGGCCCCATGAACGGAACCCTTCAGTACTACGGTACTGAGTAACCCTTTAAAAACACACTTAAAATACAGGCACGCCATATTACACATGACACTACTACATTCAGATATGACCATAGGTATAAACATGGTATTCAGATCCAATTATTTGTACATCCAATAACTCAATCATATATTAGTAGCGTATACGTAAAATTCACTTTCATATATTCAATAATCAATCAACCAATATCAAATAGGCCATGATCAGTAATCGAGATATTTTTCGGGCCTTGAGGCCATTAATCAATCGTCTCAATGACTAGTATTTTTCCATAACTCATTCACATCCAAAATAAATTTTATTGAGCTCGGGACCTCCACTATTCTGGCCGATGGGTCGAAATACGTGTATATATATCATCCAGGGTAAAAACATCCTGGGCCACCATTATATCTGGTGGATCAATACTCATGAACATCAACCAGGGCAAAACATCCTGGGGCACTATTATTTCCAGTGGATCGGTACTCATCATATAAATCAACTGGTCCCGGCTCATTAATCCTTCACTTTAACAATTAGTATTTTTCCCTTTTTATTCAGCACAAAAATTCCATTTTATTTGCCTCGATAGGGAGATCAAGAACCCAGGACACAAAGGTACACCGGTCGCACTGGTGCATAAAAGCAACTCAGTACCCTTCAACTAGTAACACAGGGACACAAAGGTACCCTGGTCGTACTGGTGCATGAAGCTAACCTAGTACCCTACCGACAAGGACACCTAATCCTTAAGTATGCATACCCCCTAACTAGGTCCGTAGAGCTAGATAGAGTAGATATAGGGCCTGGCTGGGGCACAAAGGCACACCAGCAAATACCATAATAATCGTGGACTAAACCACGTCCTTAGGGTAGCGACCCCTAAGGTGTCACCATTCCCAATCTCGAGGTCTTTCACTTTAGGTATTAGTGTCTTAATTAAGGGTGATCACAAAGGCATGACAATAAGATATTTATCCTCTTTTAATCGTTCAGATATCATCAGAAATTTCTTATTCAGATGGTCATCCAAAATAACATAGGAGAATCGTTAAGGCCATCCTAACTCATCTAATTCCGAATTTAAAACTCAATCTCGTGATACTTACTAATCATCAAACATTCTTACCTCGTTAATCAACACTATTAGAGCCATGTTACGAATTCCACAATCATACTGATATACTGGATACAACCTACTTATTTACCCCTTTACTTATAAAATCACTACGTCACCCTTCCTTATTTGATAAATTACCATGTTACCCTCCTTGTTACAAAATCACCAAGTTATCCCTTATTCGATTTAGGTTACTAAATTATTTATCATACTTATTAGGACATTAATTCCCCCTTAATAACTATTACACTTAAAATACTTTCCATTTAATTGGTTAGATTACCACTTTGCCCCTTTTCCTTTATTATAATTAATAAATTATCCTTGAGTTGGTCAAATTACCAAATTACCCTTCCTCCTTATCCTAATTACCAAATTGACCCTTTTGATATTTAAGTTACTGAATTGCCCTTCTTAATTGTCATAATTACCAAACTACCCTACTCCGTTATCCAAAATTACAAAAATACCCTCCAGTCGGTTAAATTACCAACTTACCCCTCACATTTATCATATTTACCATTTTACCCTTCTCTACTATTAAATTATCAAATTACCCTTTAGTTATTTAACTTATTATTTTACCCTTCTCAATAATTATTATTTCCAATTTACTCCTTTCCAATGTTCACTTTTACCCCTTTGATTTACACAATTTCCGTTTTACCCCTTTAACTTCAAATTTACCATTTTACCCCCTTAACTCCCAAAAATTACCATATCGCCCTTTTACTTATAATATTTCCATTTATCCTTAATTATAAAATTACCATCTTACCTCCTTTAATTTCCAAATTACCATTCTGCCCTTTAATCGTAAAATTACTATTTCGCCCTTTAATCATAAAATTACTATTTTGCCCTTTAATTATAAAATTACAATTTTACCCTTTTATTATAACATTACCAAATTGTCCTTTTATTACAATTTACCAAATTGCCATTCCTTTTTTTTTCAAGATTACCAAGTTGCCCCTTTTATTACAAAATTCCAAATTGCCCCCTTTTATTACAAAATTACTATCTCATCCTTTATTCACAAAATTATAATTTTACCCCCTACTTCCAAAATTACCATTTTCTCCTTTTATTAACAAATTTACCATTTTACTCTTTATACGCCCTTATTATTAAATTATTACTAATACTACATGAAATATTAACTTTGATGCCTCATCCATGACTCTTATAATTAATATAATGCTTATTAGCACATATATATATGTATTAGGCCATACTCTTGTACAATACACATTAATAAAATCCCCAAATGCTAGCAGCATATTAAACATGTATTAAATATCACCATAGCATATAACAACATGGATAATAATTAACATTTTCGCTAACCACCAAATTATTACCTTAAATATTATCCCCATACATATCATCAATCTATCATGCTTCCTTTTCATCAATAAACACAATAACCACATATAATATGCTAAGCAACATATATCAAGCATAATACACATTAATAATGCCTAATGTGATAACATGCATTAATCCATGCATTTAAGCGGGATTTAACGGTTACCTTAATCTCGCAAAATTATCAAACCTTACCGAGCACAATTAGCAATTCAACACCTAAGATAACATCCATAACTATTGTGTTAGAGTATAGAAATAAAAAGGATAAGACTTTATAAAAGAAATTTATTTAATAAAACACTTTAAATAATTATCATTATACCTCAAAAATTTTCCAAACAATTTCCATCACAAGGGGAAAAGCTCAAGCTGCATGAGCAACGTGAGTGTCATGCATAAATAGGAGGGGAAAAAGGCTCGAAGAGGGGTAAAGGAAGAAAATCAGCCATGTTCGGGTTGAGGTCTTTGGGCTAGAAAAGAGGGTGGTTGGGGGAGGTTTAGAGGCAAGGTAAGGATGCAGGAGTGAAGAGGGGGTGTTGGTGGTGGCCAAGGATGGTTTCACGGCGGCTGAAGGCGGCGGAGACGGCGGCGGCAAGGCGGCGAAGATGGCTGGCGATAAGGGGAAAAATGGGGAGAAAAGAAAGAAGGGGTGGAGAAGGGAGGAAGTGTAGGGCTCAAGGGGGTGGTGTGGGGATGCAGGGCAGTAGGGGGTGGTGGCAAGAGTCGGCGCAGGGGTTGAGTGCGGCGGTCGGAGCGGCGGACGGCGGCGGCGCAGGGAGAAAACAAAGAAACAAAGGAAAGAAGGACGGAGAGAGGAGGGAGCTCGGGGGAAAGAAGGTGGCTTGAAAATGAGACAAGAAAATGGGCGAATGGGAGAAGAAAAGAAGAGGAAAGGTAAAGGGGCAGGTGGCAGGGCATAGGGCGGTAGGGTGGCAGGGAGAGGGTGGCGACGGAAAGGGTGAGTTGCAGACATGGATAGGGTGTAGGGGTAGCTCGGCTCGAAGGAGGGGAGAAGAGGATAGGGTATAGGGAGGGAGTAGCACGGGCAGGTGCGCCGGCAGGCGGCAGCAGTCGCAGGTGGTCGGGTGGCAGCTGTAGAGGGTCGGGCTGTTGTCGCCTGAGAAGAAGAAGAAAGAAGGAAAGGGCTGTGGCGGCCGGTCGGGGGAAAGGAAAACAGGTGGCCGACCGGTCCAGGGAGGGGGAAGAAAGAAAGAAAAACGAACGGGGGGCCGGCCGGGTCAGGTGCTCGAGGGAGAGAGGGGCTGAGGGGGAGAGGGAAAGGTGGGCTGAGGCCCAACGTACAAGGGAGGGACGGCAAGCAGGCCGGTGCGGGCGGCCCAAGGAAGAGAAAAAAAAAAAGAGAAGAGAAGAAAGAAGAAGAAAAAGATAAAAAGGAGAAGGGAAAAGAAAGGGAAAAAAAAGAGAAAAATGGGGAAATAAGTTAAAATAATTTATAAGGTCGTAAAATATAATATTCTTGATAAATTATGTAATTTAATAATTTAATTCATTATAATATAATATATAAATTTGAAAAGGATAAGGTTAGTCAAATATTAGTTTTGAAGAAATTACTTAAATAAAAATAGCATGATAAAATAGCAAAATATCTCTTTTAATTTACTAAATATTCCCATCCAAATTCATGTACTCAAAAATCCATAAATTAATTAAGTTAGATAATTTTAAAAGCTAATTTATTTTAAATAAAAATTATTTATTAAATTTCTGGCTTTCTAAAATTTTGGGGGATTACATAAGGCATCTATGATTCTTTCAAATAGGATAGAGACTTTTGTCATGCTCCCATTTGTGATAAACTTCCATGTAATAGGATATATATAGATTTAGATTTAGCTATTAGATAAGTTAGATTTTGAATAAAACTTGTAGAGCTAGAACTTTGTGACTTTAACATAATCCTTAGGATGGATATTCTCTCGAGATATCAATCTATAATTGATTATGCATAGGAGCTTGTAGTTCTTAAGGGACCAAAGGGTGCTATGATCTTTTACTAGGGATGCTAGCTAAGACCCACACTGAGTATTGTTTCCATTATTTTGTTGTGTATAGTGATACAGAAAGGGCTACATCTCTCTTATGTAGTGCTTAGGATTTAGGTGTTAAAAATCCATTGATTGAGGATGTTTTGGTGATATAAGAGTTTCTAGATGTATTTCCTGATGAGATATTGGGTATGCTGCTAGGTCAAGAGATAGGTGTCATGATAAACCTTCTATCATAGACAAAGCCTACATCAAAGGTTCCATATCACTTGGCACCTATAGAGATGACAAAGTTGCACACTTAGTTTGGAAAAGTAACTAGAGAAGATGTACATGTAACTAAGTGTATCATCGTGGAGAACACCAGTCTTTTTTTAGATGAATAATTATGGTGGGTTGAGACTATGCATCAAATTCCAAGGATTAAATTAAGTTACAGTAAAGAACCATTACCAATTACCCTAGATTGATGATTTTGTAATACCCTACCCCAAAATCCTTTAAAATATGTTTAAAATTATGTTAGTATAAAGAAAATTACTTTTGATTTTGGAATGGGCTTAGAATTAAAATAAAAATGTGAATTATAGGTATACCGATTGACTAGTTTATATAACTAGTTGACTGGTGTGCTCAAAAGTAGATAATTTTGTTCTCGACAAACTAGTTGACTAATTTGCCCAAATCGATTGATTGGTTATCTTCCTAGTTCAAATCCATTTCTAACTTTGATTTGAAACACTTTCTAATGTTCATGAAAATTTTTAATTAGAATCTATTTGTGCTAATAAGCATATTTTGGCATTTAGGGATGATTTTACATTATTTAGATTATTATATGATTTTAATTAGCCATATTTTTTCAGAAACACTTTTGAGGCAAGCCTCGCCTTCTCTTCTGGTAGTTGGGATGTGTGGTTGACTTTGTGTACCATCCCCTAACCCACCAACCTACTACTATATGCCTTCTTGACTGCACTCAACCCCCTTCACTCCATTAAGTTAGCTCCCACTTCTCGGTTGCCCAAACTCAACCTTACCAGTATTATCTCCCTCTCTCCTATGAATTTCGACCAAGCATCACCTCTATACCTTTCATTCCTAGTCTACTTTCATTACTCACCTATTTTCCTTGCTATCTTCTCACTTTTATTGGTGGGAAATTTTCTCAAGTGTTGAGCATCCCTTCATTATTTTCCATTATCCTCTGCATTGAGAAAAATAGAGACTTGCTCTATGTTTCTCCCTTCTTTGGTTGAGCATTGTATCCTTTTTCTTCTTCTAATCTTGGATTTTTTTCCACCCTTGTTTTCCTTAATGAAGGAAGAATTAAGGTTTGAGAAAGGTTGAAGATTTCCATTCTCTTCCTTTGGTATCCTATTTTGGAGAAAAGGTTGTGGTTGTGTTCTTCTTCTTCTCATTTGATTTTCCTTAGTTTTAATGAAGTTTTGAAAGGCAGTTTTAATGGTTTTGACTTTGATTCTCCTAGTAATCAAGGTTCTACTAGATAGCCATCAAGTAGGAGTTGTAATGCAAGAAGAATTGTTGCAAGGTAAGGCATTATTATCTTTAACATAAATTGGGTTTTATTGCATATTGAGGTTCCATGTGTTTGGTGTGTTCATTTAACCATGGCCTAATTATACTCTAGAATTTAAGCATGTGGTAGAATTTCTCCCTGCAATTAGCATTGTTGGGTTATTTGATTTATATGCATAAGTTGGCCATTTAAGCATGATTCTTTCAAATATTTACATTACCATGCATCTATGTGATTCTATGTGTGCATCATATATTTCTATGTGTTCTATGACATAGAATCATGTTAGGATTAATAAGGTAATATTTGGTAAATTTTGTGTGGATTGCAAGTCTGGGTAATGTTTTATGAGGGCCAATCAATCGAACCTATCGACTAGTTGTATGAGAAGTCACATGGTTTGAAAATTTAGATTTGTTGGTCGTAGGATTAGTTAATTGGTCTGATAAACCAGTCAACGAGTTTTAATGAAAATTCAATCAAATTTTCATACCCATTGACTTGTGACCTTGTAGATCAAAATATTTTGCTCTCTACTTAGACCTATAAACCAGTTGGACCAAACCCATCAACTTGTTTCTATGACCAATCAATCAGTTCGTCAGACCCATTGATTGGTGACTCTACAGGCCAATATGGTTTGGTCTCTACTTAGACCCATTGACAAGTTGAAGTAAACCCATTGATTGGTTTCTATGAACAGTTGATAGGCGAGACCAACTAGTTGATTGATCCTCTAGTGTTGTTTTAGTCCAGGTCTAGTACAACCAGACTAGTTGAATCATCCTAGGGACTAATTGATTGATCTATTTGTGTGCCACATGGTTTGTTTATAAATTTTTATTATTTTCTTAGGCCATTTTTGTTCATACCTCCATGTAATTATAATATTTAAATTATGATTTCAACTATGATTACCCTGAATTTAGTAAGAATCATAATGATGATGTTTGGGACTTAAGTTGTTTAAGTTTTATGTCATCTCTAAACACCCAATTTGTAGCTTTTATGCCTTGTGATGTGTTTGATATTATTACTTGGAAACACCCAATTTGGTTAATAATAAAATTTAATTGTGTTTGGTGTTATAACTAAAAAAAATCCATTTGGTTATTTATGGATTTTATTTATGATTTGAGATATCACTTGAAAAATACATAATAATGGAATAATATTTCCTTCAAGCATTTTTCTCGTATTCTTAAGGTAAATGATTGGGTGTTAGTGGGCAGGTCACCCTATGGTTATATTATTCTCTCAATACCTATTTTCTCCTCTACTAGGTTGTGGTCCATAGGGGACATGCGTATATCTTTTAGGTATATGATTATATTGTGGTAGGTCGCCATGGCCTTGGTGTCTAGCACAGCTAGGTAAGTGTAATACCCCGTATTTTTAAAATCTAGATTTATTAAGTTTAATCATTTTATTAGTGTAATTTGATGTAAATAATTAATTATTTTAATTTCGTTTCGTTTTACAGATTTATCGATGATTTCGAATTCATAATTGAATGTAATTAATCATTGTCGTTGCGAACCATTCTAGACAAATTCGTTCACGACAATGATTTTATTATATTCTTATGATTTCGATCTTCGGTTAAAAATATATATTCCCGTTCTTTCTCGTATTTTGGTTTTTAATATTTTTAATTCATTTTCGATTATATCTTCGTCATGTGATTACGACTTTGTTTTGAAGTTATATTTCGTTAACGAACTATATTATTTAAATTATAGAATTTCTATTTTAATAGTTAAATTTATTTTAATAATTTTATCCGTAGAAAATATTTCTGACTTTAAATTTATTCGTTTTCGGTAATCGTTAATATTTTCGGAAAGTTTTAAATTAAAGAGATTTTCAGAGTTTATTTATGAAATTCTTTCTGGAATTAATTCCCTTTCGTTTTATGCTTTTTGGTTTACGGAAAACCGATTTCGGAAATTATTTAAATTAGTCTTGGTTTATTCGAATTTGACTTAAATATTTTAGTATATGTTTTTAAATATTTTTTCGGGGTCTTATAATGTATTTTCGTAAATAATATAAGTTTCTATGTTCGTTGGTTAATTCTTTTGAAAATGTTTCTGAAATTCTGTATATGGTTCTTTTATTTATTTTAAGTGTTCGGATCGTTTCAAAATAATTTTTATTTAATAAATTTTAGATAAAATCTCCCAATATTAATTTTTAAGTTTTTAATATTTTATTTGATACTTGTTTTCGTAAAAAAAAAAAAAAAAAAAAAAAAAAAAAAAAAAAAAAACCAACTGGTGCCCGACCGAACCCCCCCTCTTCTTTTTCTTTCTCTCTTCCCTACCCCGACCCCTCTCCGGTGCACCCCGTTCTGCACCTCGAAGCCCTAGCCAACCCAGCCTCCCTCATCGCTCCCCATCTCCTCCCCGCTCCAGCCAACTTCGCCAGCAACCGTCGACCACCGCCACAACAGCTACCAGCAGCAACAGCAGCCGCAGCAGCAGCAGGCGACAGCAGCAGTAACACAGGCTGCATCGCCACCGTCCGGCCACCGACGAGCCACGCTGACCACCGGCGAGTACTGTTCGACCTCCAACGAAGCTTCCCCGACCTTCCCTTGCCTCGATTTGCCGGTTTTTCGTTTGGTATAATTTTTGAAAAACCCTAACCCTTGTTTGGAGTAATTGGGTATGAATTAGCTTATAAAACGCTAAATTGATTGTTTGATTGTGTATGTATGTGCTGTAAGATTGATTTGGATAGGTTAATTGTGTGGTTGTGTTGGAATTTTGGAAAAATTGGATTTTTAGCCGGGTTATGCCCAAATTTTTTGGATCCGCTTGTTTTTGCGACTTCGGACAAATTGATTATACAATATGTTTTAAAATGTACCCAATTTCATTTTGGAACCGTCAATTTGAGAAATTTATGCAAGTTTTATCGGAATTTGATTCCTAGGTCAAATTTTGGGTGTAATGAAATTGGGTCGTATAATTGAGTCGTTCCGCTCAATTGATTTTATAGTATCGTTTAAAATGTATTTAATTTTATATTAGAAGTGTTGATTTGGGAAAATTATGCGTAATTGACCGGAATTGGATTTTTAGGTCAAAACTCCCGTGGGTTTAAATATGTTTGGGTAATCGAGTTATTTTATTCAATTGACTATATAAATTACATTAGAATATGTTTAATTACATTTCCGAACCGTCAATTGATATGTTTTGGCAAGAATTAATCGGATTTGCGTTCCGGGCTAAAAACCCTAATTGGGCTAAATTGTGTATTTCTTTTACTAGTTTTGAGCAATTGATTATTTGATATGTTATAAAATGTGTTTAATTGCATTTATAAACATTCAATTTGATTAAATTTATAGAATTTTAACGAGTTGTATTTTCGGGCCTAAAACCCTAAATTTCAAGTGAAATTATGAAGTCGATTGCTTGTATTGTTGTTTTTTTCTAAAATTGAATGTATAGAAATAGTTGAAATGGTATTAATTGCTTTCTAATACCTTTAATTTGAATTAATTAAATGGAATTACTTGAGTTTGTGTTATGGGCTTTGAAACCCTAATTTTCGGGGATGATTTTATAAAATTGATTTTGCTATGTGTATTTTATCTAATCGAATTCTATCTTTGGGTTTTAAATCATTTAAATTCTGTTTTAACCTAATCGGGTTGGATTTGGTTCTATGTAAATGGTTAGATTACCTATTTAGTTGTAAAACCTAATAAATAAGTTATTTTCGATAAATTAACTTATGATCGATTATTCCTTCTCGGGCTTTCCAAATTAAGTTGAAATGTCCCGAGTGATATTTGTATTAATCTGTTTTGATTTAGTTTTAACTTTAAATCTTAATAAAGCTATGCTTTTAAGTTCTAAGTTTTAGACACATTTTCTAAGAGAGATCATTTGTGTCGTTTGTGTGTATTTAATTAGAGTATGTGAATTATTGATTGATAGGATAGTTTCTAATTTAGTTTTTCAATTTCTATCGGATCTAGGAAAGCTTTCTCATGGATCCACGAGCTAGGGATCTCTCTCCCTCTTACGTCGCTTAGCTAGCTTCGGATCCAGGTAAGTCTCTACTTACCTCTACCTGTGAGTGTTTAGTAAGGACGAAGCTATGGCCTTGTCCTATGTGTGATGTGATGTGTTGATTGTTGTGTGCATCATGCTAATGTGTATTATATGATGTGTGGTTAACTTGTCTCATGCGTAGCGCAGCTTGGGAATTGAGGTATGTCGTGTGTGCTTTCTATGACATGAGCATGATATGTTTATGTACGATATTTATGATGGGTTATGATACGGCTCTCTAGGATATGCATGTCAAGGGTGTGATGTGATTCAATAAGACACGGATAAGACATTAATTACGTAAAGCGAAAGACTGATGAGCCCGACCCAGTCCGGCCCACCGGTTAGAATAGTGGCCAGAGGCATTTTGCCCTGGGTGTTTATTTCCGGTCCACCGGCTATAATAGTGGTCAGAGGCGTTCTGCCCTGAGTGTTTATTCCGGTCCACCAGCTATAATAGTGGGGGATTCGGGCTCGACAGACCCAAACGAATAAGTTAATCCACGGGAAAAATACTAAGTACTTACAACGAAACACCATGTAAGTTCGGGGCCAGTCCGGTCCACCGGTTAGAATAGTGGCCAGAGGCATTCTGCCCTGGGTGTTGATTTCGGTCCACCGGCTATAATAGTGGTCAAAGGCGTTCTGCCCTGAGTGTTGATTTTCGGTCCACCGGCTATAATAGTGGGGTCCCCGCGCTTACATGGATTATTAAAGAATATGTGTGAAATGAACATATTATTATTGAGAATAAAGAATAAGTCTAATTGGACCATGTCCAGCTTTTATTATCTATATTACCACATGCTGTTTATGTGCATAATGAGTCACTTTATATTTCGGTTAAACCATGCTTATATGAAATGGGATGTGCATATGTTTTATATGTTACTCTAGTTGTATAGTAAGATTCATGCTGTGGGTTGTGAATATGCATGATATTGTATCAACGTGTTGTACCCGGATTTAATAGGCACTTGATGATATCTCTCCTATAAGATAAGGTAGTGGAACTTACTCAGTATTGGACCCGTACTGATACTACACTGGTTGAATGGGTCCTGTGATGATCCACCAATGGTGGGGAGCAGACCTCGTGTGCAGGTTGATACCGTGTTGGGGTGGAAGGCTTGACTTGAGTGAGTAGGCGATCCAGATATTTACCCTTCGGGATTTGTTTGTTTAATTGTATTCACCTTTGGAAGTTGCAAGTATTGTATTTAAATTTCCAAGGATTTTGTAATTGACTTTTAATTCCTCGTAACGCTGTTATGCTTTAAAATTCGGATTTAATTGTTTGTCAGGTTTTATCCTTGCATCTAACATGAGATAGATGGTTGACATTTATCTTGTGTTAGATGTGGTGGTAACATTTCCCAAATTCGCTCCTAGCTTCTGCTTTACTCTTTCGAAAAAAAAAATTTCAGGAGTGAAATTTGGGGGTGTTATAGTAAGGTATCCCAATATAAACACCCTCGTACTTCATATTATCCAATGCTTAGGCGGATGTGGTTTTAACCCTCACGGAAAAGGCATTCAAGGTGTGGTGGGTTAAGTATCTCAGTATAAGCCCCCTTAGTGCACTTCGACCATGTGTGGTGGGTGTGATATCTCGATTTGTGTTAGCCCTTGATGTGCGGTGGGTGTGATATCCTTGAAGAAAAGCCCCTTCAATGTACCCTAACCTTATGTGGTGGGTGTAGTATCCCTTTCTGATTATTTGTGATGCCATAACTTTTGTTCATGGTGGAGAACTAAGTGTGATTCAATGAACTATCTTATTAACTAAAAACTATCTGATCACTAAAGGGAGAAATTTAATGTGGCTATATTGTATGGATTGTGCAGCATTTACCATATTGTTATTCTTTTATGATTTCCACGCAAGAATTTCTTGTGTATTACTACCATGAGACTAAGTGTTAATTTGTATTGGTATGTTTATCATCATGTTGCTATGTGACTTCAATGTGTTGCATGAGTCTTACCATGTTATAGGTTGTAAGTTTTATAAGTAGTTTACCAGACTAATATTGAGCTTATATGATTGCTATGATGATTTGGCTTCTAGTTCGAGGAGCAAAAGATGATTTGTAGGGCTACAACTCTCAATTATAGTATATTGAGGATGATGATGTGGGCCATTAGTGGGACATTGATTGGGGATGAAGATTTATGTGAATTCTTAAGAGTTAGGCTAACTAGTTAGAGGCATTTTCCCCACAACATTGGGTAGTTTTTTTTCTTCCAGTTATTTAATCTTTTAGCTCAATTTCCTATTTTTCGATTTGTAAACTATCATACTCTTTCTATCTATAATATTTATTATCTTGTATTATTGCATTAATATTATGTGCATGCATCTTTCACTCATTATTTCATTTTTTCCCTACATCAACCATGGGTTAGGAGATGACCACACTCTCTCATGGTTGATGTGGAGATAACATTTTTCATTTTTTTTAAACGCCTCCACATTGTATTAAAAATAAAAAAAATTTTGTTCAAAAAGTTAAGGTGTTACAAGTTTGTATCAAAGCCTGTGGTTTTAATACCTGAAGTTGTTTAGCAAAAACAAATTTCTTAGGTTCCATTCGAACTTGTAGAATCTAGTTTAGTTTGTGAGTGAGCACTAGTTTGAGTTGGGAATTAGCCATAATTTATAGGATATGAATAATTTCTAGCCTTATGTGCATTGTGCTACCTCCATGTGTACTAATTGTATAGCTAGTAATCAATCCCTTCCTAATGTGATTTATTATTCTATGGTTTGGACGGATGTGAATTAGCCTCTCAAGCATTTCATGGAGAGAGTTGGAGCCTTCATGGAGTTGTAGATTTAATGTGAGGAAGCTTTGCAACTGCTGCAGACACCTCTATTTTTTATACTGCCTTCAAGGGATTGGCTTCATAGGGTTTATCTTCATCACCCTTTGGTCTTCAAGGATCATAATGACCCAGATGTGTTAGAGCATTGGCTGAGAGACTTCAAGAAGATCTTTGTTGCTAGTAGTTACCAGATAGTAGGCAAGTGAACATTCGGGTATTCCCTCTATAGGGTCATGCTGATGAGTGGTGAAGAGGTTAGTAGCTAAGGGAAGACACTATAGACCAATGGGAGACCTTAGTCAAGATGATAAAGGTACAATTCTATCCTACTGGCCTAAGGATGGAGAAGTACAATGAATTTATATAGTTGTGTTTAGAGAATTCTATGGTGGAAGAGTACTATAAACATTATTTGAAAATAGTCCACTTTTCTCCAAAGGTTAACACTGATGAGAGCATGAAGGTACACCAATTCTAGTTGGGGTTGAGTCTAAGACTATAAGAGATGTTAGTAGGAACTCATGCACGGGACTAGCAGGCCCTACATGACTATTTTTAGGAGGCATTAGTGATTACCTAGGCTCATAGTGCCTAGTCAGAGGTTAAGCAAAGGTTTGAAGGCAGATACATCTAAGGGGGAGAAAAGAGGTTCCAGACCTCAAGTAGTCATTAGTTGGGGACAATACTCTGCTATAGAAGGAAGTTGAGTCAACAAGGTGTAAGGCATTTCATTTTCCAGGTGTGTGGTAAGAACAAATCAGGGAAGGGTCGTGTTGGGTGGTAGGTTCAATGTCACAGTTTCAGCCACTTGGGGCACCGTTAATTTGAGTGTCGTATGAGGGTAGTGTCCTATAACGGCAAGCAAGTTCATAAGGTACGGTGGCCTAGATGCCTCTAATTTAGAGCGCTCAGCCAATAGATAGTGGAGCTAGTAGGACTTCTTTGCAACAAAATACATAAAGGACCTATGCTTTTCAATAAGGGCAAGGTTATAGCAGAGTTGTTGGACCACCTTCAAGAATTCGCTAGAATGTGATGAGCTAGTTAGAGGCTAATAAGCAAGTTTAAGCTATCATAGGTATGTTCATAGTTTTTTCACCTCCTGCTTACATGTTATTTGATTCGAGTGCTTCACAGTCCTTTATGTCTACTTCTTTCAAAGCTGGGACTATTATGATTCCTTCTAATAGGATAGAAACTTCTATTATGCTCCTATCTGGGTATAGACTAACATGTTCTAGGCTATATAGAGATGTGGACTTAGTCATTAGCAGAATCAAACTTCTGGTAGACCTCATAGAGTTTGAAATTTGTTACTTCAATGTTATCCTTGGTATGGATATGCTTATAAGATATTAGGCTTTCATCTATTATGCATAAGAGTGTATGGCTCTTAAGGGACCAAAGAGTGCTAGGGTCTCTTACTAGAGACGTAGGCCTAGGCTCTCAATAAAGAAGGTGTTTGCAGTTGTGCTCGATACGTTAGTACGAAAAGGTTACTCACTCTTTATGTGTAGCGTTCAGGATTTGGAAGTTTATTGAGGACATTCTAGTGGTATGAGAGTTCCTAGATTTGTTTTCCAATGAGATCCTAGGTATACCACCAATTCATGAGATAAACTTCAAAATAGACCTTCTATTAGGGACAAAGCCTATGTCAAAGACATCCTATCATCTAGCACTAACTAGGATAGTAGAGTTGTAAACTTCGTTGGAGGAGTTATAGGAGAAGGGATTCATTCGACTGAGCTCATTGCCTTAGGGAAAACTAGTCCATGTTGTAAGGAAGAAGGATGGAGGTTGAGACTCTGTATCAATTATCGAGAAGTAAACTAGGTTACGATCAAGTATCTTTGTCCTTTACCTTTGATTGATGACCTCTTTAATCAATTACATGGGGCTATAGTATTTTTGAATATAGATCTCATATTAGGGTATCCTCAACTAAATATTTTTTAGGACATAACAAAGATGGCTTTTATCATGAGGCATGGCCATTATGAGTTCACCGTGATGTCCTTTAGACTATTGAATGCACCAACAATGCTTATGGCTCTCAACTTTTAGAAACACCTTTATCAATTCATTGTGGTCTTTATTAAAGATATCTTCATTTACTCTCAAACTCATGAGGAACACAAGCAACATCTTAGGTAGTCTTAAAAGTTGTTAAGGACCCATCAATTGCATGTCAAGCTCTCAAAGTGTGAGTTTTGGTTAGATGAGGTAGCCTTCCTTGACCATGTCATCTCAAAGGAAGGAGTGTCGATGGATCCTTCAAAGATCCAAGCAGTATCAAAGTAGTCAACACCAACAAATGCTAATGAAGTACACAGTTTTTTAGGGTTAGCAGGCTACTACCAATGGTTCATCCAAGATTTATAGGATAGCTCATCCTTTAAATACCTTGTTGAACAGGATGGCGTACTTTCATTAGGGCGATAAGTGCATAGATTCTTTTGAGGATCTCAAGAGGAGTTTGACTTTAGCTCTAGTAATCACCTTGTCATCAGGTACAAAGGGATTCAAGGTGTATAGCAATGCGTCTAATTTTATTCTAGGGTGTGTGTTGATGTAGTAGGGGAGGATAGTGGCTTATACTTCTCATAATTTGAAGGATCATGACTAGAATTATCGTACGCATGACCTTGAGCTAGCTGTAGTGGTTTTTGCCTTAAAGATATGGAGGCATTACTTGTATGGGGTGTAGTGTAAGTTCTACATGGCCCATAAGAGTTATGCCAATGAATTTATGTTTGGAGTATGGAGAAAATAACTAGTGCTTATAGGAACCATATGGTATGGTATCATGGGGTGCCCAAGGACAATGTATCAAATTGAGATTCCAGATATTTTACACTTCAAGCTAAAGTTACAAGAAACTTTTGGGAAATAACTAAAGGTGATCATTGTTTCCCATCTGGCTATTGACGGTTAGACTGACCACAATATTCATACTTTGGAGGGTACGCTTGGGGCATGAGTACTTGAGTTTTAGGGTAGTTGGAAGGATCACTTGGACTTGGTAGAATCCTTCTATAATAACAGTCATCATACGAGTATAAGGATGGCACCCTTCAACGCACTCTATGGATAGAAGTGTCGTAGTCTCTTGTGCTAGAGCAACCCAAGTGAGATAGTTGTGTTGGGACTAGAGATGATAGAAGATACTACTAGGTAGATTAGGTTAATTTTATATCAGGTGAAGGCTACCTAGGATAGACAGAAGAGCTATTTCAACCAACAAAAGAGGATAAATAGGTATGGGGCATGTGACTGAGCCCTTTTAAAGGTCTTGCCCACCATAGGAGTGATGCATTTTTCATCAAAAGAGCAAGCTTACACCAAGGTATATTAGTCCGTATAAGATTTTAGGTTGGTTTAGAGAGGTTTCTTACCTACTCAACTTTCTTATTGAGCTTTCACATGTGCATAATGCCTTTCACATCTCTTATTTGAGGAGGCACATGGGAGATCCCTTACACAAAATTTAGCCAGAGACAATTTGAGCTTGATGATGCATTATCATATGAGGAGAAATCCCTAAGGATCCTTGATACTAAGAATTGAGAGATACATTTGAAGTTCATCCCTCTAGTCAAGGTCTTGGTCTTGTGGTCGTGTCATCAACCTCAGGAGGCCACCTAGGAGTCAGAGGATAAGATCAAGACAAAATATCTAGGTTTTTTTTTATTTTCATGTGTTGCATGGGTAATACCACTTATTTTAAAAGATTAGTTCCCTTCTCTCACGTACTAACTCTTGGTCGTTACTTTATTCCTACTTATAGTGTAAGGTTTTTTCTTGTTTTTCAGATTACAACAATAACTTATGTTGATACTAACTCAAATTTTTTAGGGTTTTGTTATGTTTTTAGGTTTTTAATTTATTATGTTATTGATCCTAGGGTTATCTCTTTTAAGGATGTAATGTTGTAACACCCAATATTAAAATCTATCAAAATGTGATTAAAATTATATTGATACTAGATAAATTAGTTATGGTTTTGGAAAGGGCTTGAAATTCTAATAAAGATGTGAATTTAAACCACACGGATTTACTGGTTTCCCTAACTAATCGACCAGTACACTTACAAACTGGCAATTTTATTTCTCAATAAACCAGTCAAATAGTTTGCTCAAACTGATCGACTAGGTATCCTATGATTTCAAATCCTTTTATGATTTTGATTTGAATATCTTTCCAATGTCAATGAAAACTTATAATTAGAATCTGTCTATGCCAATGAGAATACTTTGGTAACTTGGGATTATTTTTACCCTATTTAGATCATTCTATGATTCTTTTTTACCAAAAATTAACCCAAAATCATTTTTGAGTAATTTATTAGCTTCCCTCTTCTCCTTCACTTTCTTCACTCTTCTGGCATCCATAGCTTCATGGTTGATTTCCTACACTCTTTACTTGACTTACGAATCCTCTTCATTGTTCTCTCCTAATTACACTTCACCTCACTCACCTCATTAAGCATTCTCTTATGCATTTTTTGCCCAAACTCAACCAAGTCATCTCTTTACCTCTTGTGGATTTTGACTAGCTCTCTATTCCTTATACTACATTCTTGAATCATTTCACTCCTTACCTTTTGCACTTGCTCATTCTCTCCCTTTTCCATTCTAAAATTTTTTAATTGTTGAGCATTCTTCACTTTTCTTCTCATTCCTCCTCTATTAAGAAAATGGAGGTTTCCTCTCATTTCCTCATCCTTTAGTTGGATTATTTTTTCTTCTCTCTTACCCCAATCTTAGCTTTACCTCTCCCTTATTTCTCTCAAGCAAGGAAAGAGTAAGGTTTTGAGAAAGGATGAAGAATTTAGTTTTCACTGTCTAATTTCACTTATGACAAAATTTTATTCCATGTCATTTTTCTTCTCCTTCTTCTTATGGTTTCATTTTTATTGGTTTCAAATTGAAGTTTTAATGGTTTTGATTCTTAATTATATTAGGAAATCAAGATCTTGGTAAAGACCATCAAGTTTAGAGTATTTTATGCTAGAAGAATTGCTCGAAAGTAATGCATCCTTATCTCTAATGTGAATGAGGTCTTCTATTTTTTGTTGAGGTTGAATGATCTTAATATGTTTTATTATATGTAGGTATTATGTTGAGTTATTGGATTTGGGCCTGTTTCCATATTTTGATATATGAAGTTTTTACATCATGTTTGAGAATTTTTCATATTATGTATAAGTTTGGTGAAAGTCAAGTGTCATCTTGTTGAGTAATGATTCCTACTATGATTTTATGTGGAATATGTCTTTTTATTTTTTATATATCATATAAGCATGATAAGATTAATTTGGAAAAGGTTGGCAATCTTTTCATGTCTAGTTCATACATCTAGGTGTTGATTAGCCCAGACGAGTTGATCGATTTTCCATAATTGATCAACTAGTTGCTTAAATAGTGAATCAAGTATTTAATCCCATTGACCATATTCCTTGTGAGTAGAGTGGTTTGGTCTCTACTCAAACTTATTGAATTATTTGGCTAAACCCATTAACTAGTTCTTATGAATAATCAGTTAGTTGGACCAATATGCCAACTAGCATCAATGTGTGTCTTTTTTTTTAGTCTTGTGTGACTAAACCAGTCAATAGGTCCTAGTGATCAATTGAGTGGTCTCTATAAATTTTCCATGTTTCCTTGTTACCTAATGTTCTTTCTTTAGGCATTATATATTAATGGTTTCCTTGTAATTAAAACATTTTAGTCATGATTTCAACCATGATTAATATAAATTTAATGAGGATCAAAATGATAATGTTATGGTGGCTTGACTAGTTATGTTTTGTGTCACCTTTGAACAAATAATTGGTGGTTTATATGCCTTGCGTTGTGTTTGGTGTTATCATCTTGGAAACACTTGAGTATTTATGGAAATAAATTGTGAATTTTATATCACTTTGTAATTAATAATAATAGATTAAGATTTCCTTTATGCCTTTTTCTCTAATAATAGAGGTATATAGTTGAGACTTAGTTGGTAGGTAGCCCTATGATTTTATCTTTTTACTCAGTACCTATTTCCCTCTCTACTGAGTTGCGGCCGGTAATGGGGTACGCTCATATCTTTGAAGTATCATTACTATGATGATCCAACTTTTGGTTCGGTGAGTAAGGAACAATTTATAGGGTTCTAATTATTAGCTAGAGTACATTGAGGATGATGTCATGGGTTAGTAGTTAGCCATTTCTTAGGGTTTGAAAGTTATATTTCTATATAGTTAAGAGTTAGGATAACATGTTAGATGTATTTTGCCCATTGCATGGGTTGCATTTGGTTATTTTTCATTATTTAAAATCTTGAATTTGGTTCCTATATGTCGATATTATAACATTTTTTCTCATCAATATTATGCTCATCTTGTTGCTATCATTATTATATTAAGTTTTCATGCATATTTTAGTTTATTGTTCAATTTTTCCTTACACCAGGCATGGGAGAGGTGATAATCACATATCTCTCATGGTTGGCCTACCAATAGTATCCCTCAATTTTGTTTTCTTTGCTTCCACATTGTCTTTAACATTAAAAAAAAAATTTGGTTCAAAATTTAGGGATGTTACACTACCTCCTTGTCGTTCCTCACCATTTGCACAACCGAACACCCCCTCACTTAATATCACTCATTACTTCTCCTAACTTCTCCCCTGAACCCCCCCCCCTCTATCTTTCTTTTATATATGTGCCTTGTTCCATCTTTGTCCACCATTTTCATCTCATAAAGCTTTATGTAACATGTAAAACCCTATGTAGCTCCATCATTCCTGGTGTTAACAACCTATGCAATTGGCCCTTAGTAGTGTCAACAGCTCATGTAGACATATCCTCCAAAGCTTCACAACCTCATGAAACAACCCACCTATCAGCCACCTTAGCCTAGATGCATCAACTTTTAACACACACCATCATCAAGTTAAGTCAAACCCATAGGACAACACCACCCTATCTACTCCACTTATCCACAACAATCCCCCCTCCATTGTCACTCCTTGAAGCAACAATGTCCCTAGCCATTTCAAGAGTCCACGCAACTCCCCCCACTATTACACCAAGTTCTGTCATAGCTAGTTTCAACCTTATGAGACTTGGTTCACTTCAATTTTACTCCATTTTCCACCCTCCTTTGCTTTATCCTTTCATCGTTTGTATTATTGAGTTCTAATTATGTTTTATTATTGGTTCTTAGGTAATTTTTTAGCAGTCTCAGATGAAGTGTATTAGACTTATATGTGCTTAGAGACTAGTTTCTTTTGGTGAGGATATATATCATAGTTAGGAATTTGTCATTGTTATAATTATATTGATAATGGCATGGTATTGATAATTGTTATATGGTAAGTTGTATGTCTATATATATTGATCTACTAAGCTTGTTACGAAAGTTAGGTAAGTTGGATTGGACCACTATCTAAATTTTTATATGATGGATGAATCTTACATATTTGTGGTTAGATATATTCATAAGGTTACATGTTGAAGGTTGACAACCAACCATGTTATGACTCTTAGGGTTTTTGTGAGAATATAGGTTTTTAGCTATCTTAAGGGTAATTTGGTCAATATAGATTAAATATATAATTTTTAGTATTTTTAACATGTTAAATGGTTTGAAATATGATAATTAAATTATGTGAAATGTTTAAAGTAATTATGAGTGGACTAAGTTTAATAAAATGAGAGAATGGCGTTAATTAGAAATAGTAACCCCAGAGGCTGGTCTTTATCGCATATTTAAAAACATTAAATTTAGAACTTGATTTTCATATGTGTTGTTCCCGTTAGCATGTTAGGATTGTGTATTAAGTTTATCAATTATATAATCTTAAGAGAAAAGCTATGCTTCACTTGTGAAATTAGGATTTAATAGGTCTTATAAATAGTAACTCTAGAGATAAAGCTATTATTACAAGTGTAAGATATTGGATTTAGACCTTTATTTTTAGAGATGTTCATAATAATAATATTTTGGGAATATGTGCTTAAATAAGTGGATAAAATAGCATTATGGAAGGAGTTATGCTTATGATGTGAAATTAGGATTACTAAGAGAAAATGTGGTATTTGTCCTCCGCGGAAACTTTTAGTCTTAAAAATGTTCTATTTTATATGTTTTAAAATATTCATGTCAGGTTTGGAATATTTTCCTTACATATATATGTGTGTGTTTGCATGATGTCCTTGATATAAATAATAGTGAACAAAATATTAATCACTTAAAGTGAAAGATCACATGAATTAGAATCGAGGTGAAGGAGTCTATTTCACTAGCTTAATAATAGTGGTAAGGAGCATTCATGTTATCATATTATTAGCTTTTATCTAGAAATATTTTTGGACTTTTTGTTCCACTGAATCCTTTTTGATATATTTTGATATTATACATGGAGTTAATCTCCAAACTCTTACCTAAATTTATGAAAGTTCTCTGATTTTCTATTCATTATGTTTTATACTTTAATTTTTTACCTTATATTCTATGTAAGGATGGTATGGTAATCCATATTTATATTGGATACATTGATGACACCAGTTTATATTCTTATTACTCTTTTGCTTAAACCAAAAAAAATTAGGAGTATATTTTGGAGTGTTACAAATACCCTTTCATATATAATTTCTTAGTAGTTCCTAGGCTAATAAATTAGTATCCCTTATCTAATGATTAAGCACAAAAGCATATTAGATGAAGCTAATAATCTCCCCTAATACCCACTACCAACCATTAGGATAATACCTTAGAGAAAATTTTATAGACCATATTACAACAAATAATGGGTTTATATTTAATGAGAAATGTGGTTTCTTTCACATTACAAATCATGTGTATAGAAATAGTGTATCCAGTAACAAATTCCCTATTCTCCAAAATTGTTGGATTGCTCAAAACAATTCATCTCTAATAAAAAACAAAGCTTTTACAAAAAAAAAAAAAAAAAGAAGAAGAAGAAAGAAAGTAGACATTGAAATGAATAGGTTTTGGCACCTTTAACTCCCTTGTACTCTGTATTGCTACTTATACTTCATATCTAGTCACTTCCTACAAAAATTTAAATCTACAAGCTTGTGACAATATGGGCCCTTCACTACAACAAACTAGACCATTAACAACCAATTTAGCGACCAAACTTTTTTTTTGTCGTTATTGATATATTATTAATGACCATTGTCAGAAGTCATCGTTGATGGTATATCTATTGCTACTAATATAATTTTTGGTCGTGAATCATTAATTTATTGGTCGTTAAAAAAATTTAAGTTATATATATGTTTTATAATAAATTTTTTTCAAATCTCTAAAATCTAAAAAAAAACACTTAATTGCCCCAACTCCAAAAAAAAAAATCCAGCGCGCCCTATACTAATTGTGTGGGTGTTTTGGCCCTTTAAAAAAAATAATACATTTGCAAACGCGCGCCTGTACCCATTCATATAAAATTTTGGGGTCTGTAGGTCGTCTTCCCTCCCTGACCCTGCTCGACGACCCCATCCCTGCCTTGGCCGTCTCCCGTTTGCAAGTCGTCTTCCCGGACTGCACCACCACGCCATCAACCGTCGGTCGGGCAGACAGCCCACAGCTGCTACTGCACCTCGTCGTCGTCGTCCAATATAGCAGCAGCGGAGTAGCAGCAGCAGCCACCAGCAACGCACAACGACAGCTGCGGCGTGCCACCATCTGTCCTCCTCCAGCACCGCTCGTCACCGGCTAGTGGTCCTTGACCACTGGCGAAGGTCTAGCACCCCTCACTCCCTCCAATTTCGCTGCAATACGTTTGGTAAAAATACTCAAACCCTAACTTATGTTTTGATTAATTTTAGATGAATTAGCTTATGATAAGATAATTTAGTTGTTTAATTGTATAT
This sequence comes from Tamarix austromongolica, assembly GCA_039764185.1. Lineage (NCBI taxonomy): Eukaryota > Viridiplantae > Streptophyta > Magnoliopsida > Caryophyllales > Tamaricaceae > Tamarix > Tamarix austromongolica. The sequence continues at coordinate 67,680,124 of CM077811.1, forward strand.
ATATGTGTTGTATGAATGATTTAGAATGGTTAATTGTATTGGTTATGGTTGATTTGTGAAAATTGGATTTGTGACCCGGCTATAACCGGATTTGTCGGTTTTATCCGATGAAGCTATTTTAGATAAATTTAATTTACAATATCCTTTAAAATGTATCTAATTTCATGTTAAAACTATCAATTTGAAATTTTTGTGCGAAATTAATCGGAATTGGATTCTTAGGTCAAAATTCTTGCGAATTTAAATTGGATTGTGTAATTAAGTTATTTTATTCAATTGATTATATAATTTGCATTAGATTATGTTTAATTTCATTTTTGACATGTCAATTTAAATATTTTAGCAAGATTTGACCAAATTTACAGTCCAAGCTAAAATACCCTAATTATGTTTAATTGGATGTTTTGTTTATTGTTTTAATCAATTGAGTATATGATAGATGCTATCTTGAAAGTAAAATATTAGGAAGGGTTTTGACGGATGGTGGTGTTGAAGTTTTTCTTCATTACTTTATATTGTTATATAATCTCTTTATTATGTCCCTAGATTATTTTCTATGTTAATTCATTTAAAAATTCTATAATCATTCAATTTGATAAAATTAGATAAAGAATATGATGATGATCAACATTGACATTTTTTTAACAAGAAATAAAATATGATATAATTGGTATAAACACTCAAACCCTAACTTATGTTTTGATTAATTTTAAATGAATTAGTTTATGATAAGATAATTTAGGTGTTTAATTGTATATATATGTGTTGTATGAATGATTTAGAATGGTTAATTGTATTGGTTATGGTTGATTTGTGAAAATAGGATTTGTGACTCGGCTATATCCGAATTTGTCGCTTTATCCGTTTTATATAAATTGAATTTACAATATCCTTTAAAATGTATCTAAGTTCATGTTAGATACTTTATTAATGATGTTTGGTATTATATTTTATAATCCTTGTCGGGTATTATTCAAAATGATAGTATGCATGTTTTATCTAATTGGCAATTGTTTTCTAATTGTTATGTTTATGCCTTTTTTTTTTCCTTTAGAAAATGGCACCCAATAAGGAATGGATTCACCTTGTTGATGATTGTTTTCATGATCCATCATATTTGACTGGGGTTGAAGAATTCTTGAACTATGCATTTCAAAAAAGTAATATGAATTTAATTAGATGCCCGTGTATCAATTGTGTTAACACCAATTCTAGAACTCGTGATACTGTGAAAGCACACTTGATGACCTTTGGGATTATGAGAGGTTATACTTTATGGTTTCATCATGGTGAAGAAGGACACGAGGAACATTCTGAAATAAATATGGATCCTCAAAATAATGAGAATGAAGATGACTATGATGATAGTGATAACGAGATAGCGGAACTTTTAGAAGATAGGTATCCTCATTATCGGAATGTTGAGCCTAATTTGGAAACTATGGGATCCCTAAACCATGAAGAAGAACCCAACTTTGAAGCATAAAAAAAAGGTTGTTAAATGACTTCCAACAACCTCTTTACGAGGGTTCTAAGGGATCTAAATTGTCTACCTTATTCAATTGCTTCATGTGAAGAGTACTAGAAAATGGAGTAATCGTTCTTTCACAATGTTACTTAAATTGTTGAAAGAAGAGTTATTGCCCAAAGATTCGACCTTGCCTGACTCTTATTATAAGGCAAAAAAGACAATTAAAGATCTTGGCTTTTCATATGAGAAGATTGATGCATGTATGAACGATTGTATGCTATTTTGGAAAGAAGATAGTCATCTGCAGAAATGGAAAATTTGCAAAGCTTCAAGATGGCAACAAAGCAAGCATAGTGGGGAAGATAAGGTAAAAGCATATGGGAAAAAAATACCTATAAAGATATTGTGATATTTTCCACTAAAACCTTGACTTCAGATGATTTTTATGTCCACTAAGACGGCCTCTCTAATGAGATGGCATCATGATAAAAGTAATGATGGAGATCTGAGGCATCCGGCTGATGGGTTGGCATGGAAAAAAAATGATGAGCTCAATCCGAATTTTGCTTCTGAACCTCGGAATGTTAGACTTGGGCTAGCTAGTGATGGTTTTCAGTCGTTCAATAATGTGAGACCATCATATGGTATATGGCCTGTGACCCTTATTCCATACAACTTGCCTCCTTCGTTGTACATAAAGGAACCAAGTATATTGCTATCCATGCTCATTCCAGGTTTGCGATTTACTTTAAACTTTCACCGACCATTCCAAATTATGATATCAAAAAAATCACATTTTGTGTTTGCTTCTCTTTGATATCCATATCATCCAAATTTGTTTCTTTTATGTTGATTTTAGGTCCCGATGGTCCTGGAGATGCTATTGATGTATATTTACAGCCTCTAATAAATGAATTAGAGGACTTGTGGAATAATGGTGTCCAAACATATGATACATCAAAGCGTCAAAATTTCAATCTCCATGCATCTCTTATGTGGACTATCAATGATTTTCCTGCATATGGAATATTGTCTGGATGGAGCACAAAGGGAAAACTCGCTTGCCCTATTTGTAATAAGGATACTCACTCTTTGAGACTAGTTAATGGGGGAAAAGAATGCTTCATGGGTCACCGGCGCTACTTGGAAAGTAATCATAGATGGAGAAGAAAGAAAATGTTATTTGATGGTAATATAGAAAAGGGTACACCTCTGAAGCCTATAATAGGTGAAGAGATTCTTCACCAAGTGCAAGATCTTGAAGACATCATATTAAGCAAAGATCCTGCTTTCAAAGGAAAGATCTCGCACAAGAATAGGCAAGATAATTGGAACAAGAAGAGTATATTTTTTAGGCTTTCATATTGGAAGCACCACTTGATACGGCATACCCTAGATGTAATGCACATTGAAAAAAATATATGTGATAGCATACTTGGAACACTACTTAGTGTACCAAATAAGACGAAGGATAACTATAAATCTCATCTTGATTTACAAGAAATGGGTATTAGGCCAGAGTTACATCCTATCACAAATGGTCATAATATATTGCTACCTGATGCTCGTTTCACCCTATATCGAGAGGGAAAATGTAAATTCTGCAAGTTTTTGAAACATTTGAAGGTTCCATATGGTTTTGCTTCTAACATTTCACAATGTGTAAACTTGAAAGAGAATAAGATTTCTTGATTAAAGAGGCATGACCATCATATTCTTCCACTTGCATTGCGTGGCCTTCTTCCAGATGATGTGTATGAACCACTTCTTGAGTTGTCTATATTTTTCAAGGATTTAGGTTTTAAATATTTAAATATGGAAGACTTGAGGTGTCTTAAAGCCCAAATTCCAATAACCCTTTGTATGTTAGAGAAGATTTTTCCACCATCTTTCTTTGATGTGATGTTACATTTGCCAGTTCATTTGGCACATGAGGCTATGTTATGTGGACCTGTACATTCTCATTAGATGTATCTAGTGGAAAGGAATTTGTATACTTTGAAGTCTTATATACGTAACATGGCTCATCCAGAGGGTTCTATTGTAGAAGGGTATATAGCAGAAGAATGCATGAATTTTTGTTCAAGATATTTGCATAAAATAGAGACTAAGTTTAACCGCCTTGATCGAAATTATGATGATGATGTGAATGTCTCTGCGGAATTGTCTTCCTTTTATTACAAGGGAAGAGGGCTAGGAAGTGGTCAAACCAGAGATTTAGATGCAGATGAATTAGAGCAAGCCCATATGTATGTTCTTAACAATTTTGAAGAAGTTCAGCCATTTCTTGAGTAAGTCATTCCTAAAAACTCGTTCCTTTCTATCTATTTTTTTTCAAAGGAACGTATTAGACATTTGATATATCTTTTTTATTTTAGAATGTATTATCAAAACCAAGAACACAATCCACCACAAGTGTCATCCAATGAATGGAATAGAATGTTTATTGAGTGGTTTAACAAAACAGAAAGTTTTCCATGCTATTCAATATTCAATATATATAGAAATGCAAGTTTATTTAGATCATTGGGTTTGTAAAAATATGTTATAATAAACATTATATTTATTAGGTTGCAGATTTATATGAAACAGATAAAAGCTAGAAGATAGAAGCCTTACTCTCATTGTCACATGGTCCGTCAAAATATGTCACGTGTTTTTATGGTTATGTAGTAAATGGATATCGATTCCACACTACATCTCATGAGGAAAGAACAAGGTCACAATGTAGTGGAGTGGTTGTGGTTGGTGATGATGGTAGTGGATCTATCGATTATTATGGCCAATTGACCAAGATTATTGAATTGCAGTATTTGGGCAATAAACGCTTAGTCTTATTTCGATGTGATTGGTTTGATGTTAAAGATAAAGTTAAGGGAGTGAAGGAAGATAAGTATGGGTTCACAAGTGTTGATTGCAGACGTATTTGGAAAACTACTGAACCTTTTGTTTTAGTAACTCAAGCATCAAAAGCATTTTATGTTGAAGATAACATTAACAAGGGTTGGCATGTTGTGTTAAAAAGTCAAGCAGCAGTTCCTTGTGAAGACATTATAATCGAATGAAGACTTATGCATATAAAATTTAACCATCCTTGAGATTTGTAATGCTACTTAGTTATGTACTTTTGTATACTTGCTATTCCATATAGCTTGATTTTCTCAAGATGAGATGTATTTTTTGAACTCGTAATACAAGTGTTTAATGGAGTGTATTATGTACTCTATTTTGGTAATGTGTTATAATGCTGATGAAGATAGGTGATAATATCTTCTACTAAATGTTGTTTTATAGAATGTAATTGTTTATATTAATAGTGTGGTTGTAGGTTTCAAAGAAATGGTGTCCCTAGTTAAATTAAAGATTGATCGACCTAAGTATATATCACCGGGTCAATTAAATGCTATTGGCAAGGGGCGCGGCTGCGGATTAGGGTTGAAGACGTTTCTACTATCCGCTACAAGCGGTGGTAACATTCAAGCTACTGATAAGACAAATGACATTCCCCCATTATCACTAACTCCAAGAGCTGGCGCTAAACGCATATCTAACACTACTAATGTCTTTGTAGCGCAAAGCGACCCCCCTCCTCCCTTACTCAATGACGATACTGCTCCGCAAGGCGAAACAACTATTGCCCAAGGTGGAAACAATCATGCCATTGATGAAAATGTCTTCCATTCTTCTCATGTGAATCTTACAAGTGGAGGTATGACATAATAAGCTTTTGATTATTCTTATTTTACTTAATTCATGGTCAATTTTTTTAACAGTTTTATGTAATAGATAATTCTACTCAAAAGATTTGGAAGCCTCAAGGTAGAAACAGGTGTCAAAAAGAGGCAAGACTTAGCGGTGGAAAAAAGCTACCTGTGACTTTTTTTAATGGTCGTGCTGCTGGAGATAATAGCCATGAGTGGAGTAGGCACATAGGCAACATAATGCCTATTCGAATCCAATCTTGGGACGCAGTTGAACAAAGACATAAGGACCACCTCTGGGCTGCAATGACGGTAATGAATTTGAAGTATTCATTTTGATATTTCATTTACTTTTACTTGTGCTACTGCAAACCTTTCATCTTTTTCCGTATAATAGTTTTCTTCGACTTGTTAATTTTTAATTCCTCAATAAATCAATACTTTTGTGTTGCAGGAGAAGTTCTCCAATGATGACATGGAGAGTTACTAAAATTCTACTCTTCATCATATGAAAGACTTGTGGAACAATTGGAGGGGAGATAATCATAGAAATATTAAAGGCTTGGATATTCATAAACAATTGAAGCTTAAACCAACTACGATTGAGGATCAATCTGATCGGGAGTGGCTGGTGAAATGTTACTATCATAGTCCAAAGTTTGTGGTAAATCACTAATGAAAAATTGATTAGAAATATTTATATATTTGATTACCTTGCTAATTATTCTTCTCTTATTTATCATATAATACAATATATCTACATAGGAAATGAGCCAACGAAATACAAACAACCGCTTGATGATGGACAACATGTAACACCCCCAAAATTCACTACTGAAAAATTTCGTTTTATTAAAAGATAATTGCGGAAGCAAATTAATAAAACGTGAACTTTGGGAGTATTACCGCCACACTTAGTACCAGACCGGTTCACTCATACCGTTCCAGTACCAAGTGCTAAGGCTAAGAAAAATGAAATACAATTTGAAAGAAGTTCAACGTACATAAATCAGAGTAGCGCATCAAATCATTTACAAGAATAAAATCCACCAATGGTGGTTACAGTAACACATAACATTAAAACCAGGAATTTAAAGAGGAAGAGAAAACCCTAACGATACCGGATAACTCCTTACTCTCGTTCCCATAGCCCACATGAGTAGCACCTAAAAATACCTGCAAGGGCACTGCCCATTGAATAGGCAGGGGCCCAATAAAGGGAATCCCTTTAGTACTATGGTATTGAGTAACCCTTTAATACCACACTTAAAGACAGGCCCGCATACGACACATAATGCAAGCTACACACATAAATAATGAGAGGTGCACACATAACAATAACATGCATAATAATTCATAAATCACGATTGATACTTTGGGCCTTAAGCCATGTCATAGAGTGTGATCAATACATTCAGGCCTTAAGCCATTATTCTGTCATCATTCCATCAATCTCATATTTTATATCCATGTGAGTACGAGGAACCCACTATTATAGCCGGTGGACCGGAAAGTATACACTCAGGGCAGAATGCCTCTGACCACTATTATTGCCGGTGGACCGGAAGATAAACACACAGGACGGAATGCATCTCACCACTATTATTTGCCGGTGGACCGGTCTGGCCCCGACTCACATGGTGTTCCACTATAAGTGATTAGCATTTTTCCATGATCTTATTCACATACATAACTGATTTTATTGAGCTCGGGACCCCCACTATTATTGCCGGTGGACCGGAATACATATAACTCATCATCCAGAGCACAACGCTCCTGGCCACTATTATAACCGGTGGACCGGGATATATAAAGAATCATCATCCAGGGCACAACGCTCCTGGCCACTATTATAACCGGTGGACCGGTACTCAATATCATAATCATCTGGGCCCGGCTCATTAATATTTCACTTTCAATAATAGTATCTTTCCTTTCTTTAATCAGCACATCAATCATATTTATTTGCCTCGAATGGGAGATAAATAACCCGGAACACAAAGGTACACCGGTCGTACCGGTATCAGCTACTCAGTACCCTTCAACCACGAACCCAAGGACACAAAGGTACCCTGGTCGTATTGGTACATAAAGCTAACTCAGTACCCTATCGACAACGACACCTAATCCATAAGTATGCATACCCCCTAACTAGGTCCGTAGAGCTAGAAAGAGTAAGATATAGGGTCTGGCTGGGGCACAAAGGCACACCAGCAAATACCAGAATAATCATGGACTAAACCACGTCCTTAGGGTAGCAACCCCTAAGGAGTCACCATTCCCGATCTCGAGGTCTTTCACTTTAAGTAATAGTGTCTTAATTAAGGTGATCACGAAAGGCACAATAATCCGATACTTATTCACTTTCAGTCGTTATGATATCATTAATCATTTCTTATTCAGATGATTATCCAGGAATTCACAGAGAAATCATTAAGGCCGTACTAATTATCAAACACTCTTACTTGGCTAATCAGCATTATTTAAATCATATTATAATGTTCCACAATCTCCAAGACATGTTAGGTACAAATTACTCATTTTCCCTTTACTTATATAATTGTTAAGTATTCATTCCTTACTCGCCAAATTACCATATTACCCTCTAAGTTACATAATAACCAAATTACCCCTTGTCTAATTTAGATTACCAAATTATCCCCTACACTTTTTAGATCACCATTCACCCCTCATAATTACTACACTTATCATATTTCCCATTTGGTTGGTTATATTACCAAGTCGCCCTTCTCCTTTGTTAAAATTACAAAATTGCCCTTGAGTTGGATAAATTACTAAATTACCCTCCTTCATTATCATGATTACTATTTTGCCCCTTTAGTTGGTTAAGTAATTATCACTTTACCCTTTAATCGGCTAAATTACCAAATTGCCCCTTTAGTTGAATAAATTATCAAATTGCACTTCTCCTTTATCATAATTACCATTTTACCCCTCTCAATTATTTTAATTGCCATTTACCCTTTTTAATTATCATAAATCCCAAATTACTCTTCTTCATAATTACCAATATTAATTTACTCTTCTCCATAATCATAATTTACTATATTACCCTTCTCCATTATTAACATTACCATAATGCCCTTTAAATGGTCAATTTACCAAATTACCCTTCTATAGTATCATACTTATCCAATTGCCCTTCTACAATCATAATTTAATTACTAAATCATCTTTTGTCGTTATCATAATTACCAAGTTACCCCTTACTCCCAAGTTTACCATAATATCCTTTTATTTACAAAATTACCATTTTACCCCTTACATCCAATTTTACCATATTTCCCTTTTGCTTGTAAATTACCATAATACTCCTTTTACTTTACAAATTACTATTTCACCCTTTTATATCCAAAATTTCCATTTTTATCTTTCCTTACCAAATTACCATTTTGCCCTTCTTTTCCAAAATTACCATATTACCCCTTACTTATAAATTACCTTTTCACCATTCACTTATACAATTGCCATATTACCATTTATTTATGAAATGACTATTTTGCCCCTCTACCTCCAAAATTACCATATTAACCCATTTACATACAAAATTACCATAATGCCCTCATTAATCCAAAATTACTATTTTACCCCTACTTCCAAAATTACCATTCTTACCACTTGCTTATAAAATTACCATATTGCCCCTTGACTCCAAAATTACCGCTTTACCCTTTTTTCCCAAAAATTACTATAATACCCCTTTATTCACCATTTTTATGAATTTATCAACACTACATAAAATAATGATATTAGTGCTTCATTCTTATCATCTAAGTCCACCATCATGTCATTTTTCAACATAATACTCATTAGCAACTACCTACATTAGGTTACATACTTCGTAAGCAAAATTACCAAAATACCCTTAGACAATAATATTACTCATACATTAGCAACATAATACATCATAAACAAGCTTTTAACATTTCCATCAATAATCAAACTCCATCCTTAATTAACATACCTACATATGGCACAAAAGTTATCATGCTTTTCCTTTTTATCAAACAATATAAGAAACCATATACATATCATGCTAAGCACACCAAACATGCATAATATCATACTAAACCCTTAATGTGCTAGCAAGCGTTTTTCCATATATTTAAGGGAGGATTGACGGTTACCTTAATCCCGCAAAATATCAAATCTTACCAAGCATAATTAGCAACTCAACACCTAAAAATAATCTCCATCATATTTATGTTAGAAATAAGAAACCAAGCATAAAACTTTGTAAAAATTTAATTAATAGAACACTTAATGTAAAATACCATTATACCTTAAAAATTAGCCAAATAATTTTTAAAATGAAGGGGAGCTCACGCTGCATGAGCAGCGTGAGTTTCATGCAGAAAAGAGAGGGGAAAAGGCTCGAAGAGGGGTGAAGGAAGCAAGATTTATTATTTTCGGGTTAGGGTCTTTAGGCTAGAAAAGAAGGTAGTTAGGGGATGTTCTAAGGCAAGTGAATGGTGCAGGAGTGAAGAAGGGGTGTAGGTGGAGGCTAAGGGTGGTTTCACGGCGGCATAGGGCGGCGGAGACAGGGGCGGCAAGGCGGCGAAGTTGGCTGCTGAGAAGGGTCGAGGTGGAGGGGCTGAGAAGGAAGGAAAAGGAGAGGGAAAAATGGAGGGGTTCAAGGGCTGTTTTCGGCCGAATAATTCATGGAGGTTGTAGCGGGGTTGCAGGGTGTCGAATGGTGGGTTAGGTGGCGGAAGAGGTGGCCGGACGGCGGCGGAAGCAGCGGTTGCAAGTGGCTCGGCGGTAAAGGGAAAAACTAGGGAGAAAAAGGAAGAGGAGGAGAAGGGAGGAAGTGCATGGCTCGAAGGGGCTGCGTGGCGGTGCAGGGTGGTAGTAGGCGGTGGCAAAAGGTGGCGCAGGGCTGGGTGCGGTGGTTCAGGCGGCGGTAATAAAAAAAATAGGGAATGAATGGGAGGAGGAGAAAAGGGAGAAGAGGCTCGGGAAAGGGGGAGTGGGTTTGAATTTATAGGGAATGAATGGCTAGGGAGGTGAGGAAAAATAAGAGGGAGAAGAAAGGGGGCAACGGCTGGCCAGCGAGAGGGTGCAGGTGGCAGGTGGTGGTCGGGTGGCAGGGAGAAGGAGGGGAGAAAAAGGAAAGAATTCAGGCGGGAATGGAGGGTGCAGGGGGGTTAGTTTGGCTCGAAATAGGAAAGAAAAGGACGGGGTAGAGAGAGGGAGTAGCAGGGGCAGGTACGGTGGCAGGCGGAGGCAGTTGCAGGCAGCGGTCGGGCGTACATGGAGGACGGGAGCAGGTCGGGGCGTGGGAGAAGAAGAAGGGAGGGGAGGTTTTGGGTGGCTGGACCGGCACAGGAAAAGAAAATAAGGCAGCCAGCCGGTCCAGGAAGAAAAATAAAGGAGAGGCGGCTAGACGTGCTAGACGGGCGCGAGAAGGAGAAGGGGCTGGGGGACGGGCCTGGCCCAAACGCGCGGGGGAGAGGGCTGGCCTGGCGAGGCAACCCGAGGGAAAAGGAAAAAATAAAAAAGAAAAGAAGAAAGAGGAAAAAAGGAAAAAGGGCAAAAAGGGGAATGGAAAAATTGGAAAAATAATTTAATTTAATTTATAAAATCATAAAATATAATATTCTTGGTAAATTATTTAATTTAATAATTTAATTTATTATAATCTAATATTTTAGTTTAAAAAGGATAAAGTTGGTAAAATATTAGTTTGGAAAATTATTTAAATAAAATAATATGATAAATAGCAAAATATTTATTTTTAATTTATTAAATACTCTTATCCAAATTTACATACTCTAAAATCCATACAATAATTAAAATAAATAATCTTAAAGCAATTTTCTTCCAAATAAAAGTTATTTATTAAAATATAGGTTTTCAAAATTTTTGGGGTATTACACAACAAATGTCTTCATCGTAGTGGCAGCAAGCCTTATCGAGCGATTGCCTATGATATGGTATATATTATATGTATTTGCCTATGAAACGCAAGATATGGCGTTTTCCAACACACTACTTTTGCCTTGTTTTTAATCCTTATAGATAAATGTTATATTATCTAGGGAGGAAAAGATGGAAAACATCCAAGTTATGGCACCGTTTATTTTGAAAGCTATAAAAAGGGTGAAGAAATAGCTACAACCGAAGCTACAGACATCCATGTACACCTCTTGCCTGACGCTTATTCATTTTATTAGTTATATATATATTTTTTTGTCTAACTAACATTTTTTGTCTTGAAGTCTCAAATTATTGAGGTCCAATCTGCTGAACGTGTGCATGGAGTGAGTCGAACCAGGGGCTATGTTCCTGGCTATGGTGGTGGAGTGAAGCCTAGAGATATTAGAGGCCCTTACAAAGGTAAGAACAAGCTTCTAGCAAATCTCAAGGCAAAGGATGCTGCTATTAAAAGAAAAGAAGAAGAGATTGAGAAAAAGAATCAAGAAAATCGAGTGCTAAAAGAAAGAATGGACAAATGGGAACCTGTCATGGAGAAGATTTTGAAAAGTGCACGATTTCGATGCTTGATGGAAAATGAAGAGAATATACATGATGATATAGAATACATGCTTGTTTCTCCATCTACATCAGAGGATACTGGGTGCCCTTGAACATGAGGTTAGTTAAAATTGTTAAATGTGTTAATTATTATGAGTATGATTCTAACTAGTTGTCTAATAAGCTTAAGTAACTAGTTTAGATCTAAATACATTCAAATAAGCTACATATGGTTCCTAGAGATGAATTTGTAAAATTAACAAGCATAGGGACCCTCCTAAGACAACTACATCTAACTTTGAGAAATTATAAGTAATAAGCTAATACTAGTGGTATAAGTTGGCTCACATAAGTGCTCGCCTTGTTTTCAACTTCACTTTATTTATGTTGGTTGATGATTTTGCTCTAGGTTACTGTTGCTACAGATGATGTGGATGTGCTTCAACGGATTACATTGCAGCTCTCTAGACATTTTTGTATAGGTTGGTTTTCTCCTGCTTTATCTATATATATATATTGCCATTAAGGCTAATACATTGGTGGATATTAGTGGACATAAATATGGTCATAGAAGAATAAATGACCGAGCAACCCGACAAGCTCAGAATCAACTGCATAATTATAACATCATTTCCTTCACCATAACCTGTACGTTGATTAGCCTTTACAATTTTTCTATGATTCATGCATCTACTTAAAAGTATGTTTGGCATGAAAATGTATCCAAGATTTAAAATCCTATTATACGACTCATATCATAAGCCTAATCCACGGTTCTTTTTTGGATAACTTGTTAGAATCCTATGTGACCCCTCATCACTCTCCCCATTTTGTCTGCATGATTTATCAAACATACCAATAATGGTTATTGTTTGCTAATCTATCCTTAAATTCCATTATCCCTCTTGCTTTTAATTAACTTGCATTCCATATAGACAGTTTAGACCTGTTTTACCAAAATATCTATCAAGAGATCTTCCATAAGGACCAGAATTTCAACTTTGCATTGCTCCATCCTTGAATTTATCTACCAATACTGCATCATCTCCATGTAGAGTTAAATATTCTGTATGAATTTGATCCTTAGTACAGGAATGGAAAATTTACTATGTAAAAGAGCAGTGTGCAATTTATTGGGCAGCATGCCAATTATTCTACATTTATATTGTGGATGTTGTCCCTAGATTTATATCAATATATTGACAGTAGTATCAGATTTAGGCCTACCGATACGATCCAAGACATCAAAACTATTTTACATTCGTATTGGCAACAAATCGCTAGTATACTGGAAATTGGCTAATATTACATCTGATATCAACTAGCATTTATTAGATTTATTCCCACATGGAAATATATTTACTTCATAAATTTAAATAAAAATATATTAACTATTTACGTATGAAACAAACATACTGTAGAAAAGTAGGATCTTTGAAACTTGTAATTTGTTAGACTTTAGCTTATAGCTAACCAATAAATACCAGATGCTTTACATGTTTCATGATATTAGATGTTTTATTTATGATATTAGACTTTCAAATAAAAATAAGATTTTTTGTAAACAAAAATAAATAAATAAACCATGCCAGGACTACTGCAATATATTGTTTATAATCCATGATGATCCGAAACAATGATACCATGACCGCTAGAGCATCACAGCTCCAGTCACACAACTTCCATGGTCCAAGTCAACCTAAATTTATAATTATGTCTTGTACCTACCAGTAAAGTTAGTTTTGTATATATTGTAGAAGTATAGGTGTAATTGATGCATGAATCATAGAAAAAATATTGTCTGATACACTTTGTGACCAAAACACACCATATTAGGTATTGAATCATTGATAACAGACTTAAGGAAATTCTGTTATCAAATATATAAATTATATGAAAAGTCACCAGAAGTTGAAGATGAATTTGTAACGTTTTTCTCTAATTCTGCAATAGTTTTTATCTTGTTAAATTTCTACCATAAGTTAGAATAGTAATATTTTATGTAATTTCCATAGGTAATGATGATGCATGATCTAGGTTCTCATAGTAGAGCACATTTAATAAGTTCGGATGTTATTGAATCATATTTATTTCCATTTTCATTATTTTCCTTGTATTTAGAGATTTCATTTTATATATCCGATTTCATGAATTGCATGTTAAGGAAATTACTCATTGTTTATTTGATACTTATATTAATTATTATTTTTATATTTCTATTGTTCCAGATCTAGTTTATTTTGATAAACTTACCAAGTCTATTATATCCGATGGATAGAATGATTAATTCTTAAGCGGCTGCTAATCATGATATTTTTGTAATGCAACGACATATTGTAGCTCTTTTGTAATATATTTATGTTTGATCATAGCCGAAAATTGTACCTGACATTTGATACAAATTATTTGTATGAATATTTAGTTGAATATTTAATTATAAACAGATATTTAGAAAATTATATCTATATGTTAGAATGAATATATATGTATGCAGGTACAGGATTTGAGAAGATCAAAATGTATATATATACATGCATACAGGTACAGGTCTTGAGAAGATTGAAATGGATATATGTATGCATATATGTACAGGTCTTCAAAAGATTGAAATGGATACATGTATATCCATATAGGTGCAGGGCTATAGATGAATATTGAAATATTGATTATATATATTATTGAATATATAATTATACCATTTGCGACTAATAAATTATGTCGCAAATAATGAATGAATTTTAGTATTGACGGAAAAATTAGTCGTTGGTGTGATACTTTTTTAATTACGATAAAAAAATTGGTCATTAATATTATTTACGACAATGTATTTTATTCGTCATTATTTTTAACGACCAACATCATACGTTGTCGCTATTACTTTTAGCGACCAACGTCATAAGTTGTCGTTATTACTTTCAGCGACCAACACTTTGCGTCGTCGTTATTACCTTTAGCGACCAAAATTATACGTCGTTGTTATTACATTAGCGACCAACATAATATGTGGTCGTTATTGCTTTAGTGACCAAAAAATTTCAGTTGGTCATTAAAGCCTTTAACGAGGAAGAAATAACAACCACTGACGACCAACAAATTTTTTGGTCGTTATTAGCTTTAGCAACCAAAATTTGGCCATTAACAACGAAATTTGTTGGTCATTAAAAACATTATTTCTAGTAGTGCTTATTAAAAAAATTAATGATTTAGAGCTATGTAAAATTAAAGCATCAATACCCTAGTGGTTATGATAAAACATGAGTGCCTCATGCTCAATATGCTTTTAATTCACCTACTTCTGATCATCTATACTATGCAGTTACCTTAGAGAGTTGTAACATTGTCATTCTTTAAATTATTTTTTTTGGAATTAAGAATTATTCCCATATCCCAATCTAATATAGTTAACTTTTCCTTCAGCCTGAAAGTCATTTTCCTTTATTTAACTTTTGTGCCATCACTTACATCTAACATGCTTCTCTTATACCACCAAGCAAAGGTTTTGTGGATCAATGGTTGTGTCCTATTCAGTTTGAAACTATTTTGATTCTAGTTATTCAACCTCTCAATTTGGATTCCCTAAGTGTTCCACATTAAATCCTTTAAGATCCTTTTTCACAAGTCTTAGTTTCCTCACTACTTCAAAACTATACAGATCTGTAATACCCTAAAAACTCACTAATAGAAATTTTTATTTTAAGTGTAAAATCATCTAAGCATAATAGGGGACTTACCCTATAATTAGTATAATTATAGCCCCAATCCATCCTTATACTAACTATGAGGCAAGATAAAACAGTATTCAAACCATGATAAGAGTAGCAGAATAATAATTCATATTATAAATAATAGTTAGGTGTTTGTTCCTAAAATGAATACTAAAATACATAAAAAAATGTTCAACTGAAAACATTAATGGAAGTAAATTGGTAAAAAAAACCATCGAATGTCACATTCTCAGGTCCCCAGCCCTAGAAATAATAACATCACTAAGCCCTGATCAAAGCATCGTATGGTACAAAGTCGTTTAGTGAGTCATCATTCACTTGTATAGACTCATTAGAGGTCTCTACTCATAGAAATAAGGAGCACCCATAATAAGGGTGATCAACACACTACGTACTGAGTAAGGTAACATTACAATCAAGTAGGTTATAGATATGAACAACACCATAATAAGGAATTACATGCACATAAGTAGATTATATCGATTCATTCATTATTATCTAAGCTTAAGGTATTAGTGCAATAAATAATCAACTCATGATTTTATACATGTTGGGTTTATATACCCCACTAGTCTCAACTGGTGGATCGATAAACAAGTACAAATTCTAAGGCAGGATGGTCCTAACCACTATTCTCATCGATGGATTGGTAATCAAGTAAAACTTCTAAGGCAGGACGCTCCTAGCCACTATTCTCACCAGTGAATCAACAAGTACAACTAGGCCCGGCTTAAGTAATCTTCTACTTTAAGTGATTAGTGTGTTATTTGTGTTTTATTTATTTCAAATTCAACACAGAAACATACACACCTACCCTATGCATGTCTCATTCCCTACTACAGCCCTGGGATAACCTTATTCCCTTGAAGACCCTAATTTCACAACCTTAGTACATCCTTACTCTTAATGTTCCTTTTGAGTCCCCAATTTATCCAATAAACCATAACATGTCAATGGAAGCCTTTGGTCAAGGGTCATGGTTTATTACCCCTGTGTTCTCACATATGATAGTAAATGGCCTCTAAAGTTACTCCTCAAAACCTTAATTTTTCTTAGTTAGCTTAACCAATCCTCAAATAATTGTTTAGTCCTATATTTTCATATCCATGCATATAATACTATGGTTAACCATTATATTAATTATCGTAAACTAACTCCCCCATTTTACACATGTGATAATACCCCTCATATTCTAACCCCTTATGAAAACTTAATCCCTCATTGTGGTTATAACTACCTCTCCCTTTCCCACATGGCTATTAAAATTTGGTACACATTTCCAAAATGACATGGTTAACATAATATTCCTAAATTACAATCCAACTCCCCCATTTCATACATGTGATGATAGCCTAACCTAAGGTTTCGTGCATTGGCCTCCAAAAATCCTAGTCTTACTTTTTGGTCATCTCTCTTCCCATAGTGCTCAAAGGAATTCCCAAATTCACATGGCCACCCAAAATTCCATCCTCGATGCCACATCCCTTTTTTGGTAACAAAGCCCCACTCTACTCACATATAATCATGGCTTCCCTTAGGTTCTACTTTCCCCCATGCATGGTTATTCAACCCCATATTGTATTTATCTTAAACCTTCTTATTTATTTTCATAGCCATTTTATATAGTATATCTAACACATTTTAGGGAATTTCTTTAACTATAAGGTACCCTACTATTATCATTCACAATATTGGCCAAAATTCCCTAAGCCTCAAAATCCAACCTAAGTCACAAGTCATTCAACATAAGGACTCTCCAAACTTTATACACACGTAATATTGTATACTATGGATATACATCAATTACTTGAAATCAATACAATAATAACCACATAGCTTCTTACCTTTAGTTATTGTCAAGCTCAACTGCATATAAAATACTAGAGCCATTGATTAATCTATACATGTCGTCACATAGTAAGGACATATATATTAACATAATAAAATCCTTGTTATGACCGTATCCTTACCAAAGAAGCTCTGATCTCTAGGCATGTACAACCTAAGCCTTCTCTTCTACTATCACTGGAACAATACCTAGAAAATGGGAATACACGTAATTTAGATTTTTTTTCTTTACTTTTCTTTCTTTTTATTTTTTTATAAAAAAATGAAAGAAGGAACATAAACTAAAGAAAACTTAAGGATACAAAAGGACGTGTAGGTGACCATAATGGGGGAGAAAGTGGTGTGGTGGAGGTGGTGTAGGTGATTGATTTTTGGTGGAGAAGGGTGAGGGTTGGAAGAATGAGGTAGAGGGTGGTAGAGGTACTAGGATTAGTTATTATGGGTGGTGGATAGTGGTAGTAGAGCTAGCGGTCAGTGGTAGTGTAAGATGGAATACATCCAAGAGGGAGAAAGAAAAAGAAGAGGAGAGAAAAGAGAGAAATGGGCTTATTGGGATTGCTGCACAACTTAGGGCGCCTGTATAGGGTATCTATGGTATGGTGGTTGTAAGAGGGAAGGAGAGTGGCTGACAGTGGTGGTGTTCGAAGAACATAGCTTGCAATGGCTACAAGCTCAAGAGAAGAGGAGAAAAGGTAAAATGAGGAAAAGGGTGGCCCTACAAGCATTGGTAGGGTGTAAGTAGGATAAGAGGGTGGTTGGGCATTAACGATGGTGGCACAATGTTGGAATAGGCATGGATGGGGAGGCAAGTAGAAACAGGGGAGGGAGGAAGGTGGAGAGGAAGGAAGAGAGGGATCTTAAGGGGGTATTTATAAGTAGGGAAGGAGTTGTGGGAGTCAGGAAGATGACGGGAGGCTCGATGTGCATGGATGCATGGGAGGGAAGAGATAGTAGTAAGTAACATGGCAAGGTAGGGGAGCAAGTGTGTAGGTGTAAGGAGTGTAGGGGAGAAGGGGGAAAGCCATTGTGTATAGCCCTACAAGGCTATGAAGGGAAAGGTGGGGAGGACAATTGGCATGTAGGGGTGCAAGTACAAGGGATAAAAATGGAAGGTAAAGATGGTGACGCGAAGGGGACAAGGCCAAGGAAGATGATAAGGAAAAAAGGGAAAGAAGAAAATAAAGGAAGGAAAGAGAAAAAAGGAAAGAAAAAGAAAAAAGGTGGGGAACTTGCCTTGTCACCTAGGGAAGGAAGGAAGAAAAAAAAGAGGAAGGCCTACGCCACCAGGAGAGAAAAGAAAAGAAAGAAAAAATTGGGCTGGGGGAACGATGCAACCTAAGAGAGAAGAAGAGAAAAAAGAAAAAAGGAAGAAAAAATAATGGAAGAAAAAGAAGGAAAAAGAAGAAGAATGAAAAGGAAAAGGGGAAAAGAAAAATTTGTGTTATTTAGGTTATATTTTAGAGTAAAATTTTAGCTTAATACCATTAAATAAATAAAATAAGATAAGATAAAATTTAATATAATTGCTTATAATATTTATAAGCTAATGAAATAAAATAAAAACCTCAAAATTAAGTTATATTAATTTGTTGATAATTAAATTTCTGGAATTCAAAATTTTAAGGTATTATAGGATCCCTCCATGGGATTTTACCAAATAACTTTAACTAACTCTCAAAACGTGTCATGTTCTGCCTAGAAATTACACAATCAAAACCATACCAAAGAGACAATCATCTGACCGGTATATGGTTGTAAGACTAAACTGAGAAGGCAATGATCCAACAAGTAGTGATCTTTTATATGTAAACCAACATAAGACAACTTAAGGAACTATTTGTGATTACCAAAGTCACAAACAAGTCTATAGTTCACTCTATGAGTAGGATCTTTAAATATTATAACCATCATAAACATGTGGGGGAAGCATCATATCCATTGATTATGGAGATGTCCTTAAGTTATTATGATAAGGATGGGATGTCATCAATGATGTTGAGACAATTGATGAATATGGAAAGCTTGAGGAAGGTGCATCCTTAACCTTTTAGAGAAGAGTCTATAGTGTTTCGGGATGAAGATCAAGCTCTATTGGTCTTAGGTTTTGTACCAGACAGTTAGGAGACTTTTTATGTGTCTCTAAGAACTTCTTCCCTAGTTTAAAAGAACATAATGGATTATGTCATAGTATCACTTCTTGGAGAAGAGATGAGAAAAGGAGGTAGTGTGCTAAGGAGCATAACCAACATCATGGGATAAAAAAAAGGTACAATTAAGGGGAATTTTTATCAAAGTGTTGCTACTTCTTGTCTAATTCAAACCTTCCATTTGTTAACCTTCTCCCTTGATTTTTCAAGTTCAGTTGATGTAGATAAGGTGGTCCCCACTTGTTTTTGTTTGTAGAGGATTTTGGTGTTTATGGTAGCTGGTCATCCTTACAGGTTGGGTGTAGCTAGTTGTGTGTGTGGGCTCAAAAGGAAGGCATAAAAAGAATCGTGGTTGAAGTCATTCCATAGCTTACATGGCTCCATCATCATGGTTGGGTTACTCTATGTTTTATGATAACTGATCCCAAATTAGAAGGGTTAAATATACTTCAAATATAGGATGATAATTGCTCTAGGAAGGGTATTTTATTAGGGATGCTCCTATATCATGCCTTTGTTTGGTTGGAATTTCAGGGCTAACCTTTAGGGTGGATTTAGAGTTGTTTTGATGCCAAAAACTTCCCTTGATACGAAGGATTTTGTGTTTTTCAAACCAAAAATCATTTGGAACAAATTTTACCATAGATATGATCATTTGACATGTGCTTAAGATGATTGCCAAGTCATCATAATTTTAATAGAAAAAAATAAAAATAAAGTTTAATGCTCATGCATCAAACTACCAGGGTTGTTGAGGATTCGACTTGGTGAATCCAACATTAGCAAAGCAACATTTTTTATAAATTCCTTTTGAAAATTTTAGGACACATTTAATAAAAGAAAGGTGCTTATCAACACAGCAAGAAGAATGGTCCATGATATTCATCAAATAAAAATGATCATCATCTGTGGTGAACAAAAGAAGAAATATAGAATAATGGAGCTAGAAACAAAGAGTGCTCACCAAAGTGGGAAATCTATTTTCAAAGGTGTAGAAGCTAAGTTTAGAGACAATTAAACTCTCACAAAAACTCATGTAACTAGGTTGTGGTGGTGGGGTTATAGGCTAAAAATAATTTGGACACAAACTCTCCTACCACAAGATAGTGATGAAATCCTATCATGCTTACATGGTTAATCTTCTCATCAAAGGTGCCAAAGCAAAAGTCAGACACACTAAGACTTTAAAAAAAAAGTTAATAGTTCAATTTTGTAGGGTAGTTGATGGGTGGATAAAGAAAAAGATTTGTTTGATACTTTGGGGATCTTATGTGTTTGAAATTATGGGCCTATGATTTTCTTCAAAAGTGAATCTTAGGTGTGCAACTCTTATAGTGAGAGGTTGTTGAAGTCATATTTGAAGGAAAATATTAGTCATTAAAGCACTATCATCCAATCAAAAGTTCATAGCATTCTCAAAATTAACATGCTTTACCTTCATGATGAACGTGGCACAAATCACTTGATTTTTACTTCTTAGTGAGGAGAAACTTATATTCTTAACTATGACTTTAAATTTCACTTTTTGTGATTCAAAGAGGTTTGCTGTAGGATAAGTGATTTCCTCCAAAGGTGAGCAGGTGGATTCAGTTGGATCAACCTCAACACCCAAAGGACAATCTTCATCAAAAAATTATATCTTCTTATGGTCACCTTGAATGGCCTGTATAAATTTTGAATCACTAGCCTCTACCTTCTTTGTGATTAAAATCCTCTTGAGTAATAATGTCAAGTTTTGCATTTTCTTTTATTTGCTTCATCTCTTCGATAGTATCTTCATATTCCATGAAATTCACTTTCCACTTATTAGGAAACATGGATTTGGTGTGACCAATGCCTTGATACTTTGATAACCTAATAACTCTTAGTTTACCTTCACCTTGTATATTCTTACCTTTGCCTTTAGCATCAAAGGACTTATGAAGAATTTCAAATGTTAGAGTGCCCTTCTTTTCTTGATAAGTTATAACCTTATCATAGAAGTTATACTTGTAAGATGAAGGTGATAACTCATTTCTCATAAGCTTCTTCAACTTTCTTCATGACTTCATTTTTGACTTTCCTTTCATTCTCCTTTGATGGCATAGGTTCTTCCTCCAAAATGATGCATGGCCATCAAATCTCATGATAGAAACCTTGAAGGCTTTCTCATTAGGGTAACCTATAGTTTTAAATTCCCTTGAGAATTTTTTCTCCAATCATAATAGTCTTTGAGGTTACCATTAAAGTATAATGGCTCCATTTTATTTTATTTTTTTGAATTTTTATAAGTATGGAAGAGAGGAAATGAAAATGGGTCTAAATAGGAGATAATGAAGGTTAGGGTGGATAATATGGACAAAAATAGTGAAGAAAACAGTAGAATATGTTGAAGGTTTGAGTGGCTAGATGGGGGTGATGAATTGGTGAATAATAAAAAGCATAAGACCAAATTTATTAACCATAAGCTATGATACTAATTTGACATGTATAAAATACAAATTGGTCCATGCTAAGGAAGATAGCATATTAGAATAATTACCACCAAAATTTAAAATAGAAATAGAGGTTGAAGAAGATAAAAATATGGTCCTAATTAACCCTTAGATTCATGTACTTGTAACTACTATTTAAGCTATGTAACACTTAAGATAAAAGGAATAAGATTTGAAGATAAAAATCAATCAAAGTTTTCACTCTTGAAGCTTATTCTTGAGATTGAGAGAAAATTGGAAGCCAACAAGTTCCGTGTATTCACCCATGTCCCACACTTACAAGGGGTGTGAAGATCTGTAGTTACAACTCAACTAGACCTTAACTAAGTAGGTGGAACCTAGTTAGAATTTAAACTAACTAGTTATCTAAAAATGCCAACTAATTTAGTTTAATTCTAACCAAACCACAAATTTACCTATTCCCTCCATCAAATTTCAATCATGTATCCCCCTTCCCTTTCCACTTTATTTCCTATTCATCTCCCAACTCCATTACCTCATTTTTTTATTTTTTAAATTTTGATTGTGAAACCCTCACAACAAAGCATAAGATTAACCTAATTTATATTAGCTTATTAATTAGAAACTCTATCTAGAGAAATTCTATACAAAGCAAAATAGGTATGATATGCTTTCAAAGTCATTACCCAAAAGTAAGCATAACTTATATTACACTAAATATGGTTTAAGCATGGTGTATGGCTCCTATCAATAGAGATGAAGAGGATTCTTCCTTTTCTTGGAAAGGGGATAATTTTTGGGTTAGTTAAATAGGGGCATTAGTTAAATAGAATCGGTTAGGGGCGTCAACTAAAGGGCATCAACCAAAGAGCATCAACTCAACTAACTTCAAAACTAGAGTGTCATCTGAAGGACAATAGATAAAGGAATCAACAAAAGGGTGTCAAGTAGGATCATCAACCAAGGGAAGTATCCAAGGGCAATAACCAAAGGTTGAAAGCCAAGGGAGTTAGCCAAAGGGAATCAGCTAACAACACTAGTTAAGGGCAATATTCAAAGGCCAACTTATGGGATCAATTAGCTAGGATGTCCTAGTAGGTGAGATTGAGGGAGAAAATATGAGTGAAAAAGGTATTTTAGGGAGTGGTTAGGAAATCCCATAATATAAGAAATTTCATAATCATCAACATGTCAACCTATTAGTTGATAAAGGGTCAACTCATATAGTTACTCATCAAGCTGTAACGTGTACACTTATCCTACTAATGATTGATGTTATGAAGTAAGTTCCATCATGTTATTTAGTCAATGATGATTGAGTGTTCTAGCCAAAGATGAGGGATGGTATAAAAGGCTTTCTACGGACCATTTGTAATGTAGGCGTGTGTAAACTCGTATGTTTCTCCCAATCTTCAAAATCAATGAAAGTATTTATATTTATTCCTCCCATAAATTTTCACTTCTTATGCTTGTACTTTATTCTTACATTTATTTCATAATTTTGTATCTATCCAAGGGATTATTTTCCACAATTAGCTTAAGGAGTTATTTTTTTAATAGATAAAATTAAAAAGGATAGGTAAATTGTCAATTACCAAGGTCAAGACCAACAAAGAAGGAATATCCAAGCGAATTATTAGTTGGCCTCAAGGTTGAATGTTTAAGGAATTGAGATGATATTCTATTCAAGCCTTTTATGCCTAGATAGGCTAACAGAGAAAAAATTAGGGATGAGGCACTCTTGAAGTTTTATGCTACATGTTGATTAATCAATACTTGACGATCAGATTTGATTCAATCTCGCGATTGTTGAGAGAAGGTTGTGTGTGATTTTCAATCAAGTTTTCCTTTTTCTAAAATCAGTTGGATTGACTATTATTATAATATTCCAAAATTTACTACTAAAAAATTTTATTTATAATGGAATCATAATGCCAAAAAATTTGGGGGTTAATGTTGTAGTTGACATAAGTCTTGATTACCATACCATCATTACATCAATCACAAGGCAAAATAATTAGAACATAAAACATCATAGACATAAAATGAGAGAAAATCCATAAACTTTAATATGAGTTTGAAAATTAAATTTATCTACAATATCCAATAATACAAATAGGGATACCATGGAGTTAAGAGTCCAAAAAGGTATTCGAGTAAAAATGAATATCTAGATAATATGAATCTATGCCCAAACCCCAATGCATGAGATCGCTCCTCCATACAAAGAGAATAATAAGCAGTAAAATTATCTAATATGTTTTTATTGCTCTACAAAAAGAAATGAAGACTCCCTGCTCATAGGAATGAGGAGTACCCATGAAAAAGGATTATCCGTATGTTATGTATTAATTAAGGTAACAGTATAGCCGAGAAGGATACAAAGACTTACATAATTTTACATCAAAGAATAAGGATAAATGTGTGAAACATAAATCAATGTAAGGTGAATACTTATTCTAGATTTTATTATTATATATAACATATTCTATTATTTTATTTATGTAGTTCAAGAACCCCACTATTCTTAATTTAGTGAAATGGACTGAAGGACCTCCCAAGGCAAAACATGCATGACAACTATTATATAAGCTGGTGGAATGAACTCTACACTTCTCTAGGTAACACGCTCCTAGATATTATTTGTAAACTAATGAATGACCTAAAGCACCTCATAGAGTAGAACGCTCATAGCCACTATTATCATTTGGTGGAATAAACTCTTACACCATGGTCCTAACTCACGTAATCTTTTACTCTAAGTGATTAATGTCTTAATCATTTGTTACTTATCTCAAAATTGTATTATCATTCACAATGAGATTGAGGAACCAACTATTCTAAATCTAGTGGAACGGGATGATGCACCTCCCATAGCAAAATATGCTTGCCCTTTATTATCATCAGTAGAATGGACACATAAAATACCTCAACTTAACTCACATAATATTTTACTTTAAATAATTAATATTTTATTCATGATTATTTATAACATCATGAGGTACTCATTTAGGTATTAAAAATACATAATTAAAACATCTAAAGCAAGACTGCATAGTTATCAAGTCCTTTCCCAAATAATAGGTCCATAATCTTTCTAAGAAACCTTAGTTTCATATTATAAGCATAAATTATTCCATATTAATCATTTATCCACCAAATTTGTCACATATTCCTCAAATATTATTATTATCAACATAGCTAAAAGTCAAAATCCAACATCTTATATATGCGATAATAGCCCTATCACAAGAGTTATTATTTACAATACTTAGAAAACTCTAATTTCACAAATCATAAATTTTCCAACAAGGATCATATAATAACCAAATTCAATATAAAATCATAAAATTCCAATATTAATAACATATTTTAAAATTATGGTCTAACTTCAATATTTTACACATGTAATAGTGGCCTTGCTCCTATGGTTACTATTACCAAATTAAGTCATTTTCCCATTTTGTTTTGGCTTAGACCATTCATAATTATTCCAAACATTCCACATGATATTATTAACATATTTCAACCCGGTTAACACCTTAAAATGCCAAAATGCCCATGTTTAACACATATTGACCAAAATATCCTTAAGGATAGCTAAACACTCTTATTTCACAAAAGCCTTACACGCTCGATATCATTATTTTTGAATCATTAATTTGTTACATTAATAAATATCTTAAATATACCCATTTTCCTAACTACAATAATTTATAAAATTGACATTTCAATATCATATATCATAACAACTTATCTAGGGTTTAGAATATAAGAATTAACATGGTGATATCGTATAAGCACATGCTTTCTCATTCTCTCACACTTTTCATCATATGATCCATATTATCAAATCACAACATTAAAAAAATGAATTTAAAAAAATAATATTAAAGAATTGATATTACACACAATCATTTGTAACCTTTATCATGAAAATCCTAACTATAATTTGTATCCTTACCGAAGAGGACACTTGTCTCTAAGCACGCATATCCTAAACTACCTCCTGTAAAACTTCCAAAAAAGTTACCTAGGAAACAATAATAAAATACAATTATAAATTAAAAAAAAATAACCAAGGAAATGATAAAGGATTGAAGTAGTCTTGGTAAAGCCTTGGGAACAAAGGGAACATGAATAGTTAAAAGTGCTAGTGCTTGTGGGATGGTAACAATAGCTATTACCATTTCTTGGGGCTATAAAATAACAAGGAGGGTTAAATTGTTGGGGGTAGCAATAGTGGAGAAGGTTTTTGTGGGGGTTATTTTGGTGAATGATGTTGAAGGGTAATAGGGGCTTTAATGGAAATGACTGAAGGATTGGGCATAGCAACAACATTTTATGCCATTGCTAAGGGGTGTGTAATGATGGTTTTGGCTAGTAAAAGGGGGTTAGCTAAATCATCGAGCATCAAAGCTTAAGGATAGGAATGGAAGAAAGGGATGAACATGGTGGTTGGTAAAGAAAATGAGGGGGCTTTGGTAGTGCATGATGAAGTAAATAGGAAGGCTTTAATGGAACTTGCCAAACCAAAAGGGGAAGGAATGACAAGGGAAACTAGTGCAAGCAAAGGAGGTGTGGTGGAAATTTACATTACTTGGTTGTTGAGTTGTTGTCGGTGATGGCGAGAAGAAAGAAGGGCTTTCTATTAGTGGTGACAACTTTTGGATAGACAATAGAATCAGGAATAGAGGTCATTGAGACCATTTAATGTGATAATTTTGTGAGTATATTTATATACATATACATGCATGTAGAGTGGGAGATGGGGAATGAGGCACAATTGGACAAAGGTAAGATTCGTAACCCAACACATGAGGGCGGTGTATAGGAGTTGATTATTGAATATAAAGGTAGGGTGTAGGTTAGGGAAGTATGTTAGAGGGGATATGGTTGGGAGAGTTGTTTCACATAAGAGGAGGGAGGAGAAGGAAATGAAGGCTATTCAAGGGGAAAAGAAAATGGAAAAGAAAGGGAGAGGAGTGGGAAAAACGAAAAAGAAGGAAGGAAAATAAGTTTGGTTTTAGCATTAGAATTATGTTTAAATAATTTAGCTTAGGGTAATTCTCAACCATTCGAGATTAGGTTTAGGTAAAAAAAATATTAATGACTCAAAATAAGACTATGACTAGATTAAGATTTAGGATTATGAAAATAAGTCGAGATGTTAATTACTTATGGATTAGGATTAGCTAAAATTTGGGTATTACAATTATTCTGCTGCATGGACAGGGAGGAGCCATTCAAGAAGAAGGCCTTGAAAAAATTACTAGATACGTTTGGGCCTTATGCCAAATCACTTTTAAGGCTTGAAACCAATACAAATATAGACACTACAATGAAAGGGTGGAGCAACTCTATTTCTATTATCCATTTACTAAAGAGGAATTCATGGATGAGTGGGTTAATTTTGACTGACTAAGATTCCACCTCATAAGTATGTTGGGAACTAATTTCTAACGATATTATTGGTTGTATTTTGGTTTATCTAAGGGATTTTTTTTCTAACCAAACTAAGGTGGGTATTTTCACCGACTTAAGATGGGTATTTTTATCCATATTTAGGGAAAATTTTAGTTGATCTAAGGCAAGTAAGTTTTTCTAATAGGGTATGGCTGACACAACCAGGTAGTTTTGAGTGATAGATAGGATATGGCCGAATTTATGACATATGGCCAATAAGTTGTAGTAGGGATGGAATGGTTGCCAATGGGAGTGTGGTAGGGACATGTTTATGTGGCATGTGGAATAGGGAGCCATTATACGAAGGGATGGCTGACATGTGTTTTTTTTAGCTAACTCAATAACGTAGGGCTAAGATGGAAGTCTGACAAAAGGGGGTGAGCTGAGGAGTTCCTATTGAGTGTTCATGTGGTAAGGGGATATGAGTTTTATAAAATTCCTCACAAACAACGCACATCTGACAAGCCATGGCTGACATAACCAACTAGTATTTGCACTCTATTATTGTAATTACCCTAAAGTAAAGTGACCATTATAATAATTTATATGGGTACTAATATCAATATGGTATATTATCATTTTAGTTATTACATATTAAGGACTCATGTTGATTTATGGGGTTAGCCAATCAACCCGAAAGCACTCCTGGATAGCCCACAACCCTTATAAGACGTGGGTTCTATCACGTGGCTACCAAGTAACCCCCACATGGTTGTATCAACTTAGGGTCATACAAATGGTACCAAAGTGAAACTGCGACTGTAATCTAAAATTCAATGAGCGAGTCAGCTGCCTAACGAGACAATTCTTAGGATAAAAACTATATTGAGATAGTCAGGGGTTGAGATGTAATGAGAATGTTGCGTTCTATGAGTGGGAGTAAATGTAATGCCCCCAAATTGAGGGGAGTATTATAAGGATTGATGTAGATACTTATATCAACATAGTATACTATCATTTTAGTGATTCCATCCTAATAACTCTATAGTGAAATATGCTTATCATGGAGCAATTTTTAGGATAAATGATCCTCTTGAAAAGTTTCGAAAAGTTTTTAAATTTTTTTCAAAAAGCATATGAGTGAGGATAAATCGCATTAAAAGGCTCATGTTGATCTATGGGGTCAACTAATCAATCCAAAAGTACTCTATCGTAGCCCCAGTGAAGTTGTATTGACTCAAGGTATTACAAATCTATAGTATTTATCTATAGATTATTCTGTAAGAGCATCAACTTTCACTCTCAAGGGTGACCCTTAAATTCTAACACAAGATTCTAGTGCTAGAGACTCTTTTACATCAAGCCTACTCTATAGGCCAATGACAGATTGACCAGATCTAGAGGTTAAAGCTAAACATTTTCTAACATAATAGGTAATTTTTTAAGAGAGTGATGATATAGGTTATTTTTAAAGCAGACTATTCGACCTAGAGAGCCCACCCAAACTCATTATTAGGCCTAGATAATCGGCTCAAGCCATCTCATACATGGGATAGGCTCATGAGGCTCATCCCATGGTATGGAACCATAAAGGCCCTTCAATTAGTTGGTGACAATGAGTGTGTTAGCCCCTTAGCATGGATGACTTTAATGAGATCTCCTCTCTTCCTTCACACTTTCCTTGTGCTCAACCTCTATAAATAAGGGGTCTCAATTCTCACCCCCCTATCTCTTATTCATAGCACAAATAAACACTCCCTCTTTTTCTCTCACATCTCTTTACTCTCTTTATCTAGCACGTTCTCCCTTTGAGTCCCTCGATAAGCAATCATTCAACAACACCATCAATTCACAAACAAGTGATATTTTAGATATTTTTATTTTATTTACAAATAAGTGTCACTATATATTTATGATATAAATTATAAATAAATCTTCCTACTTGATCCACTTTCATTTTTTTTATAACCGATTTTAGGTGTTATTATCATTTATATTGATCCTTTTAATAGGCATAATTCAGTCATTTGAACCATCTTCTTAATTCTTATGCTAAAAGTTAAAATAACCTTTATTTGTGGGCTTTAATGATACTATTATTTTCATAAAATATATATATTACTTGATATGTTTGTGGATTTGAATTTTATAGAATATTATTTGATTAAGAGTATAATTTTCATAAAAATATGAATTTATCAATATTTACTAATCTAATGAATATTTCATAAAGAGTTTGTGTTATTAATATTATTTTCGTTATATTACTATAAAAATTATAGCACATCCAATTAAATTACCCACTCAATGCACAATGTCATAAATTAGTTATAAGAATATAAATGCTAATAATGATATGCTGACATGATGATGATGAATCAATTAGATTAGACCAAATGAGATCACATTAGAAGTAATAAATTCTAATTAAATTATAAAAAAATATTTCATTATTTTTTGACAAAACTAAAGCCGTCCTTATTTCTCTATGACGTTTTGGTAAATTTACTATTTTATTTTAAAAAGTTGGAATTATTTACAATAGGACACCTAACCTACCCAGGTGCCACTGCCAACTACCATCTGCCATTATTGTTCGAGTAATCTCTCATTTATCCATTTGTATTATCCGCAACACTAATGAACTGATCGGTTACTATTCTCCTGAAAATTGCCGTAAGCTGTCAATATTAGGGGCTCCCATGATTTTTCTATATGGGTTGTATGGAACTGTACGACTCAAAAACTAAAGTCAAAGATTGGAAAATCAACTTAGATATGATATGTAGGGAAAAGGCTAGATGTTGTTTCGAGAAAAATACATTGAAGTGATATTTCTTGATACGCAACAAAAATTTGAGCTGACGCCAGTTATGATAAAATAAAAATAAAAATAACAGTACGAACTATTCTAAATTTAGACGAAGAGAAGAAGAAACCACGTCACTTTACGTATGATTTTATGTAAAATATATATATATATATATATATATATATATATATATATATATATATATATATATATATAATTTTGAAAACTCGCCACTGATATCCAACTTTATTCTTACAAATTTCATTTTTCAAGATATAACTCTTTCAACTTAGAAAAAAAAAACAAAAAACTCTGATAAAATTAAAAAGAGTATACTTTATTCAAAACTCTTCTTAAAAAGCATGATTTAAAACGGAGGGAGTAGCTATCTGCGATCAATATGTACA
This sequence comes from Tamarix austromongolica, assembly GCA_039764185.1. Classification (NCBI taxonomy): domain Eukaryota; kingdom Viridiplantae; phylum Streptophyta; class Magnoliopsida; order Caryophyllales; family Tamaricaceae; genus Tamarix; species Tamarix austromongolica. The sequence continues at coordinate 67,710,574 of CM077811.1, forward strand.
TAAAGCCTAATAATACATACATTTGTTCATTAATCCTCGGCAATTTTCATTTATGGATAACATTTATTTTTTTCACACAAATCCTACTTAGTACACGAATTGGATTATATGGCTGCAAGTATAAGGTGGTTTAAAAATAAGTTGCTGACTAATCTATTGCCGGTAAATATATATATATATATAAAAGAACATTTTAGTCATTTATGTAGAGAGCATACAAGATGATTTTATCATAAAATCTTCGTAAATATCCTTAGCGAGATAGATAAATATCAGATAAGGTAATACCCAACGATTATAAGGTAAAACCACCGTATATACCCTTAACACATAGCTACCTCTCTTGTTAAGGGTATATGTAGCAATTTTAATGAATAACAACCATATATTCCTTTCTATACTATTAGGGTATACACGATGGTTTTATCCTATAACCTCCGTATATATATTTTACTTCTTCATGTTTTAACCTAGAACCGCTAGTAACTTTTCACATTACCTCTCAATATCCAAACAACACTGTTTGAAACAACAAAGCTCTACAATTGCCGTTGGTCTTCTATCTTCTCTTTACCGGTATTCTTGCTAATTTTTCCTCGTCATCAGTTCACTCACATCGCATTTCTCTCTATCTGCTCACATTTTGATCATTATTCTTTATTCTTCCTTTCTTTGAAATTTAAGCTTTGTGTATAAATTTCTCTTTTTTCTAAATTTTGTTTGTGTTCTCACATATTCAAACCTCTTCATATATATTTATACTATAAATGTTGTCATGGTGTTATCTATATACTTTATGTTGTTAGTTTTTGTATAAATATATTTTTTGAAGATATAGTATATAAATGAAATAGATAATACTCTACAAAAATCGTGGTATTGTTACTAGTGTAAATGTTGTTGTGGTGTATACGTATTTTGATTATGTTGGTTGGTTTTTTGCTTGATTTTTCTAATATTATCCAATTTTCCATTTTTTGTTTGTAATTTAGGGGATGAACTATACTTACTTATTTTTTATTATGAATCGTAAATGGATATATGCAAGAAAGCTGCCTAAAGAATATATAGATTGTGTTTAAGAATTTATTAAGTTAGCCATTGAACATTCAAAAGATCCTATGTAGATATTTTTTCCATGAGCAGATTGTGAAAATACAATAATAAGAGAGGTTAATGAAATATGAGATCATATCATTATTCATAAAATTGATAAGAGTAATACTAGGTGCATATGGCATGGAGAACCACTTCTTAATGAGCTTAGTGTGGTTAACCACGATGATGTTGAAGTTGCAAATGATTTTGCTAACATGGAGGACCTAACTAAAAATGCTGAAGAACATTTTAGGTACCATCAGGAAATGTTTGAAAAGTTGGTTAATGATTTGGAGACACCTTTGTACAATGGTTGTACTAAATTTACAAAATTATCCACCTTGTTATGACTGTACAATTTGAAGAAGGATCATGGATGGAGTAATAAAAGCTTCACTTCTCTTATTGAGATCTTAAAAGAGATGATTCTAAAAGAAAATGTGTTTCCTCCCCATACTTATGAAGCTAAGAAGATTATATGCTCTATGAGTTTAAATTATGAAAAGATTTATGTTGTCCTAACAATTACATTTTGTATCGTAATAAATATGCATTGTTAGATAGTTGTCCTTGGTGTTGAATGTTATGATTCAAGAAGGCTAAGGTTTCTAATAAGGTATTGCAGTACTTTCTAATTATGTCACAATTCTAACTTATGTTTCGTAATAAGGAAAATGCAAAGAACCTTATACGGCATGTGAAAGGAAGGATTTTTTTTATGATAAGCATAGATATTCAGCAAATTCTATTTAATGGAATATGATTAATTCTATATACCCTAATTTTAGCAGTGAAGCTAGAAACCTATGGGTTGCACTCTGTTTAGATGGAATGAATCCTTTTAATGAAAATACCAACTATAGTTTATGGCTTATTATTCTAGTGATATACAATCTTTCCCCATCATTATTCATGAAGAGGAAATGGTTGATGCTATCCTTACTTATATCTGGTCTAAATTAGTCTCGTGACAATATTGATGTTTATTTGACTCCCCTTGTTGAGGATTTAAAGTACATGTGGGATCACAGACTTTAATTAGTTGATGCATAGAGTTAAGAGTCTTTTAACTTGAGAGCAATGTTATATTTTACTATAAATGATTTTTCTACTTATAGTAATCTTTTCAGTTATAGTGTGTACATATATTATGCATGCCTTATTTTTGAAAATAAAATAAACTTTCTCTAGCTACTAAAGAGTAGGAAGATTGCTTATCTTGGATGTTGTATATTCTTACCTATGAATCATCATTATTGTAGGCAAAAAAAGCTATTCATAGAAAAGTTGAAGAAGCAAAATCTCTTATTCCTCTTATGGGAGTTCAAGTATTTGACAAAGGAAAAGACTTACATGTGTCTTTCAGAATAAATAAATAAATAAATAATAATAATAATAATAATAATAATAATAATAATAATAATAATAATAATAATAATAATAATAATAATAATAATAATAATAATAATAATAATAATAATAATAATAATAAGAATAAGAATAAGAAGAAGAAGAAGAAGAAGAAGAAGAAGAAGAAGAAAAAATTCCCTTCATGTTGGGGGAAGAAGAGGGTAATCTTCTTTGACCTTCCATTTTAGAAGAACTTGCATGAAATACCCCAAAATTCCTAATTTAGAAAATCATGGCCGAATAGGAGATTATTAGGGAATTTATTAAAATAAACTACTTTTAGTGAAATAAAAAGGAATTAATAGGATAAATCAAGAAGGAAATTATAAGAGTGTAAATAGGGGAGATTATGGTATTTAAGTTAATTAAGGTCTTCACTTTTGAAATTTATTAAGTACCTTAAATTATATAAAATAGGGAGGATAAAATAGTTTCAAATTAATATAAAATTTATGAGTAATTTAATTAGAGGAAAATTTAGGGGTTTTGTTAATTAAAATAAATTTAGGAAGATTTTTCCATAAATCCCAAAATTTACCTAAAGGTAGAAATTAATTATGGTTTTGATAATTATATTAAATACCCTAAATTACCCAAATGATATTAATTAATCCAACCCCTAACTTTCCCCTCCTTTTCCTTTTTCCCTTTTCCCTTTTTCCTCCCTCCTTTTTCCTTTTTCTTCCTTCCCCTTCTCTCCCTTATTTCCCCCCGACCTGGGCCGGCCTGCTGGCCCAAACCCCTCCCCTTTTCCTTCTTCTCGCCGCGGCCCAGCGAGCCCAGCCGCCCGTGACCCAAAACGCGGCGTTTCGACACTAAAGTCGCTGAAACGCCGCGTCGCGATCCAAAGGAATTTCGACCGTTGCCTGACGACGCGAGCGCTGCGTTTTCGCCAAATTCCGCGTAAAACGCAGCGTTTCATTTAAAGGGAAAAGAAACCGCGCGGTCCGGCCGGTTTCCTCCCTCTCCTTTCTTTTCCCTGGACCGCCGGTCCAGCCCCTCCCCTTCTTCTTCTTCCTCGCGACGCCGTTTCTCCCCGCCTGCAACTCGAGCTCGCCGGAAAACGCAGCGGCGAGCGTCCCGTCCTTTCTCCGGCCTTCTCTCCTATCTTTTCGTCCCTGATTTGACCTTGCCTTGAGATGTGACCAATCGGGCAGCGTTTTCCCCGCACGCAAGCCCTGACTTTTCTTGCCCGACAGGGTTGGTCTGTGCCGGCAGACCTGCGCCGGACAGCTCACCGGACCTAACCCACCTAACCTCCCACGTGTCCTTGTCGTTTTCCCGTCCCAATCCCTCTATAAATAGCTCCGGAAATGGCCTGAATTGGGTTCGATTTTTGGGAACCCAGAAATCCAAACCGTCGCGCCGCCCCACCTTCAGTCGCCGTTTCCTCCGCCCTCAGCCACCGTTGCCGCCTTCCCTCGCCACCACAATCCTCCCTGCACCGCCCTCTACGCAACCAGCCATCTTAGCCACCCTAACTCGCGCCGCACGTGCCGCCCTGGCCGTGCGAAAATCCCTCCCCGAAATCGACCCCTCCAGCCTGGCGCCACCTTCGCGCCGCCACCGCCAGCCACGCCGCCGCTTGCAGTGCCACCACCACCCTCCAAAATGACCAGCAACTCCTGCCCTACCACCCCGCACCTCCCTTTCCCTTTGGTTTTCCCTTCCCTAGCCTCCACCACCATTTTTCCCTCTTTCCTTTCCTCCTCCACCGCCGCCGCCGCTGCTGCCGCCGCGCCGCCGCCGCCACCACCACCCCAGTCAGGTTGTCAACCCCCCTGAACCCTAAGTCCTAGAAAATAAATAAATAAATAAATAAATAAGATAAGTAAATAATAATAAGGGTTAAATGATTAAATAAATAAAGGTGATTAGTGGGATTAATATTATTAACTAATATTATGAGTATTATTATGAGTAATATTAACACTATTATTATTATCACTAATATTATTGCTACTACTAATGCTAACACCAATATTATTATTATTATTATTATTACTACTATTATTATTATTATCATATTATTGTTATTATTATTATTATTATTGTTATTATTATTATTATCTTTATTATTATTATTATTATTATTATTATTATTATTGTTATTATTACTATCATTATTATCATTACTATTATTATTATTATTATTATTATTATTATTATTGATCTTATTGTTATTATTATTATTATTATTATTATTATTATTATTATTATTATCATATTGTTATTATTATTATTATCCTTATTATTATTACTACTATTATTGCTATTATTATTATTGATATTATTATTGTTATTATCTTTATTATTATTATTATTGTTGTTATTATTGTTATTATTATCCCTATTATTATTATTAAGTGTTATTACTACTAACGTTACCATTAGTGTTATTACTGTTATCGTTATTATTGTGGTTAATATTAATATTAATATTAATATTATGATGGTTATTACTATAAATAGTATTACTAGTATGATTATTATTATTACTATTATAATTATTATTATTGTTATTTTTACTATTGTTATTGTTAGTACCATTATTGTTATTATTGTTATTGTTGATATTATTATTATTATTGCTATTATTCTTAGGGTTGTGTTATTGTTATTATTATTACAATTATTTTTATCATGGTCATTATTTTACTATTAGTATTAGTATTATTATTATTATTATTATTGTTACTTTTAGTATTATTATTGTTAGCATCATTATTGTTATTATTATTATCACTGTTATTATTATTATTATTGCTATCACTATTACTATTATTGTTGTTAGTAATAGTGTTGTTAATATCATTATTATTATTATTGTCTTTACTATTTTCTTATCAACGTTATTAAAGCTGTTGTTGTTATTAATATTATTATTACTATTATTATTATTATTATTATTATTACTGTCATTATGATCATTACCATTATTACCCGTATTACTATTATTAGTGTAATATTACTATTATTATTTTCATTATTATCATTAGTATGGTTATTATTATTATCATTATTATTCTTATCATTGTTTTATCGTTATTGTGTTTATCGCATCTATTAGTTTATCGATTATTACTGTTATTCTTATTATCCTTATTAATATTATTTTTTATAATCGTTGATATTATTACTAATACTTTCATTGTATTTATTATTATTATTTGTATTATTATTGTCTTCATTCCTATCATTATTATTATTATCACTATTATTATTATTAACATTATTATTGATTTTGTCACCTAAGTGACTATGGTTGCACTAATACTTTATTATTATTATTATTATTATTATTATTATTATTATTATTATCAATGATACACTATTACTAATGCTAATATGATTTCAATTATTACTATTATCATTATTATCATTATAGCTACTATTGTTTTTATTAGGAGCACTAGTATTATAAATAGTATTCTTATTAGGGTAGGTATTATCGGTGCATATTATTAATGTTGTTAAGACCCTCATCTTAGTATTTGATTTCTAAAATCTACTTAATTAGTGATAATCCGTATAAGCTATCATAAGAGTAGTAATAACCTAATCCTTTTTAATTATAAACCCCATTATTAATAATAGCCTTGGTATTAGGCCATGATAGGGGTAAGATAGGAATTTTGATAATTCTGGTAGAGGGAGATTAACCCTAAATAATTCCCTCTTATAGGTGAACCGGGTCAAACCCCAGGAGGTGTAGGAGCGTGCTCCAAGCCCGGCGCCGATTTAGGTAAGGACGTAACTAAGGCCACTTGTGTGTATTGCATGTTTTACCTGTCTTGTATACTTGTGATGTTGTATGCTATAAATTGTATATTATCTGTGTATTGTGTAGCGCAGCATGGAACCGAGGAACGTTCTCGTGCTCTCGGCTGTGTGTATTAATATGTTGTGGTGCAAGTAATGGTGTGATGTGATGTGACATGTTGTGATGTGACCCCTACGACATGCATGCTAGGTTTTGTGAGGAAGTGTTGTGAAGTGGGGACTTGAAAAAGAAAAATAAGCGATTAAGATAACTAAAGGGAAGTACGTCGGTTAACATAGGTATGGGCGATTTAAGGAACTCATAAATTGTGAGATGATGAAGAAGAGGGGAAAACAAATAAATAGAAGTATGGGAATAAAAATAAGGTTGCATAGGGGAAACTAGGGTTTGATGGAAATGATAGAGTTGACATGGGGGAAATGATAGGGCTTGCATGGGGAAGTTAACGTCCGCATGGGAATGAACCTTACGTATGAAAAGATACCTTGGGATGTGAGGGAGTCAGTGGAAGGTCCTTATGGGAGTCTGGAGGCTCGAGGCGAAATATAGTACGTAAGGTCTTATAAGGCACCCGATTAGGGTTTTGGGAAGAATTAGTAATATGAAAAAGGCGAAAGGAAAATGGTTAAGGGTGAGTGAGGTGCGGGTTGAGAGTGAGGGTTTTGTTATAATGAATAATTATGGAAGTTTGAGAGAGAAGGAATATGGGAGAATGGGAGAGGTTACCTTTGGGAAGAGAAAGGTATTAAAGTTGATGGAAAACTAGGGTTTTGGGGTCACAGGTAGAATCGATGGGTAAAGCGATGTGATTTGGGGATTGGACCAGAATGAGATAAGGTGTCGAGGATAACTGAATTAACGGTAGTGAAGTAAGAGGAGGTTGGACCACATAGGTCCAGCGAGGGTTTCAAGGGAAACCCTTGAGACTAGTGACAGGTGGGATCCGATATCACGAGGTGTTGCGTGTATAGCGGGGAATTGGACATCGAGGTGCGATAAGGGGTGCACGAGTTCCAAGATATGGGACGGGCCCTCCTGGGAGGATGATTGTGGATATAGTTAGCCATGCATGTCAAGGGTAAAACACTTTCTAATAAGATACGTTAAAATACTAATCACTTAAAGAGAAAGATGCTGAGCCGGGGCCCAGACCGGTCCACCGGCGAATAATAGTGGCCAGGAGCCGGGGTGCCCTGGAGACCGTGCCACCGGCGAACAATAGTGGTCGGGAGCATTTTGCCCTGTATGATTTCCGGTCCACCGGCTATAATAGTGGGGGTTACCGTGCTCAGCAAACCAAACATAAAATTGATAAGACTTGGGAAAGATACTAAATACTTACAGTGGAACATCATGTGAGTCGGGGCCAGACCGGTCCACCGGCAAATAATAGTGGCCAGGAGCGTTTTGCCCTAGAGACCGAGCCACCGGCAAACAATAGTGGCCAGGAGCGTTCTGCCCTGTACATATCTCCGGTCCACCGGCTATAATAGTGGGGTTCCCGCACTCACGTGGATTGATAAAGATTATGTGTGAAATGGACATATTATTATTAACGAGAATAAAGAATAAGTCACCGGAAAGTACTCAGACCTTATCTTGTTGTTATTGCATGTGCCTTATGTGATTGTGTATGCAGACTATGTGGCATGATTGTATGCTTGGCCCTAGCGCCTACGCCCTTACTCAGTACTGGACCCGTACTGATACTATGCTGGTTGAATGGGTCCTGTGATGATCCACCAATGGTGGGGAGCAGACCCTTGTTGCAGGTCTTGATCA